>QRFJ01001535.1:0-171405 GCA_006176705.1 Cocos nucifera | reverse complement strand
TCGTCTATCCACTTTTTCAGAGACGCTCTCTGTTCAGTGGATGGACGGGTTGGTAAGGTGGGAGGGTCCTAGTCCAAAACATGGGTTAACTTCTCAAAATCCAAAACTATTTTATAGTTCCTAAGCCAATCTTTATAATTGGGTCCGGTCAGTCTATGTGTGTCCAGGATACGTGCTAATAGGTTGGACGCAGACATTTTTCTATAGAGAGTCAAAGATTCTAGTTAGATACTATAATTATGACTTGACCAATTTATTTAGGGATTTTATTTTTAAATAAATTAGCTCTCACTATTTTTTTGGATCCCTACACTCCCTCTATAGAGATGCAAAAATCTCCATGATTAATGATTTCTAGTGGGTGGTGCGGTCTCACCAACTGACTCATCACCTCACCTAACAGTTATTGGTGATGGGTTAGCCAATGAGTGAACAACTCTTGTTCAATGATTCTCTAATCATGGTGCACCCAAACTTGGTCTCTAATTCATGAATCTCACCGTATCCAGAATATTGATCCACTCCTTAGTTAAGTCAGACCCACCATTTGCACAGACTGGATTCCTAATTGAGTCTCTCACCGTATCCAAAATATTGAGCCCAACTCATCCTCCAGCCCATAGCATCCAATGCCTAATAGACATGGTTGCATCTTTCCGGTGCAACTGAGCCACTGTATCCAGCCGAGAACAATCAACCCCAGGAAAAGGGCCCGCACATCTACAATGGTGGAAGACCTCAGACTTAATCTTTTCTTAGGAGAATTGATTCAGGTCTCATTAAACTAGACTTGTCATAGTCATAACAATTATGACTAACCTAGTGGCATGGGTTAGCTCGGATTATTGACCACCTCAGATCAGAACTGTGTCAACAGATATGGCCAGGTAAGTGAGATCGGTGGAAGGAATATGCCATTAACTCGTACAAGAATGCATTCAGGTCGAGTAGCTTCCAATTAAAAATCAGTCGGTCGTATGTGCCAAACTTACCTTAGACACCAAATTATTGAGCCAGAACCAATTGGGTTAGCCTACAATCCAGACTCTAACCTCTGAGCCTAATTAGGTCTTGCTTGATCGTGACTCGATCTTGACCCAGACTTAATCCTATTAGGCTGGTCAATTTAAGCATTGTTGATCCCATCTAACCAACTCTTGATTCGGTTTGATCAACCGCTTAGACCTAATTGAGCTACCCAAGCCCGAACCCAGTATTATGAATATGTCTTAGATCTAAAATTTTAATTTTAGACCTAATTAATATTCCATAATCTTAATTCTTAATTAAGTAGGGTTCATAAATAAAATATGCACAATAAATCCTAGGATTTCAGGATCTAAGATTTTGTAGAAAGTAAGTTTTTGATTTCTGATTAAGGATGAACCCGCAGCACCCCTGCACATCATAAGAACACCCCATCGGATGGGAGGAGAGGGCCTTTAAACCCTTCTTCGTTCTTATGATCAGACGGCCAAGAGGAACGCCTTAATCAGGAACATGCAATACTACAAAATAGTTTTAGATCTATATCATATATCTCATATATAAATTAGATCTAATCATGGCATATTTTGCATACATCTCATGTATCGAATCATGCATATTTTTAGATCTAAATTATCTCATAATAATCTAAAAAATTAGATTTAAATTGATCTAATCAAAATAAATTCTAATCTAGATAACTATGTAGAACTATTCTACAACTAGTCTAGACATGCATCAATCATATCTCATATGATGTTTAAAATTAAATAATTTTTATTTACTATTTTTTAGATGTTATTATAATAATTATAATATCAAAAAATAATAAATAAATAGATCTAAAATATGATTTAATCAGATTAAATCATAAACATGCAAGACTATTCTATAGAACTATTCTATTTTAGAACTAGTCATGCATATTTTCTAATCTTAGATCCAAATCATTTAATTTCAATTTTTTTCTGATTTTAGATCTGATCACATCTCATGTGACATCTGAAATTACTTATTTTTTAATTAAAATAAATTTAAAATTAGATCTAAATACTTTAGAACCTTGGCTCTGATACCAGTTGAAGGAAAATCCTTATTTTTCAGATCAGGTTCGTTCAGATTTGATTGGATCAAGAGATATATTTCAAAAAATTTTTTCTTTGATTCTAATCAGATCTAGAATATTTTAGATCTGATTTTTATTATTCTAATAATAAAAATAAAATCTAAATAAATTAAATTTAATTTAATTTACCTTGATGTTGGGTAATCCTATTACCCATTGATGATCCTGTATGCAGCGGAAGGTTCTGGATCTAGTCATGCAAGTGCCTGACCTCTATCGATATCCACTCAAACTGGATCTAGAGATCATCTTCTTCTCTATCACGTCTCCAAAAATTAGATCTAGATCTAATTTGGAGGATCTTCAAAACACCTTTCGAAGATCAGCAGTCGTTCTTTGCAGCAGCACAGCCTTCTAGCTTTTAGTCACCTTTCTCTCGTCTGGATTGCACCAACCAAGAATCCAAACCTCTTTGGATGTTGAGAGGAGAGGGAGAAGGTGGGTTTGGCATGGAGGAAAAGGGGAGAGGAGGCCTTGGGGCATGGGATTCTCTAATTCAGATCCAATAAGATTTGAGTTGGGCGCAGGGTCTTATTTATAGATTTTCTGTGATCCAACTCCTCTTCTTCCTAACCAATCATAATCCTCTGTAAAATTAGATCTAAATCTGATTGATAAAAATAGAGTCTCCTGGATTTCTCCTAAGATGGCACCTAAGATCAGTCAAAGTTGGTTCTTAGGAGAACTCTAATCGGAATCCAAAAAGAAGGAGTCCCTATCCAACAGGGACTCCTGGGCGCCTCCAGCTTGGGCACACGCCAAGGGTGGCATGCGCCCTCCTCCTTGCTAGGTTCTGGTAGGGAGACAGGCCCCCACCAACTCTCCAATAGGTGCGTGACACGTGGATAAAAGTCAAAGTGTCAATGGTCAATATTTGACCAGTCAAAGGTCAACTTTTGACCAAAGTCAAAGGACGAAAAATGGTAGGTGACCAAAAATGGCAGGTATTATCTTACAAAATAAGACAACTCTTTTTTGATCTGGACAGACTCCAGTCAGATCAGGTGAAGGCCTCTGAATGAGCATAAACTCCTTTGGCTCAGTCAGGACAACTATTTATGATAGTAAGAAGAACGTTAGGTTCAATCGAGTGCTAGCACGATTTTCTTGAACCTAATTGAATCTCATTCAGATGATCAGTTCAATTGATGATCACCAGATTCAAACCCTTGTTTGTGTGACCCAGTTAGGTTCAGTTCTATATGGTAATGGGATATGTCATGATCTCTATCATCGACATCATCGAAACTCCTTTCGATGGATCAGAACTCTTCTAATTCGAACAGCTAGAATGATCGATCATCTAAATCATTCTAATTGCTCCCAAAATCCACCAGTGACACCTAGCAGTATATGGTGGCAATCCATCAGAGCTGAATGCGAACCTCTTGGTGCAGCTACCTGTGTGATTAAGTTCTTCTATCTTGAGCTCCGATCAGATTAGGGTTAAGGTGAACTCGTCAAACCCTAGTTTCTGTCATATGATGTAATCATTCGATTCAAGTCCGATGTAAAAACCTAAATAGAAACTCTTTCTATTATTTTACTCTACCATGGCCATGGGCTTCTGGACTTGATTCTCATGATCATCATAGGGCTGCTCCTCTACCACCGAGGTAGATAGATTCCATCTTGATGCAATCCAGTTCCTACAATGAACATGTCATAGCCAACATACACCTCAGAGTTCTATATGGCTAGGAGACCGAGTAATGGTGTAGTCAAACTATAACATCCTCAAGGTGAACTGTCGATGCACCTCAGGTCAAAGAACCAGACACACCACTGTAGCATCGAGTCAGTCATTGACGAGAAGGTAGACTTCCTAATGACTACTCAAGGTGGTCACGCTCAGTGCCCTCATTCTCTAACGAGTATCTATACTCTCACTCTGATGTCTCCACACCGTAGACTCAAGACTCATCTACTAAAGAGAAGTGATTGTACACCAACCTTCTGGATCAATCACCATCCTCGTGATGATCCTACGGTCGGGAGCATTTTATGAGTTAATAATGATTATTCATATCTTAAATTTTCAACTCTTGAAAATATGAATTATCATTACCATTAACTCAAAGGATGTATCACAGACACTAAATACACATATGTGATAGAAAATAACCTATTTTATTTATTATAGTCAAAATTATAATTTTTTTCCTAGAAGTGTATTACAAGTGTCAGTCAATTCTGACTTTTAGGATACATATTATTAGATATATGTGCCCTAGAAGCCAGAATTGGCTGACACTTGTAATACACTTTTAGGAGAAAAATTGTAATTATGACTATAATCAATAAAATTGGCTGACACTTGTAATACACATCCTTTGAGTTAATGGTAATGATAATTCATATTTTCAAGAGTTAAAAATTTAAGACATGAATAATCATTATTAACTCATAAAATGCTCCCGACCATAGGATCATCACGAAGATGGTGATTGATTTCGAAGGTTGGTGTATAATCGCTTCTCTTTAGTAGATGAGTCTTGAGTCTACGGTGTGGAGACATCAGAGCAAGAGTACAGATACTCATTAGAGAATGAGGGCACTAAGCGTGACCACCTCGAGTAGTCATTAGGAAGTCTACCTTCTCGTCAATGACTGACTCGATGCTGTAGTGGTATGTCTGATTCTTTGACTGAGGTGCATCGGCAGTTCACCTTGAGGGTGTTATAGTTTGACTACACCATTACTCGATCTCCTAGCCATATGGAATCCTGAGGTGTATGTTGGCTATAGCATGTTCATTGTAGGAACTGGATTGCATCAAGATAGAATCTATCTACCTCGGTGGTAGAGGAGCAGCCCTATGATAATCATGAGAATCAAGTCCAGAAGCCATGGCCATGGCAGAGTGAAATAATAGAAAGAGTTTCTATTTAGATTTTCACATCAGACTTGAATCGAATGATTACATCATATGATAGAAACTAGGGTTTGACGAGTTCACCTTAATCCTAATCTGATCGGGGCTTAAGATAGAAGAACTTAATTACACAGGTAGCTGCACCAAGAGGTTCGCATTCAGCTCTGATGGATTGCCACCATATACTGCTAGGTGTCACTGATGAATTTTGGGAGCAATTAGAATGATTTAGATGATCGATAATTCTAGCTGTTCGAATCAAAAGAGTTCTGCTCCATCAAAAGAAGTTTTGATGATGTCAATGATAGAGATCATGACATATCCCATTACCATATAGAATTGAATCTAACCAGATCACATAAATAAGAGTTTGAATCTGGTGATTATCAATTGAACTGATCCAGTTCAATTGATCTGAATGAGATTCAATTAGGTTTAAGAAAATCGTGCTAGCACTCGATTTAACCTAATATTCTTCTTTTACTATCATAAATAGTTGTCCTGACTGAGCCAAAGAAGTTTGTGCTCATTCAGATGTCTTCACCTGGTCTGACTGGAGACTATCCAGGTCAGAAAAGGATTATCTTATTTTGTAAGACAATACCTGCCATTTTTTATCATCTGCCATTTTTTATCCTTTGACTTTGGTCAAAAGTTGACCTTTGACTGATCAAATATTGACCATTGATACTTTGACTTTTATCCATGTGTTACGCACCTATTGAAGAGCTGGTGGGGGCCTGTCCCCCTACTAGAACCTGGCAAGAAGGAGGGCGCACGCCACCCTTGGCGTGCACCCAAGCTGGAGGCACCCAGGAGTCCCTGTTGGATAGAAACTTCATCTTCTTTTTGGATTCCGATTAGACTTCTCCTAAGAACCAAGTTTGATTGATCTTAGGCGCCATCTAAGGAGAAATCCAGGGGACTCTATTCCCACCAATCAGATTTAGATCTAATTTCACAAAGAGTTGTGATTGGTTGGAAAGAAGAGGAGTTGGATCATGCTTAGTCTATAAATAAGATCCTACGCCCAACTCAAAGAGCATCATAATTCTCCATGCCCCAAGGCTGCCTTCCTCCTTCTCTCCCATGCCAAGTCCATCTTCTCCTTCTCCTCTCCATGCCCAAAGTGGTTTGGATTCTTGGTTGGTGCAATCCAGACGAGAGAAAGACGATAGAAAGCTAGAAGGCTGTGTTGCTGCAAAGGACAACTACTGATCTTCGAAAGATATTTCGAAAATCCTCTAGATTAGATCCAGATTTGATTTTAGAGATGTGATAGAGAAGAAGAGGATCTCCAAATCCAACCTGAGTGGATACTGGTAGAGGCTAGGTGCTTGCGTGGCTAGATCCAGAACCTTCTGTTGCTTATAGGATCATCAATAGATAATAGGATTAACCAACATCAAGATAAATTAAATTAAATTTAATTTATTTAGATTTTATTTTTATTATTAGAATAATAAGAATCAGATTTGAAATATTTTAGATCTGATTAGGATCAAAGAGAAAAATTTTTGAAATATATCTCTTGATCCAATCAGATCTAAACGAATCTGATCTGAAAAATTAAAAAAAAAATTTAATTAAAAGAAAAAAAATTATAAATTTGGATGGCTCATTATGAAGAAAATTAATTTAAAAGATTTTAAAAGTTGAATTGATAAAGATGCTTGGAGAAGATCAAAGTTGTTATTTTACCAAGTTGAAGATCAAGACAATATTTTTTGGAAGCCTCAAGAGTATTAAAGAAGAGTTTGAAATTTTTGGAGGCAATTTGGAAAGATTCGAAAGTCAGAAAATAAAGAAAAATATGTTTGGATAAAAAGGATCGATCCCTAGGTCAATCCCTTTTGAAATGGATAGCTTGGCATGCTTTGGCACGTTGTTTTTGCATGGCTTCACAAAAGGATCGACCTCTAGCGAAAGGGTCGATCCCTGAGTCGACCTCTGTTACATATAAACTGACTAGAAAGTTGGATTGATCTCTAGTGAAAGGGTCGATCCCTGGATCGACCTCTGTTGCATAAAAACTGAATAGAAAGCTGAATTTTTGAGTGCCGTGCAAGTGCTGACACCTAAAAAAAAAATATCGATATTTGAAAAAAAATATCGATACTTGAGTAAAAAGTGTCGACGATCCCTGTAGAAAAGTATCGACCCTAAGCACGAGACAGGCCTAATGGCTAGTTTTCTGTAACTTTTCAAACAGCCATTTCTCCACTCCAATGGCTAGTTCAAGGCTTTCAATAGTTAGAACTGATCCTCCAGCCATCATCAAGAGTATTAAAGACTAAAGAAATATTTGAGAAGCAAGATAAAAGAAATTTTAAAGTAAAATTATTTTGGATTTAAGAGATTTTTATTGCACATCAAAAAAAGAGAAAAAAGAGAGGAACTAAGCTTTGATTTTAGAGGGCATTCAAGAGTTATCTTCCACAACATCTCAAGCAATCTCTCAGCATCATTTGAAGAGAAGTGAAGCTTCAAAATAGCATATATTCAGCTACTTCTTTAAGCTTCAAAAGTATTCTTTTTATTTTTATTTTTATGCTAAATTTTTATATTTGTATCTTTATTTTTTTACAAGTTTTTTTGAGAGAAGAAACTTAGGGTATAGGCTGGTCCAAGCCAATAATTATACGGTGTAAAGATTATGGTTGGTGCTCCTAGGTTAAAATCAACTGGATTGATAGTGAACTCGAAAAAACTATCGATGTAGGTTATGGTTGGTGAGCCCGGCAAAATCAACTAAGTTTGTTTGTGATCTCGAGTTAAAACAAACGAACTGTAATCTAGAAATTATAATAAAATTTTTAAGAAAAGCTTGGAGAGTGAACGTAGGTACGGGGTTGCACCAAATTACTATAAAATTTTTGTATATTTGTATTATATTTTTGCTTTTCTTGCCCTTGTTACTTGCTTTATATATTTATGTTATCTAGTTTATTTTAATTTCACTACTGCATTGCATATCCACCATAAACATTCAAATTTTATTAATTAGAAGCACATATTTATTTAGAGTTTAATTTGGCTAAAATTTTAAAAGATTCCAATTTATCCTTCTCTTGGGTTGCTACCTTTGGGTAACAAGTGGTATGAGAGCAGGTGCTCTGTTATTAGTTGTTGACCTAATCGTCAAGAGCTAAAGATCTTAGTGATCCAAATGAATTCTTTGTTTAGTGAAGGCTATTCTATTGATAGACCCACAATATTTAATGAATCAAATTATAGTTATTGAAAAGCATGCATGCGTATCTTCATACAAGCATACAATTATAACTTATGGAAGATTATAATTGATGGTTCACACACCCTCAAAGCATTGCTTAAGCATGATAAAAAAATGAACCAACTAAATGCTAAAGCAATAAATTTACTTTATTGTTCATTAGACATAAATATTTTTAATATATTTTTTTCATATATTTTAGTAAATCAAATATGAAAGAAATTAGAAACTACTTTTGAGGGAGCAAATCAAAGAGAAACACCAAGCTTCCAAAAAGAAAAGGTAGCTCACCTCAACTCATGCCTTATGGTGCATGAAGATGAAAAGAAGAAGAAAAGAAAGAAATAATAGAAAAATAATAATGATTAAGAGGGAGCAAGGCAAAGAAGAGAATGAGAAAAAGAAGGAAGGTATAGAAAGTTGTTGTCTCATGACTCAAAATGATGAGGTATATCATGAACACTTTTCTGAATTTTTTTTGAATGAATTATATAAAATCTTTAATGAGTTACTAGATGAACATAAAAAAGTAAGACTACAAAACAACGAGCTTAGAAAATCTAACCTATCTTTGACTGAAGAGAAAATTAAAGTTTTAAGTGAAAAAGAAGATCTATTGAAAAATATAGAAAACATGGCCAAAGAAAAGAAATATTTTTTAAAATAAATTAAAATTCTAACTAAAAAAAATATATAGTTAAATCTAAAAATTCTTTAGTTAAAAAAATGATGAGCTTAAAAAGAAAAATGATACTTTAAACTTCTTCCTAAAAGAAAATAAAAATCTTTCAATTGAAAAGAAAGAGATCTTGGAAGAAAATAAAAAATTAAGAAGAGAAGTTGAGATTTTGAAATCTATTACAGAAAAGTTTATAATTAGCTTTCAAAACCTTCAATCTATGGTAAAAACTAATGGGATTGTTTTTAATAAAGTAGAAACTGGTTTTAATATTTCAAGAAAATAGCATAATGATAAAAATATTTTCATAAAAGATTCTACTAAAGACCATCCTATTAAGTGCTTTAAATATAATCAAATTGATCATAAAATTTTAGAATGTAATTTTAAAAGAATTGGCCAAACCTTGATTAAACAAATTTGGGTTCCAAAGAAAACCTTGAATACTAACTCCTATGGATCCAAGATGACTTGGGTATTAAAAAAAAAATTATTAAGTAATTTTGTAGGTGCACTAAGGATCTAAATAAAATAAAAGAAAGAAAATTTTTTATGGATGCCTTAAAAATGAAAAGAGATGGGTATTGATGCATGATATAATCTAAACTTTTTCTTACATCATACCATCAATGATTGTTAAAGTTATTTTGATTAAATCTATTGACTTTAATATAATTTTATATTATATTTACTTAGTTAAAATTCTTTTTATATATTAGTAAGATTAGTATAATTGATTGATTTTGATGATTTGAATACTTTGATTTAAGAGATCAATATATTCTCCCCCAAGTATCATGTTATGATATAAATTGAATTTGTCTTAAAATTTAGCATGATATTTTTAAGCCTTTCCATATGAATTTTGCTATTAAGAAATTTAAACTAAAAGAAGTTTAATTATCTATAAATCTATTTGATTGCAAAACATTAAAGTGAAACTAATTTTTGGTATTTTTTTCATAAGATACTTAAATATTAATTTTTTTAAAAAAAAACTTTACATGATCTAAGTACTTGAAGTTGAAATATCTATTTATGAAACTCAAGTACTTGATATTGCATTACATCTTAGTCTTATCTTAAGGATTCAAAACTTTCTTAGCTGAAATAAAAAAAAAAAATATAGAGCCTATATCTAGATTTTTCTCCCTTGATACTTTTGATTATCGTACTCCAATTGATCAAATTTTTTATTTTAAAATTTGATTTAAATATTATCTTTAATTTCTAACTTGTTTGCATATTAATTTCTATCTAAATTGATCAAATTTTTTTGAATTAAAATTCCTTAAACTATCGATCTAATCTTTTTTTTTTTAAAAAAAAATGAGTATGCCTGATGATGTTATTTATTTGATCTATGCTTATTTAACTGATTCAATATGTGCTCATTTTATAAAACTAAGAGAAAGATATTAATAATTAATTAAATTAAAAAAATGATGAGAGAAAATTAAAAAGATTAAATTTTTTGGCATAGAAAATATTATTGAAATATTAAAGATAAAGTATTTTTGAAACTTAAAAATTATTTAATATTTTCTAAGAAAAAGGATGAAATGATTTGTTTTAGGATAACTAAAAATCTTTTAACTTAAATGATTTGCTAATAGCAATTCAAATTGATTTTTCTTCAATATTTAAGTGATATCAAACTTTTAAGAAAGTCATTAATTGATCTAAATTTTAGTTCTATTAATATAAAGAAAACTTCTAAGCAAATTATCTTTGATTCAAAATTATTCTTTGATCTAAATTTTAGTTTAATTGGTATTATAATTTATATCAAAAAGTCTATTTCTATCTTGAATTCCATCACATAGCTTATATGATATCATTCGAGATAAAATCAAGAATTTCATACTTTTTCTAAATTTTATTAAATTATATTTCTTAAAAAAAGAAAGACCTAAGTTTAAATTATATTTTTATGATTTATTTTGTATGATTTATTGATATCAATTCAAATTAACTTATCAAGATAATTTGATCTGAATTTAAATTTATTCATCTTTTTTGATAAAAAACTTCAATCATTGATATTAAATAGATCATTATTATCTTGTATTCTATTACTTTATCTTTGACAAAAAGAAAAAAATATTCTTGAGTATAATCTAATTTGCATGAATATATTTTTGATATTATACCTTGAATAAATTATAAGATTATACCTTTATACTTGAAATTGATTGATACTACTTAAGAAAAGAAAGAGATATTTTTTTTAAAAAAAAATCTTATGATATATCTAAATTCTTAATTTTGAAAGGATCTATATATCTCAAATTTATAAAGTTCAAAGAAACAAACAAAAAAAAACTTGTTTCAAATGGTATAAACAAATAATTTCTCAAAAACTTATCATAATTATTATTATTTTTTATATCAAATAGTCTATTTTTGTCTTGAATTCTATTGTATTATCTTTTGGCAAAAGAAAAATATGCTATGTCTCAAATTTGGATTTTCATGGTCATATTCTTGCTATTATATTATTTGAGATAAATTCTTGTAATATATTTTTGAATGATCTGCTTTAGTATTAAAAGGAGAGAAATATTTTCAAGACTATATTATTCAAAATTTTTGAAGTCCAGAGTTTTTTTAATTAAAATTGAGAAGTATGTATGCATTTTTATTTTTGAGCAATGAAAGAATTCTTGATTTGAATTTGAAAGTAAAACCCATAATGTATTTTTTATAAAAAGAATAAAAAATATTAAAGAAGATATAATTTTTTAATTAAAATATACTTAAATTTAAAAATTTAAATTTAAAAGTTAAATAATCTAAATTTTTAAATTTGGTATCAGTTAAATTCATATTAAATATGCTCAATTTAAAAGATAGGGAGAGAAAGTAAAATTTTTACTCTTAAAAGACTACTTGATTGAAAATATCTTAACATAAAGAGAAAAATTTATTTAAGATGAATTAATTACTAAATTAGTATTAATTAAGTTTAATATGGTATCAAATTAAAGATGCTTAACTTGAAAGAAAAAGGAAAAGTAACAAAAATTATAAAGCTTAAGTATGTAAATTTTGAAAAAGAAAAAGAGAAGATAATGCTAAAGAATAAATATGTATATTTCAATTTGATAATCTAAATTTAAAATATGCTTATTTTAAAATAATAAAAAAAAAGTTGAAAAATAAATTAATTCAGCTATTAGTATGAAAAGCAGGGAAAAAGATATTTTTTGATTTGATTTGATTGAAAATGTTAATAAATTTTTGATTTAAAATTCTTAATCAATTAACTTATTTTGAGTCTTATTGATTTTAAACCTTCCATCAAATACTTTATAGTCTTTTTAATTTATGCTTTCATGTATTTATTCAATTTGATTTACTTAATTTAAAGTGCTATTAATTTAAAGTAGTATCAGATAAATAAATTATTCTTTAATATTAAAAATTATTTAAAGTGGTATCATTAATATGCTGGTTTCATATTTTGATTTGCATGATTATTTTTAATAATTGATTAGAGTTAAATTAAATTAAAAATATATTCTTACTCTAAGAAATAAATTTTTAAACTTAATTTTAAAATTTGTTTAAAAATTTAAATTTGATACTATTTATTTTATTTTACTCGATATATTTTTGATACATATCTTTTTCAAACTTAATTGACTAAAATTTTTTAAGAAAAAAAAAGATTGAATATTAAAGTATATATTATACTTAATTTTATGGTTAAATTTTTTGAAAAGCTCTATTTCTCTTAAAGTTTAAAAGTATATATTTAAAAATCTAATTAAAAGATTATATTCATTCAAAAAGGGAGAGAGTCTTTAATATTTGAATTCAAGCTAATTTTTTTTAAAAAAAATATTCATTCAAAAGGAGAGATGATTTTTTTTATTTAACTTTATAAATTTGATACATCTCTCAATTTAATATCTTAATGTTGATTTTGATAAATTTTTTTTGTTCCTTCCCATGAGCCTTTTGATGTTGTCAAAAAGAGAGAGAGGTATATTGAGTATATGCTTAACGAATTAATACTTAAGAAATTCAATGAATTTCATGAAGTATAATCTTAATACTCATTGATATGAATTATGTAAAATATTATTTAAAGCTTTTATGAAGTGCGTATTTATATTTGTGTACATTCTCACTTCATATTTTATACTAGCTAGTTGTTGAAATACATTAATTTTATTTTTGTGCATATACTCAAAGTTTTGTCATCACTAAAAAAGAAAAGATTGTTGATCCACTGATTGATTTTGATGATTCCAAAATATTGAGTATAAATGATACTAATCGTGTGTTTCAAGAATGTATGTAGGTATTTTCAGATGTTCATATTGAAGAAATTATCTTTGAAAGAAATCATCTCAAGATGTCAAGCCAAAGCAATTAAAAGAAGAAGTGTTTATAAATTTGGATGGCTCATTATGACAAAAATTAATTTGAAAGGTTTCAAAAGTTGAATTGATAAAGATGCTTGGAGAAGGTCAAAGTTATCATTTCATCAAGCTGGAGATCAAGATAATATTTTTCGAAAGTCTCAAGAGCATTAGAAAAGAGTTTGAAATTTTTGGAGGCAATTTGGAAAGATTCGAAAGTCAAAAAATGAAGAAAAACATGTTTAGATAAAAGAAATTGACCCCTAGGTCGATTCATTTTGAAATGGGCAGCTTGGTACGCTTTGGCATGTTGTTTTTGTATGGCTTCACAAAAGGGTCAACCTATGGATCAACCCCTAGTGAAACCCCTAGGTTGATCTTTGTTGCATAGAAACTGAATAGAAAGCTGAATTTTTGAGTGCTGTCCAAGTGCTGACACCTAAGAAAAAAGAGTCGACATCTGAAAAAAAAAAATATCGATACCTGAGTAAAAAGTATCGATCCCTGTAGAAAAATGTCGATCCCAAGCACGGGACAGGCCTAATGGCTAGTTTTCTACAGCTTTTCAAACGATCATTTTTCCATCCCAATGGCTAGTTCAAGGCTTTCAATAGTTAGAATTGATCCTCCAACCATCATCAAGAGTATTAAAGACTAAAGAAACATTTGGAAAATAAGATAAAAAAATTTTTAAAGTAAAATCATTTTGGATTTAAGAGATTTTTATTGCATATCAAAAAGAGAGAAACTAAGCTTTGATTTCAGAGGACATTCAAGAGTTATCTTCCATAACATCTCAAGTAATCTCTTAGCATCATTTAAAGAGAAGTGAAGCTTCAAAAGAACACATATTCAGCCATTTTTTTGAGCTTCAAGAGAGTTCTTTTTTATTTTTATTTTTATGCTGAATTTTTATATTTGTATCTTTATTTCTTTACAAGTTTCTTTAGAAGAAGAAACTTAAGATATAGGCTGGTCCAAGTCGGTAATTGGATGGTATAAAGATTGTAGTTAGTGCTCCTAGGTTAAAATCAATTGGATTGATAGTGAATTCGAAAAAATTATCAGTATAGGATTGTGGTTGGTGAGCCCGACAAAATCAACTGAATTTGTTTATGATCCCGGGTTAAAACAAATGCACTGTAATTTAAGGATTATAGTAAAATTTTCAAGAAGAGCTTGAAAAGTGGACGTAGGTGCAGGGTTGCACTGAACCACTATAAAATTTTTGTGTGTTTGTATTATATTTTTGCTTTTCTTATCCTCGTTACTTACTTTACATATTTATGTTATCTAGTTGATTTTAATTTCATTATTACATTGCATATCCACCACAAACACTCAAGTTCTATTAATTAGAAGCATATATTTACTTAGAGTTTAATTTGGCTAAAATTTTAAAAGAATCTAATTCATCCCCCTCTTGGTTTGCTACCTCTAGGCAATAGATATCAATCGTCGAATGATTCTGGTAACCACATAAGGCACCTCAAGCTCTATAAATATGTTACGAAATTAATTTTGAATAATAAATATTAGTCTCTAAAATTGCTAAATTTTAAATATATTCAGTAAAGATATAGTACTTATGAGCGACTTTGAATATGGACGAGCTCTCTATAATCCGAGCGAGTTAGAGGTCCCACAAGCCGGGTAGGTCCTCACCATACTACTGACTCTGAGAGTCGGTGCTACTCCGTGTGGCTATGGGATAACTGGTGACCCCACGACGTCTGAACCTGAGAGTATCAATACATTATAAAAAATATTATATTAGATAATAAAAGATAAAATAATATAAAAAAATATCTAAAATATTAGAGTTTACCATATGATAGGTGTATCGCAGAACCATGAGAGCTAGCTGTATGAGAGCTCTCTTCTCGACTATGATGCCTCCAGCCTATGGAAGATATGATCTATAATCTCTGAAAATAAAAATAAATAGATTCATAGATTAATTATATAATTATGGATGGCAATGCAAGATTTAAAATGATGTAAGATAAGTATTTAGATGTTTGATACCCTTCGAATGTTTGGTATTTTTTAGATAGATGGCAATGCAAGACAAGTATTTAAAATGAGTCAGAGATCCAGAAATTCATTGCAAGCAAGGAGCGCTGCTCATCGACCTCTTCAGGTTTTTGGTACTCGATGGATTCTTCGTTTGATTCTTCCTCTTTCTCCTCTTCTTCCATTTTTTTTCTTCTTCCTCTTTTTTACCTTCTTGGATAGGATGCTCCCTAAAAATAAATTTAGTATGATCTACCTCCTCATGTTGGCCATCATGTAGGAGAATTTTTGAAGCATCCAACTCTGTATTTATTAAATACTGATGAACTCTTAATGTTTCATCTTTTTAAAAGCATTCTAGTAAATGGGGCTCTTCTTCTTCTTCTTCTTTGAGCTAGACAGTCAATTGACTAATGTACATAATTCTCTCACCTGTACAAAAATATATAAATGTACGGATGTCGAAGAATATGTATTTTTATCAAAAAATAAGTCTATCATTATATGCAATGCAATATTTTTAAAATTTTTAAATTACTAAATTTCTAAGTAAAGGACACTATTACAAATGAGAATGGTCAGGATGCATGTCCGGCACATGCGGACTTAAAGCATGCCAAATAACTAGGCCACACGAGTACACCAGCATGGTATCTAGGAAAATCTTATTCTGGAGGTTCTAAAGTACCGAGCGGGATTGCAAATAAGACTGAAAACAGGCTGGGTTGGGCCAGGCCACCACCCTCCTTGAGTCTAGCCCAAAAATTTAAAACTAATTTAACTAAATTTAATTAAATAGTATTAATTTAATTTAAATATTAAATCTAATTTAACTAAATTTTATAAATATTAATTTAAAAATATTAAAAAATTAGTTTTGAGCCAGCATGTTGCACATGGATTCTACGTCACATAATTTATTATTTTATAAAATTAATTATTTAATTTAATAATAATAAAAAATAATTATGAAATTGATGTTGATAAATTTAATGAAAGACAATGAATATAAAACTATGAGAATATGAATATAAATGGTGATAGTCAATGATCGACATTCAAATATAATATCTCTACTAATGATACATTAAAAATAATCAAAGAAAAAGAATGTTTTTACCGAATACCTTTTCTAAACACCATTTGACATATGTCAAATCCGAATAAAAGCACCATTTGAATATCCAAATGATGGCATAATAAAATGATAAAGTAAAAAAAAGTAATAGAAAAATAATAATAGATAGAAAAAAAATTATAGAATATGAAACTATATCTTCCACTTCCAATGATACCACCATTATCTTCTGAATAATATCCAGTCATTATAAATAACAAATCCATGAAATTCAAAACAGCAAACCCAAGGTAAAATAATAGCTGATATATTTGTCTATTTAAATTTTTGGTGTCAATCTAAATTCTTAGCTATATACAATGATAGTGCAATAAAAAATGAGCAACCATTAATGATTTGTTGAACTCCAATTTAATTCATATGAGTGGGCTTTAATTGTAAGAGTGCAATTATAACTTTTATGGGCCATAATATAATGCCTTTTACTCTCTCTCTCTCTTTAGATGGTACTTTTAAGATATTTTCAATTCAATATACGTGCTTTTAATATTCTTTCAATGCTTTAATAATACAATACATTTCATACACTTTTTCTCTATCTTTATGTGGGATATTAGAGGTTTATTTTGATCCAAATGGCATTAGAAGATGAGAATCTTATGCTTATGTGGATAGATTAAATTGATGCTCTACTTTCTCTCAGTTTCTACTTTCATATATATATATATATATATATATATATATTAGATTTAAAATAATAGTATTTGGCGATCACTATGTAGCCATCGCTGTCGTCATCACTAATACTCATCAAATCGATGAAGATGGCACTGTAGCATGGAGGCGGTGCTGCAACACGGAGACAATGCTGCGTGGCAGGAGATGGCATTAATTGCATGGCAGGAGAAGAAGGGGGATGGGAAGGAAAGAAGAAGGCAGGGGGAAGAAGGGAGAGGTGGGCTGGGGGCTTAGGGAGGCAGCCAAGGGCTCGGGGAGGTAGCCGGGGGGTGGCGGGCCGAAGGCTCGGGGCTCGGGGAGGTGCCCGATAGCTCGAAAAAGTCGGATCTGACAGTGAAAAAAAGTTGGGGATCAGAGGTAGTCAAGGGAAGGCAGGTTGGGTGCTCCGGGAGATGGCCAGAGGCTCGAGGAGGCGGAATTTGGCAGCTGAGGGCTCAGGAAAGTGGGATCTGGTGGCCAAGAGCTTGGGAAAGTGGGATCCGATGGGAGGGGAAAGAGGGTGACCAAAGGTAGGAAAAAGAGGAGGGCAGCGGTGGGATAAGCAAAAATAAAAAGTCAGAAACCGATGGGGGGCTTTTAGGATTAGTATTAACGATGGCTATATTTCCATCGCTATAGCTGTCTCTACTAGTATCGATAATACTTTTATCGACGGGGTGCAAAATCCATCATCAAAGTTTGTCGATAAAAGTATTATTAGAGAAAGCAGAAATGCCATCGATAATGCCATCGCTAATACCTACTTTTAGCGATGGCAAAATGCTGTTGCTAATATCTTAATTTCTTGTAGTGTCTCAAACAACCTCCTTTGCTGAAGTAAGATCCTGGATCAATCTTGTTGACTCCTATCTAACTAAAGATAATGCCTCCATTAGATCTCATCTTGCCTATGGTACCTCTGAAGTATATCCCTACAGCTCTCCATAGACTAAAGTCATGATTCTAGTGGAGACTCTCTTGACGAATGCATCCTCATCCAGTCTATTAAGTAGTTATGAGCAGCTCTCTAAATTGCTAGTTTATAAAAGAGGAGCGGCCTTTGTCTACTCTATTACCTCCTCAGTTCTAACATCTGCTATAGCACAAGTGCTGATATCCTCAATACCTTAACATCATCTCGATCCAATACAAATATCAACTCAATGCATGTGTCACTACTCGAGATGATTTGAGGTGTTCCCATCGATCGGCATATAAGCATGCGTCGAATGCTATCATCATTTATCTCAATCCGCATGCCTTTCACATTGGATACTTGACTCTCAACTCCCACTTTCATATTATCATAAAATTCTCTCACCAATCTAGGGTAAGTGGGCAAAATCTTTTTTACACAAGAGAACAACTTGGAGAAGCCCTAAAATTTAGATTTCTATATGGGCATTTCTTTTTCCTTTGCATGGGTTGCTTCCAACGTGCCATTGGAGAACAAAGACCATGCGAATAGGAAGCAAATGGACAGAGAAGGTCTGATGTTGGAGGAAGAGGGATTTGAAAGGGGTTATGGCTTGAAAGAAATGAGAAGGGAATGATAGAGCCACGGGACGTCTTCATTTGAGAGACTCATCCCCGACATAAGGGTCGACTCCTGCTACATCAATAGTCGACACCTGAAAAGGGATCAATTCTAGTAAAATTGGGAGTTGACTTCTCATCTAGTTATTTTTTCTCCTGAAATCATGAGTCAACTCCCTAGATCTAAGAGTCGACTCCTCAAAGCAAAAACTGGTTCAAGGAATTTTGATCCAAGAAAAATTGGCTCAAATAAGATAGGGATCCAAGGCAAATCAGATCAATGATTAAAAATAATATTTAAATTAGAATGAATGAATCAAGTGGAAGATTAGCAATCAATCAAATCAAATTGATCAAAATAAGGGAGAACTAGATAAGGGCTCTAAGAGTGAGGTTCAACTATGAAATTTTCAAGACCTAGGAGATCAAACTAAAATGCAATCATGCAAAACAACCACATCTCACATACAATCTTTTATAAATAATTGCTTTATCTTGAAATTCTTAGATCATATAATTTTTAATTAAGAAATTTCAGTAGTTAGATATCTTATGAGAATGTTAAAATTTAATTCACACATTTTACACATAAATAATCTCTTGTGTAATCCAGCTTATTATGATTCAACTTTCTTATTCAAAATAATATGATATAAAGAATTATAAGGCATGTAGACTTTTAAAAAAAATGTACTTGTAATGAACACTACATCAAAATATTCAATGCAAAGAATAAAGTAATCAAACAATGTATTCACAAATAGAGCATTAAAATCAATCAATTAAGCAAAATAAATTTAGCAAACAATGATGGTATGATGTAAAAAAAGGTTTAGCTTTTACCAAATATTATCACTCATCCATTTAAATCCTAAGCATCCATTTGTCAAGAATTTACTCCTTTCATTCCATTGGATACTTGGCATACCTATGAAATCATTTTCTAATTTTTGGTTTCTAAACTTTATTGGGTCCATAAGTATTAGTGCTCATAGTTTCTTTTGGAATCTAAATTTATTTAATTAAAGTATGACTAATTCTTTTAGTATTACATTCTGAAATTTTATGACCTACTTTATTATATTTGAAATAAATTATAGAATAGTTTTTAGAAGAAGCTTGAGTAAACATATTTTTAATAATTTTCTGTTATGTTAAGGTATTAAATTCAATTCCAGATTTATTGAAAATAGCCTTTTGATTGTTTAGCATTAATTAAAGATTTTGAGAACTAAATATAAAATTTTCTACTATAGGTTTTAAAACTTCAAATTTTTTTCTTAATTTTTCATTTCTTCAACTAAAGATTTTTCAGATTTCATAAGATTTTTTGTTTTCTTAGCTAAGATTTTCTTTTTCTTCAAAAGTTGGTAATTTTCAATCAAAATTTTATTCATCTTTTCAGCCAAAAATAGATTAGACTTTTTGATTTCTTTATTTTTTAGTCTTATCTTTTTATATTCATCAATTTATGGAAGGTTTCAAATAATTCATCAAATATAAATTTGAAAGTATTTTCAAGATTTACCTCATCGTTGTGAGCCATGAAGCAAGGATTTGCAATGCTTTCGTCCTCTTTCTCTTTTTTTTTATTTCCTTTACTCTCCCTTAATCAATTTTTTTTTTCTTTGTTTCTTCTTCTTCTTCTTTTTATCCTCATGAGCTATGAGGCAAAATTTTGCAATACCTTCCTCGTCTTTAGCCATCAAGCATAATTTATCTACGTTTTGTTCTTTTTTTCATCTTCTTTTTTTTACCTTGCTCTCTCTTAATCAATGCTTTTTTTTTATAGTTTCTTCTTATTTATTTTATCCTCATAGATTATTTTTAATTGATCCTACACTTATTTGACTGAAATATAAAAAGATATTCTATTAAATTTATAAAAATTTAAAGAATAATAAAGTATATTCATGGCTTTAGCATTCAGTTGGACTATTTTTTTATCATGCTCAATTAATGCATTGGATGTGTGTAGGCTATTGACTATAATTCTTCATAAATTATAATCATATGCTTATATGAAGATACACATGCATGCTTTCTAATAAGTATAATTAGAGCCATTAAAAAGTGAGGGTCAATCAATAAAATAACCTTCAATAAGAAAGGATTCAATTTGAATTGTCATAATCTTTAACTCAAGACTACTAGGTCAACAAAAATATTAGAACACTTTCTCTGATACAAATTGTTGCCTAAAAAGTTAGCAACCCAAGAGAAGTGAGGTGAATTAGGTTCTTTAAAAAATTTTAAGTAAATCAAAACTTAAACAATTATGTGCTTCAAATTATAACAAACTTGAGTGCTTGTGAAATGTAAATGATATGTAGTAGCAGAATTAAAGAATAAATAAAATTATGCGAGAATTTAAAAAATGTAAAGCAAGAAGGCAAGGCATAATCACAAACATAGTGCAATTTATAGTGGTTTGGTGCCATCCCGCACCTATATTTACTTTTTAAGCTCCTTTTGAAAATTTCATTATAATCTCTTTTATTACAGTATGTTTGTTTTATCTGAGATCATAAATAAATTCAGTTAGTTTTCCTGGATCACCAACCAAAGTCTTTACATCAATTATTTTTTAGGATCATAATCAACTCGATTTTTTGGGCTCACCAATCAAAATCTTATAAGTCCAATTTTGGACTTGAATGGGCCTAATCTCAAGTTTTTTTTCAAAAAAACTTATAAACAAAACAAGATACAATGAATAAAAATTTTAGTATAATTAAAATAGAAAATAAAAACTCTTTTCAAGTATGGAGAAGTTGCTATTGAATTGCCTAAATGATGCTTTAACTTCTCTTTTAGATGTATGAGAGGATGTAGAAAATGATGAAGAAGATTACTCGTGTAAGCCACCCACTGAATTCTATACACAACTTTCCTTTATTTTTTTCTTCTCAAGGATATTCAATTATTCTCTCACAAATTTGAATGTTTCACTTTTTAGTCCCCTTCTTCTTGCTTTCTAAATAATTCTCTAGCTTTTAATAGACTTGAAAATGGTTAGAGAATGAGTTTTAGCCATTAGAAAGCTTAGAGTAGTCGTTGGAGCAAAAAACTAGCCATTTGAGATGTGTAGAAAATTAATCATTATTGTTGTTCCTACGCTAGAGGTCGACTCTAATTTCTCAGGGATTGACTCAAGCTGTCCTTGTGTCGACTCAAGATCTTTAAGGGTTAACTCAAACTGGAGATCTAAAAAATATAGTTTTCTATCTTCTCTGAGAGAGTTGACTCCTCTTTCTTATGGATCGACTCGACAGCATGCTAGTCCTACCCAAGCATACTAGAGTCGACTTTTCTTTCATAGAGTCGACTCGTGAACATTCTAAAACTTAATTTTTTTCTTTTTTTTTTAATCTATTTCAGTTCAGGTATCAGCTCCTAGCCGTCTGAGGTCGACTTCACTAAGTCTGAAACTTAAAAATTCTGTCTTAAATTTCTTGACTTAGCTTCTTTTGAGGAGATCTTTTTTATAAATGAATTTTTTGATTTAAGCATCTAAAAAATCCTACATTTATCTTTGAAATACATGATTAAACTTATTATTACTTAAAGTTTGTTAATCATCAAAATTAACCATAGGATCAATACTTGTCTCATAATTTTTTTCTTCTTTCTTTCTCTCACTATTTTGATTAGAGGAATAACTCTAGCCTTTTAGACCTCTTTTTCTATCCTTTTCTCTTGGTGGTGTGGGAGTATCCTTAGGATGCCCCAAGCCCTAGGATACCTTATCTTTTATTAAGGAAGGAGGCATACCTTGAAGTCCTAATTGGATATAAAGAGAGAGAGAAAAGCAACAAGGATGCTATTGAGGAGGCAGGTTTTCTTGGTTGCCCTCTCACCATAGAGTCACACTTGAACTCTGTGTGGAGAGGAAGAGGGCTCTATCCCCCTAGGGAGGGTACCTCCTTTAAATTGGGAGTGCGCCATCTATGGGGCATTCTAAAAGGCAAGGATACTAATAGCCTAAAAATTGCATATTTGGCTAGCCTCAACTTGGATTTTATCCATGTGGTTCTTGGCTGGGTTCAGATGGGGTCTTGCTTGACTTAACTAGCCAAATTCATGTATACAAACTACTCTCTAGTCCAATCTCTTCTCCAGTCAAATTTAGATATTTCTTGATCCTATTTGTGAGAGAATCTTCAACAAAATCTTAATTTGAATTACTCTAGAGATAGAAGGCATATTCTAGATGTGTTATTAGGGTAGGTTAATTTAAGTTCCCACTCACAAAAAGGCATATCCCTTTAGGTCTGCTTTAGTCATACATTAATTATGTGGTTTAGCATAAAGATATGAAGCTTATAACGAATAATTAAACCTCTCAATGAGTAGGATGAGATTAGTTGGTCTCTTTTTACGTGCATAAGCGATGTTCATACAATTCAATCTCTTTTACATTCCAATATCCTCATATGACCATTAAGTGCAGCACTATAACACCCATAGTCGATGATGTTATAGCCTACTAGAACCCTAGATTTATGAAATTTATTTGCTCAAAACTCTTTTTAAAAGTAACTAATTGTTAATCATAATAATTTTATAAAGATAATTATTTTCAAAAATTTTTTAAGTTACTACTTGGGATCCAAGTTTGGCCATGTCTATTTTAATGCCATTATGATGGTTCTCGTATTTGATAACCTAATCCTCACTTGCATATGTACCTAGTAAACCACCATGCTTTCTATTAAGGACAGCCTTAGATATCATTATCAATATATAGATTTTACAACAAATTTACTAACTACTAGAATACTGCAAAATGTCTTATCCATCATTTTAAGGGACTACTTGCAAGCTCAGCACTTAGTTCACACCTCTATCCTTGATAACGCTGCTTAAGATAGATTGCTAATATTGATTATTTAGTATGATGGCACAACATGATATTAGTGCAAAAGAAGGAACTCCACGAATCACTATCCTCCTCATTAGACTCATAGGCATGATGTAGCCTCATCTATGGTTATGAATAAATTTTGAGTATATAGGTATATATATTCAATCCTCCTCATGGAAAACATTTTGTCTACATAGATAAATACCCTGGTGTACTCATGGGCTTTTTTCTAGCTTGATGGACAATGTGGGACATATATCTAATACTGTATGTGATAATGCAAAAGGGAAAATATATATACTAGCTCGGTTAATACTTATAATTTACATGTAAATGACTTTTAGAATATACACTATAACAAATGCTTTATCAATACCAGTACCATGCATCACTTAGGTTTTTGGCTTGTCTGCTATTAAAGATATCAGCCACTAATGACCTATATCATAGTCTTGCATCTTTAGATCTCGAGCATCGACTTACTATCTCTCTCATTTTTTCTCTCTCTCACACACACATACACACAATCTCAACACAAGGCTATCTTGAGATCTTATTTTACTCATTATCTCACTTCCCGTCTAATCTATCTCGCACCTTCTTAGTTTATATCTGTTGCTGAACCCCTTTCGATTTTTACCATGACTTGGTCCTCATTTCTTGTTTGATACTCGATATGGATGTTAAATTGGCTGCACATATGTAAATTACATCTTGAACATTTGACCAGGTGTATAACTTACTAATAGTTTTCTTTTTCAATTATAATTTCTTTTCCATGCATGTTGGATCATAGCACATTCTTTCTGCATCCCCTTGCAGCTACTAGACTTAGTAGAATTTGCTTATACTTGTAAAGAGGTATTTATAAAAATGTCAAGAATCAGAAGTGGCTATCGGCATCAAGGATCAGGTATATGAGATTTCAATCAGTAGAAATTTATTTGAAATGGCTATTAATTCAAGACTGGAACTCAACCATGCTAAATGATTATAGATGGCTATCAATTCCAGCTCGTGTGTAAATGCATGTGATGGATTTTCTAATAAATATGGTTAAAAGCATGGAGCGATCTTTAAGTTAGTTTACACCGAAGAGGTCAATCACTACAAGAAAGCAAAATATTTGCTTATGGTGTTTCCATGCAGTTATTTTGATAAATTGGATGAGAGAAGACGTCTATTTTAATCACCCACGTAGCTTTGAAAATGAGATTTTTCTTTCTTAAGGAAATCTGATAGAAATCTCGCTGAGGGTAAGACCAAACCCAAGCTGTTGGTATCTAAGATCCCATGACTTTAGCAACTCAACTGGTTGGCATCTTTTTGCATTGCCATATTGTTATGTTAAGAGCTCAATGGTGATTATTGTAAGGAAACTTATAAGTTGATGCTGAATTGATGTGGACCAATAGTTACAAATTTGTTATCAAAAGGACAACAAAATAAAATAAAATATAAAAAAAAAAAAAAAAAAAAATCTATCAGAGGAAAGATACCCACATGAGTTCAGACATTCCTCAAGGCGGGTTCGATGAAATTGCCACAAATCTTTTAAGGACCTAAAAATTAGATAAGCTACAAAAATGAAATGAGATTGGGTGAGGCAAAATAGGTGCGGCAATAAGTTGGATCCGTTTGGGTTTAGGTCGGTCGAGCAACATAGGTCAAAAAAAAAACTCTCAAACCGTACCTGACCCATTTATCCTCAGGTTGGAAAATACAAACCATATCTCGTCCATTTATTTTATTTTATGTGATACCATACCTACCCACCATCCTACTTAAATTTCCAACCATTAATTTTATGTAAGTAAACACAAAGCAAAACATGATACATAAAGATCACAAACAATAAAGTCCAATTTCACATTTATGTATCATCATAATCACAATAAACTTAAAAATTTTGTAGATACAACGACCTTAAACTAATTAAAGATGAAACTAAAAAAATGCAGTCTTTCATACAAAATTGCATTCCAAAATGGGTGAAAAATTAAAGGACTATCAACCTTGTTGGGTCTCGGAACTAGTTTGCTCCAAATCAGATCGATCAGGTCTGATGGCCAAATCTAAGCCCACCTATTTCTAACTAATTGATTTTGGCGGACCCCGAGCGGACCAAACTTAAAAAATACTCGCCCAAACCCATTTAGTTGGGTGTTGATAAACGTTGGTGAAGTGGTTAACCCAGCCCAAGTAGGGACACATTGGGTCCAGAAATGATCTGAGGGTATCCCATATGCCATCAGAACCCATCCAATTCCATAATTCCTTTAGTCAAAAGTAGGTCCATCCTCCGTATGATATGACAATTCAAACCCTTCCAAAAGACTCAAATCTAATTTGATAGCAGACCATGGATCGTCCGAACTCATCCATGCATCGTTTGAAATCCATGTACTCAGGTCTAATCCATGTTAAGAAGTCTAAAACATCTAATGGTATCCAGGTCACTGTCAAAACTTTTTTTGACGGCTACATAACTGATAGTCTGATGTCAGATTGAATTTTGTTCTAGAAGCTAATCCTAGTCAATCCTAATCAACGTAAGGGGACTAAGAGCCTATATGTATCCTGGTTGACACAATCAACGAAGCTTGTTTTCTCTCGAGCACGCATCAGCTCGTGTTTGTTCTAAAATATTTTTGCATGATGGAGCAAGTTTTAGTGGATTGCAGAGCAAACCTTGGTGTATTCTGGGGATAGAAATGTGGTTAATTGGTGACGTACTTGATCAAGTATACTTTGAAGGAGCTCGGTGGATCCTGGTGATGGCAAAGGCCCTTTGATAGCAAGGTAAAAAGCTACTAATCATGCTTAGTTAGCCTTTAGTTGCTTAGCATGTTTCTACATTTACTTCTAAACTTAATCGACGTCTTTACTTTGAGGATTAGTTTACTTTTTGCTTAGCTAGTTTAATCCTCCATTTTGTCGATCTGAAGCTCATGCTAGGCCTGTAGTCTGCATCATCTCGATTGGCATCAGAGCAAGTTCTTTCCAATTTTTCTTTCAAACCATGATTGTTTTGTGATTCAAGCATTCTTAAGGGGTCAGGATTTGGATCCTCCTTCCTGAGCCTTTGAATGCTGTTGTGTTCCTTCTCTAAATGTTTACCAACTCCTAACGGCTATTCAACTCCAACTGTTTTCAAAATTTTAATTCAGTTTTCATATTAGAATTAATAATGTGTATTGGTTGGAGTTGGACTTAGGTCCTAGATGGGTATTCTAATTTACTACTTGAATTAAATACTAAATATATGGTCAATCAGACTTCACATTATGGTAGAGGTCTAGTCCCATCAAGATCACTTAGCCGGACAATCACAGTAGTCGCTAGATTGATCTTGATGACCATTAGATTGAGCCAAGTTTCTCCTTTGATTCTTGCTTAATTGCCTAAGCATGTGAGAGCAGTTAGGGTTCGAGTGGTATCTTTTGCACCAAAAAATTGGTTGATATTTTTTTGCGCTATCAACAGTTGGCTCGTGCCTTGTAGATATCTTAAAGCACTCGATATCTTAAAGCACTCCAAAATATCTCTTTCGTCTACCCGCATAGATCTTGTAATGGCGATCCAACATTGTACATTTTGCAAAGAGGTGAATTATTCTTTGGTGCAAAAGATACAACCCCAAATCAGGAAAGTTAGAATCCCAAAGTCATGTCTAAAATGGTAAGAGGTTCTAGTGGTTCTATTAGGGCTATCTAGCCGTCCGAGCATCCTGACTTGTGTTCTATCTAGAGCGCAATCGAGACGAGTCGAGCTGAATAATTGAAAGTTTGAACTCGACTCGACTCCAAATATTCGGATTCAAAATTTGGCTCGAGCTCGATCGAATCTTAACATCCTAAGTTTGAATTGGACTCGATGAAAAATAAGTAAAGCTCGAGATCGACTCGACTCGACTCGAATATAAACTGAGTCATACTCGAGCTTGAGTTCGAACTCAAAATCAAGTCTTATTTTATTAATAATATAGATATTATAAATAAAATTAATATTATATTATATATATAGAGGTGGACTGGACTCCACTTGATCAGATCCTAATTCATATCCGATCGGATCCTCGACTGTTGGATTAGCACGCATCTGCGTGCATGCACCTGAAAAGATGCGCCTAAAAAAAATAGGCATGCATTTACGTTTGAAAAAATATTTTTTAATTTTTTTAGATGCCTTCACGGTGCTTGAAAAAAAAATTCTAAAAAAAAAGCCTGAAAAAAAAATTTATAAAAAAAGTTTGAAAAAAAAACTAAAGAAAGAATTTTAGGTTTTTTTTCAGATTCAAATTTTTTTTTGAATTTTTTTTCAAGCTTTTTTTTTTCAGGTTCAGCTTTTTTTTCAATTTTTTTTCAGACACAGATGCACGCCTGTTTTGCAGCCGGCATGCCTTTTCAGGCGCACGCTCGAAAATGCACATTGATCGAATGGTCGGAGATCCGATTGGATATAGATTTTCGGTCTATCTTTTTCTCTCTCTCTATATATATTCGAATAAGCTCGCGAGCTTTTGAGTCGAGTATTCTATTACTCGAGTTCAACTCGAACTTGATAATAACTAAGTCGAGTCAAGCTTGAACTCGAGTAGCTCACGAGCAATTCAACTCGTTTGCAGCTCTAATTCTGCTAGCTAACACCTACATATGCAAACACTTATCACAACCTTGCTCCCGCAACCAAATGCTAGCAATGTAAGGCCATGCACTCTACCACAAGACTTGATATTGCTACCAAAGATCTTGTGACACATCCGGCAACATCCTGGAAAATTTGACGATAGACTAATCACCACTATTTTGAAAGCCATCTGACAGCAACCAAGCACCTATAAGAAACTTATTCATAGCGGTCTTCCTGTCGTCATATCAGCCAGCAAATGCACGGACCAAAAACATGATGCCAGACCCACCATTATTAGTTCTATTCTGATGACACTACTCCATTCACCATCAGATCAGATTTGAGGGCAACATCCTACATTGGATTAGATCATAAGATAGCAGCTTGTCAGTCATACTTGAGAGCCTCTAGTAGCATCCATGACCATGCATGCACCTCCATAACAGCTGCAAGCTTAGCATTATCTAGCAGCAACAACAAAAATCAAACCCTGCCAGCCATGGATCCAGCCAACAACACCAATTCTAGGGCTAATCTACTCGGGACTGAAGTTAGTGGGAGCATTGAAGCCATGAGACAGATCCAGACCCCATCTTGGCCTGCTTGTAGGCACTTCCAACCCTTCGATCAACATAGCACCAGCCAAGCCCAATCTTGACCAGTAATGATACCAGAGACTAGGAGCCCGTTGAGACGAATACAATAACATCTTGACAAAATTATGTGGTTGACCATAGATGTGTTTTGAAAAATTTTAATTTTTTCATGCCTGGATCATCCTCCAATATTCATGCAAAATGAAATAGAAATATATCTTATACTATCGTCTCATCAACACGATGATTACGTAGCCCATAGAGCATCTGATCTATCTTCCGTAGGCAGCTGGTCTTCTCTCTCCTTACCCTCCACCTTAATGTTAATGATCGATAGAAATCGTCCTACCCTTCTGAGTTGGAAAAAAGGGATCAAACCATCTTTATTTATACCTGCACGTGTTTTGTTTTATCAAAAAGCTTAATCTTAATTAGAGTAGAAATTCCAATCTAAGTTTTATCATCATAATTGATTCGGGACTTGATCCAATAAGTTAAATCTGACTAAGTGATAATTAGATCATATTATTGAGTTAAATCCAACAATATGTTCTTCGGAAAGTAAGATCCAGCTACTTTTCTGGATTAGCTTACCTTGTCTACTACTTAATTATTTCAATTTACACCACCCAACTATTCGGCCAGAAGCATGTCCGATTCATAAAGGCTATAGGCTCATAGACCTAGCTTGTGTATGGTGGTCCATCCCTGAAGTTATGCTGAGAGGTCCATTGTATCTAGGTATAGATGAGGAAGAAGCTCGCAGATTTTATATCCCTTTAAACTACTCCTAGAACCTCTACACTTGGATGCACCACCACAAGCAATTACCTAGAAGAATTTGATGAGCTTATCTTTCGAGAGTGCCTCCAAGAAACCCCGAACCAATAGGTTAGTCAATTTCACAATAAACTTCATCACGACATATGTGTAGGATCAGATGGTCATGCCCAAACTAAAACCCTTGATGAAGGCCTATAAGATGGCTAAGTGGATAAAGGAGCTCCTTAAGAATAAAGTAGTATGGTTTGACTTTCCAAGCAAAGAGTCAAACCTGCATCTATCATGGGCCATACCGAATGTGGATCCTTCAAGCCTAATAATGCCAGAGAATTGGAGACCTTAACCTTACCTAGAACACCTAAAGCTACAAGTGGTAGGAGTTTGGATACCGGTGTGCAGTGCTCTATACTGGGTCCCCGAACCATTGTTAATTATCCAGGTTGGGAAGAGCAGATCAAACTTCTGCAAAGGAAATTAAGTATACTGTTAAAGACTGCAGGAATCATAACAGAAGGGACACATCATGGACAATTAGGAAGAGCCTAGTTACCGCTTCCTCATTCTTCACTGATCTACTTGTTGCCCCTTGGGAGGAAGAAAAATGGACTAAAGGAAAAAATTAAGCCATTTTCCATCATTCTTTTGTTTTGCTAGGAGCACTACATCAGTCATCACCTTAATTACCAAAGCTTGTGCACAAACTTGGGCGGTAGTGGCCTCCAAGAAGCTCATGGACAACTCTGGGCTCCAAGCCATCCTTCATCCAACGCCCTAGAAAGTCGCTTGGGTAAATGACAAACCATCTAGGACAACCACAAATGCTTTATCTCCTTCTAGTAGAACAAGAGTTAATTAGGAAGAGAAAGCCTGATGTATTGTTATCCCCATGAAGCTTAGCGTCCCTATTTGGGTGGATGCTTGATGAACATGATGTTACCTACCGTGGCTGAGACTACACCTACACCATCAGTTTGAGTAAGAATACGATCATTCTAATGCTAGACCTAATCAGGACTTTATGAAGATAACAAGGTAAAAAAAAAAAAAAAAAAAAAGTTAACTAGACGCCAAGTTCTCTCCATTGGATAATTGGAGGAGAAGAAGACAAACTTTGCCTTGGTCCGTAGCTCATGAAACTGAGGCGTCCTGAGAAGTCGAACAAGGGCAACATGGCCCAAGGGGATTCAGCAGCTCTTGCTGGACTTTGAGGACATGGCCCAAGGGGATCTCCTTGATGGACTCTTCCCCATCGAGATGAGCAACATGTCATCGGCCTAGTCAGGGAGACCTAATATTGTTGAACGTGCCACACCATAGGATGAGTTGGGGAGCCTCATTATCTAACCTACCAAAACTATGGGATGAGCCCAATGAACATGAAGAACCGAAGGAGCACAGATCCTTTGCTATGCACTATACCGCACGGTGCACAGCACGCGGCCATCCATCGATGGATCCTCTGTTGTTACTACAGCAAAAATGATCTATGATAATAGTCAAAATCATCATAAAAATTATAAAAAATTATTGATAAAACTTATACCAATAGTTAGTAAACAGTGGCAATAGATAGCGTTAACTATTACCACTTGTTTCCAAGATTTTCGTGAGCATTGGTATAAGTAAATCTACTCTAACGCGATTATAACTATCACTATAAATATCATCAAAATTAAATATTTTTTAAAAATAATATATTTATAATTACATAATTTATAAATTAATATTAAATAATTTTATAATTACATATTATTCTCTTATCCTATTAAAGTTGACTATGGTATTCTTGTATTTGATTTAACTTATAATTTTAATTAATCACCTACAGGTCTATAGTAATGATCAAAATCATTGCAAAAAATATAAAAAATTATTGGTAAAATCTATATCAGTGGTTGGTAAACCGCGGTAATAGGTGGCGTAGCTAAAATTATATAGAAAATCATAAGACCTATTAGATAGTTACCTAATACTTGGTCACCATGATAATATTAACTTATGATATAAAGTTATGGTTTATTATATTTATTCAAAATTTATTAAAATTATGAACTATATTTATTTCAAATATATTATGATATTTTAATATTAATAATTAATTATTTTTATAAAAAATCAATTCTCTTTAATTTGAAAGAAAATTAAAAAGAAAATTACTTTATTTTATTCTTTATAATATTTTAAAAATATTATTATTTAAATATATTAAAATATAAATAATTTTAACATATTTCTATAATCATAATTTTTTAAATATTTTTAAAAGTAGATAATTTATGATTCTTCTTATTTATACTGTAAGTAAAAAAATAATGATATTTAATCTATAATATTTTAAACCTTTATATTATATCATTTATATAAGTTGTCCTTAAATTTTTTATATATATTTTAATACAAATTAGATTAGATTAGATCCAAATTCTTGGTTAAATTTATTTTCATGCACATTTTTTAGTAATTGCATCATAGATTATTACTTGATTATGATATTATACATTCAATATTGATAGTGAATTTTATATCAAGATCTATTTTTATTTAATATTAAACTATCTTGACTTATATAGTTGAATTCATATATATTTTTAAATTTATTAAATATATAAAATATCTTTTTTTATAAAGTATAAATACATGTTTAGTGATTAAATATTATCACCACAAAAATCCAAATTAGTTTGCAATGATACTAATTTATCATAAAAATAATTCATAAATAATTAATAATAAAGCTATTAGTTGTATAATAATGTATAGAGGGTAAAATTTATTTCATTGATAAATAATTAATATTTAATAATAAAATTATAAATATTGCCAATTAGATTCTATTTAACTATAAAATATTATAAATTTTAATAATATCTATAAATAACTATCATAATACTAAAGATTTTTTATGATAATTTTTAAAATTATTATAATAGAATATAATTTTTTATGATAATTATGAGATACCATCACTATATAATAACTTTTAGTAATACTCTTGACAAAGTGCTACGATATTATATATCTTTAATGATATTTTTTAAAATTAATAGTAATACTCTTTTCTGAGTGTTACTAAAATTTCGTTGCTATAAACTATTTCTGTTATAATGTGTGCACCGCATGGTACAGTGCAGTGCACAATACGCACCATCCATCATATGATCGATGGTCGTGTGGATGCATGTCATGTGATGCACACAACTTACGACCACATGTAGCCATCTATCGCATGATGGACGGTGCGTGCAATATACTATACCATATGGTGCATCATGTGCATGGTAGAGAATTGCTTTCGAACTAAAGTAATAAGGTGAAGGGTGGTTGCATAAATATTTCATTTAAAAAAGTCTCCATCTATGTAAATTTCCTATTTTACTCACTCACAAGAAAGATAGATCAATCTTATAGAGTTTGCATTGGACATTGATCTAGAACAAAATCACAGTCAAGTATTGATTTTCAATATTGAGATTCAATGAAATGCGTGATTTACTAGCCATCTTAGCTATCTTTCAAAAATTAACCTTATAAGGAGCAGCTATCACCAAATCAGCATAAGGCCAATAGATGAAACGAGTACAACCTTTAAAACAAAATGGGAGCTATATGAGTGGCTTGTGATGTCTTTTAATCCATCTAGGACACCCAATATATTCATGCAAGTCATGAATGAATTCTTGAAGTCATTCATAGACAAATTTGCTATCATCCACTTTGATGACAATCTTGTGGACAATGAGATATTATTGAAGGATTACTTGGATTGCCTTTGGTAAGTCATGAGAACTTGAGGTAGTACATGAACCTGAAAATTTCATATGAATGTAGCTTGATGTCATCTTTCTAAGGTTTCTCATTGTTGATAAAAGCACCTTGAATTCTTCCACATTAAGTCCACAGCAAGGTCCAGAATGATGAACGGAGTCCAATGAGCCTAAGAACATCCCAATCAGAGTCTAGATGGCGAAGATAATGCACAAGAAAGCCACCAAAAAAATTGACCATCGAGTGGGCCCACTAGCCAGTGGCTGTGCAAGCCAGCTGGGCTAGCAACGAACTCAAGGCAGTACATGAACCTAAAAATTTTACATAAATGTAGCTTGATGTCATCTTTCTAGGATTTCTCATTATTGAGAAAAGTGCCTCGAATTCTCTCATATTAAGCCCACAGCAAGGTCTAGGACGATGAACAGAGTCCAACGAGCCCAAGAACATCCTAATCAGAGTCTAGATGACGAAGATAACCTACAAAGAAGCCACAAAAAAAATCAACGATTGAGTGGGGGCCACTAGCTGGTGGCCGTGCGGGCTAGCTGGGCCATGCGTGGGCGCCAGCAGTGCACTGGGGCAGCCCTAGCAGCGCACTGGGCCATGTGCAGGTGCTAGTAGGTGCTAGGCCATGCCAGGCCTAGCGTGGGCGACAAACATGCGTGTAGGCACATGCTTATTTGGCCCGGGTCCAAGCGGGTGGGTGCGCGAGCACGGCTTGGGCCCAAGCAGCAACATGAAGGCAGGGGCAATTCTATCTTCGGATTCGGGCGCCCAGCACGGGCGATGGTGTGGGATTTTTTTCATGCAATCCATGTGTACAGTGTGCATTGACCAGGCTCTTTCATTGGGTCTAGGAATAAAATTGAGTTAGAATCAAGTTAGGACTCCATCCTGAACTCGGATTAAAGCCTATCTATGGTCTTTAAAAGGCCTGGAGAGCAGCCTGAAGGCTATAAAGGTGGCTTAGATAGCTTGGGTGAGATTTAAGATGGTAGAGAGCAGAAGAAGAGCGCCAGCAGGCAGCAGGAGCAGGAACTTCAGTCAAACAACTAGGTAGTAGACTACGGTCGTTTCAAGGGATCTCTAATAGAGAGTTTGGTAAGGATAGCTTCTTGTTGAGAGGATTGTATACATGAATTGAGAATAGATAATGTCCTTTTATATCTCTTTCTTTTCATCATGAAATTTTACATACCCCATGGAGGCGATCCTTTAGATTGATCCACATACTTGATTATGTTCTTATTTTATTTTTTTCTCTCTTTCTACTATAATATCTTGGTACGAGATTCTCATCAAGTGGTATCAGAGTGAGCTAATACCTCAACAAATTAGTATCAAAGCTAGACGGTACCTGAGTGTAGATTACAGTAGTGGAGATAAAGATTGAAGAATATAAAGAAGACAAATACAATCAAGATGAAGATCTACAGATTTGACGAAAAAGATAATTTCTTCTTATGGCAAGCAAAGATAAAGAATGTCCTCATCCAATACAGGATGATTGATGCTCTCTTGTACGATGAGATGTATGCCACCATGGAGGTGAAGGATTGGAAGCGGATCCACATGCAGGCGGTGAGCATTATTCGCTTGTACCTAGCGGATGATGTCGTGATTTATGTACTTGGTGAGACTTTTTCGATAGCACTGTGGTCAAAACTCGAGGAGTTATACATGATAAAGTCGGTCACCAATACGTTATTCCTTTAGAGACAGTTTTACCAACTACGAATGGACGAAGGTTAGAGCGTGTAGGAGTATCTATCCAACTTTGTGAAGATCTTCACCGACCTCCTCAGCATTGTTAAAAAAGTTGAGAAGAAAACTAGGATGTTGGTCTTATTATCATTGCTTCCACCCTCTTTTGAGTCTTTGGTGACTGCTCTTCTTATAGGTAAGAGCACTATCAAAATGAAAGATGTGACTTCTGCACTACTTCATAATAAGGTTCTCAAGCGAAAGAACAAAACTTCGAGTTTAGGTGATAACTCGACACTGATGGTGATTGAAGATGATGATGATAGAAGACGGAGTGATAAGAGATCGTGAGGTAGGCGATCCAAATCCAAGATGAGAGACCAAAGTAAGATCAAGTGCTACCGATGCGACGAGTAAGAGCATAGAGTCAAGAATTGCCCATAACTCAAAGATCGGATATATACTACTATGGTGATGGCCAGTAGCGATATAGAAGATAGTGACGACGTTCTTCTAGTTACTGATGAGGTATCTACTTCTTCCTCTCAGTGAATTATGGATTCTACTTATTTCCATCATGTATGTTGCAGAGAGGAGCTGTTTGACTCCCTGAAGATTAGTGAGGGCACTGTATTCTTGCTAGATAGATCGAGCTATGATATCAAGGACAGTGGGACGGTCAGCATGAAGCTCCATGATGGAATAGTGAAGAAGTTGGGTAAGATCTAATACATACCCAGCTTTAAAAAGAATCTAATCTTATTAAGCAGACTGGATTCTACCAGCTTCAAATAAAAAGTTGATGGAGGAATCCTAAAGATCATGCGCGGCAGTAGGATGGTGTTAGGAGGAAGAAAGTATGGAGAACATTACTTCATGATAGGAAGTTTAGTGCGAGGTGAAGCTCAAGGTGGAGATGGATCGGACACAAGATGAGAGATTCAGAAGGACGACATGCAACATTGCAAGGTAAAGTTTCTATTATCGTAGGAGGCTATCCTGAGTAGGTCTCAGGTCAGGAAAATCAGAGCAATCGATGGAGGTGGGATCAGCGACCTGCTCGACTCTCACGTTTGCCCATCCATGATCAGCAGACAATTGCCTCAGGGCATGGGAGCACAAGACAAGCTCTCAGATAGGTGGAGACTGAATATCGAGTCGAGATGAAGATTATTGAGAAAAGTGCCTCAAATTCTTTCATATTAAGTCCATAGCAAGATCCAAGACAACGAACAGAGTCTAACGAGCCCAAGAACATCCTAATCAGAATCCAGATGGTGAAGATAACACGTAAGGAAGCCACCAAAGAAAGTTGGCCATTGAGTGGGGCCCAATGGTCGGTGGCTGTGCAGGTCAGGCCTAGCTAGCTAGGCCAGCAGCGTGCTGGGCCATGCACAGGCGCTAGCAGCGTGTTGGCCGTGTGTGGGCGCCAGCAGTGCAAGCACTAGGCCGTTGGCGCCAGTAGGTGCTGGGCTGTGCCAGGCCTAGCATGGGTGACAAATGTGCGCATAGGCATGCGCTTATTCGGCCTGGGCCCAGGCAGGTGCACTCACGAGCGTGGCCTAAGCCCAGGTGGCAATGCAAAGGCAGGGGATGATTCTGGCTTTGGATTCGAGCGCCCAGCATAGGAGATGATGTGGGATTTTTTTCACACGTCTGTGCGCATGGACCAAGCTCTCTTATAGGGTCTAGGGATAAAATTGAGTTACAATCAAGTTAGGACTCCATCCTGAACTCGGATTGAAGCCTGTCCATAGTCTTTAAAAGGCATGGAGAGCGGACCGAAGGCTATAGAGATGGCTTAGGCAACATGGATGAGATTTGAGATGGCAGAGAGCAAAAAAAAGTGCCAGTGGACAGCAAGAGCAGGAACTTCGGGTAGACAGCTAGGTAGCAGACGGTAGTCATTTCAGGAGGTCTCTAAGAGAGTTTGGTAAGGATAGCTTCTTGTTGAGAGGATTGTATACGTGAGTTGAGAGTGAGTAATCTCCTCTTGTATATCTTTTTTTTTCATAGTAAGGTTTTGCATGTCCTATGGAGGTGAGCCTTTAGGCTGATCTACGTACTTAATTATGTTCTTATTTTATTTTTTCTTTCTTTTTACCATAATATTCTAGTACGAGATAATCATTAAGTGGTATCAGAGTGAGCTGATATCCCAATACTCATTTTCACCGATGGTTTTAAGGTTGACCTAGCAGAAATCAAAGCAATCACTTACCTAGATATGAAGTTGATAAAGAATGATGACCAATTCATTTGAGATCCAATTTTATATAAAATTGATGACTTGTGGGTAGCCTTTTTTGTCTTACGATCGATGGACATGGAATTTCTTTTGCTATTTAGGTTGTAAGTTAGTTTGTTTCTGCTCCATTGCAACTCCATCTCTTGGCACTTCATCATATCATTTGATATCTTAAAACCACAATGGATCATGGTTTATTATTTCCCTTGAATCTGTTACTTAGACTTGCTACATTTGTTGATGCTGACTATGCTAGTTCTCTCCATATATGACGCTTTATCGCTGGTTGGTATGTTTTTTTAGATACATTACCAACTTCATGGAAACGTAAAAAGCAAGATTGAGTGGCTAAATCCACCATCAAGGTAGAGTATCAATCGATATCATCAGTTTAACTCTGAAGTTGTTTGCCTACAACTTCTCTTACAACTTGGTGTACCATGTCGAAACCCCACACTTCTTTGTTGTTTGCCTACAACTTCTCTTAGAACTTGGTGTACCATGTCAAAACCCCACACCTCTTTATGCTGATAACATAAGTACTATTTGTATTCTACCAGTCCTATATATCATAAATGTATGAAATATATAGAGGTAGACTGCTATTATATTTTGAGCATGTATATCTTCTCATGCTTAGGTTGTAGATGTTTTCACCAAATTGATGCTTGTTGACCATCGGCATCATTTTTTTTTTTTTTTTTTTTGGAGGTTGGGGGGAGGGGGTGGCAAGTTGAATGGATATCTTGATTCATGCTAGAATCATGGATATGGGCAAATATGGATAAATTTTTCTTTGTTAATATGTAAAATTATAAACATTTTTTTTTTTTTATTGATATGGGCAGATATGGCCAAATTTTTCTTGATTAATAGAGATAGATATAGGCAAATTTTTCTTAAATTTTCTTTCTTTCTTTCTTTTTGTACAGCTATGTAATATTGACTCGTTGTCGTAGAGTTGTGTAATGGAGAGAGAAATGTAAAGTTCCATCCACCAATCATAAATATTTTTATTCCTTTTATTCATATTTATCTTTGTTCATTTTATTTATATTTATTATTAGTTGTCTTATCTAATTCTTTTCATATTGAAAGACATATCCGATCAAAGTTTCATAAAAAAACTATTGTACTTTGATTGGCCCTTTTCATAATCCAAATAGTAGAATTTAGTCCTAATTACTCGATGCACTATGTCCTTAAGCACTAACACCAAACCATGGAGCTTAGCCAATTTCAAATAAAAAAAGACCTTAATCCTATGTTGTGCAGGCAAGTTAGAGCCTCCGAAAGCTTGATGCATGATTTGGTTTTGTTATACGATGGATCTAGACTCTATCCAGTTCTTTTATAGTAGCCACAATAATATTGGTGCAGAATTTGGTTGATACTGGATCAAGCTGAAGTCGAGGAAGACATGGTCATCGTCGGTGACCTATAAAATAAAGTCCTATCCGGAGTCGATGGTGGTGGCTTCGGTAGGATCTTTCGACGGTCAAATTAGCTCTGACTAATAGAAATGGAGTGCTCAGATAGAAGTTTGGCAGAATTTCGAGAAGGAGAAGAAAGCTTAGAGAAAACGTATCTGGAGAATCCCTTTTTACAGACAGAGCTTGTTGTAACAGTCGTAACCATCCTGATAAATGCCAATCGTAATTGTGCTAATAAATGACAATCGTAACTATCCTGATAAATGTCAATCATAACTATCCTAATAAATGATAATTATAACCGTTCAGTAGTGGGATCGCCTGTAGGAATCCGTCTAAAGAAAAAGTTCGGAAGAAGTTTGGCTCCTGTAGGAATCCGACTGCTGAAAGGAGTTCGAAAAGAGTCCAGCTCCTGGAGGAATTCGACTGCTAGAAGAAGTTAAGCTCTCATAGAAGTCCGACTGAAGGATGAATCTGGAAGGAGTTCGGCTTTCGTAGAAGTTCGACTGCTGAAAGATGAATTCGGAAGGAGTTCGGCTTCTGTAGAAGTCCGACTGAATAATGAATCCGGAAGGAGTTCGGCTCCCATAGAAGCCCGACTGTAGGATGAATCCGAAAGAAGTTCGGCTCCCGTAGAAGCCTAACTGAATGATGAATTCGAAAGGAGTTTGGCTCCCGTAGAAGCCCGACTGAAGGATGAATCCAGAAGGAGTTCAGCTCCTATGGAAGTCCGACTGAAGGATGAATCTGGAAGAAGTTCGGCTCCCGTAGAAGCTCAACTGAAGGATGAATCCGGAAGGAGTTTGACTTCCGTAAAAGTCCGACTGAATGATGAATCCGGAAGAAGTTTGGCTTCTATAGAAGTCTGACTGAAGGATGAATCCAGAAGGAGTTCGGCTCCCATAGAAGTCGACTAAAGAATGAATCCAGAAGAAGTTTGGCTCCTATAGAAGCCCGACTACTAGAGGATGAATCCAAAAGAAGTTCGACTACTGAGGGAGTTTGGCTGGGGCTCGGCTGTAGAGGTGTTTGATTGAGTCTGGCCACTGAATGAGTTCGGCCATTGAGAAGTTCAGTTGGATTTGGCCACTGAGTAGTTTGGTTGGATTTGGCCATTAAAGAAAGAATTTTCGATCGAAGCTCTTTTGTGATTATCAGCTACATTAGGCTAAGCACCATGCTAGACTTCGATGGGAGTGAAATTCATCCCCAACAATAGTCCTCTTACTCTCAAGTTCGAAACTCGAAGAAAGGGAGTATGAAAAGAGCGACTGTCGAAGTCCTCCTCAGGGCTCTGCACCAGTTCAGGTTGAAACTCGAAGGAGATCTTATCTCTAGCCGAGGTTGACGTTGAAGTTGAGACTCGAACACAATAGAGTTGTTGTCAGGATCTCTCCTCTCACTTCGTCTAAAATAAATGAGGTCTTCGACTTTGTTCATGTTAGGATGAGATTCTTCTCCTATTCTTAATGGACTGTGGGAGCACATAAAGATCATTGTCAGGGCCTCTCCCCCCATCTCGTCTAAAATTAATGAGGTCTTCAACTTTGCTCACGTTAGGATGAGGTTCTCCTCCTATTCCTAATGGACTGTGGGGGTACATAAGGGCCATTGTCAGGGCCTCTCCCTCCATCTCGTCTAGAATGAATGAGGCCTTCGACTTTGCTCATGTTAGGACGAGGTTCTTCTCCTATTTCTAACGGACTGTGGGGCATATAAGGGCCATTATCAGGACCTCTCCCCCATCTCGTCTAGAGTGAATGAGGTCTTCGATTTTGCTCATGTTAGGATGAGGTTCTTCTCCTATTTCTAACGGACTGTGGGGGCACATAAGGGCCATTGTCAGGGCCTCTCCTTCCATCTCGTCTAAAATGAACGAGACCTTCGGCTTTGCTCACGTTAGGACGAGGTTCTTCTTCTATTTCTAACGTGGCCATTTTCGATTGTTTCTTTCCTATCATCATACAATTCTTGTACCAAGAAATAATAATGCTGAAATAAAGAAGTTTTATTGAAGGAAGATCACTGATAGTACATTCTCAGATTTTTTGAGTTCCAAGATCGTGGAAGTGTTATTCCTCTGAGCTCCTTCAAGCGATAAGTTTCAGACCAGACGATCTCCACCACTTCATATGGGCCTTCCCAATTTGGAACAAGTTTCTCCTGATTCTAAGGCTGAGAGACAGCAACTCGCCGAAGCACTAGGTCCCCCAATCTGAATATTTTTCTTCTGACTCTGGAGTTATAGTACCGGGCCATCTTTTGTCTGTAGGCCGTCATCCGAACTTAGGCTTTCTTCCTTTTTTCTTTCAGCAGATTGAGGTTTACTTTGAGATCCTATGGGTTGTGCTACTCGTTAAAGGTCACGACTCGTGCTGATGGAAGTTTGAGTTCAATCGAAATGACTGCCTTCATTCCAAAGGCCAAGGTGAATGACGTTTTTCCAGTCGGCAGTCTTTGAGTAGTTTGATATGCCCAAAGGATGTGGTAGAGTTCGTCCACCCAGGCTCCCTTTGCTCTATCGAGCCTTGTCTTGATGCCTTGTAGCAGAGTACGGTTGGTCACTTCAGCTTTTTTATTTGCCTGTGGATGAGCTACCAATGTAAAGTGGTGGAAGATGTTTAGGTCTTTGCAGAACTCGGCGAACCTCGTTCCAGCGAACTATCGACCGTTATCGATTATGAGGGTTCGAGGCAAACTGAATTGGTAGACTATTGACTTTCAAATAAAGTTTTGTACCTTGGCCTTGATAATTTTGGTTAGTGGTTTGGCTTCAACCCATTTGGTGAAGTAATCAATCGCGATCAGGAGGAACTTTCATTGCCCGAATACCATTGGGAAAGGGCCAAGTATGTCTATGCCCTACTGCATAAATGGCTAGGATGCACTTAGCGGAGTAAGCTCGGAGGTCGGCTATCTTTGTACGTTTGCATTCTTCTGACAGTGATCATATTTCTTAACATACTCCACAGAATCATGGTACAAGGTTGGCCAATAGTACCCTTATCGAAGTTGCTTTTGCGATAGGGACCTAGCTTCTACGTGACTTTTACAAATTTTCTCGTGCACTTTTCATAATGCGAAGTCAGCCTCTGAAGGTCGGAGACATCTTAATAGTGATAGTAAATACGACCTCTTATACAATCTTTCCTCGTACAAAACATATTGAAAGGCTTGATTTCTGAGTTTTCGAGCTTCTTTCGGATCTTGAGGAAGGACTTCCTCCTTAAGGTAGGCAACCAATAGGTTAATCCAGCTCCGTTCGAGTTTTGTCTGCAAAACGACCTATGATTCCTCTAGGCTTGGGCACTTCAGAGTTTCAAAAAATACTTCTTTGGGCAGTTCGGCTGAAGCTGAAGTGGCCAACCTAGAGAGGAGGTTGGCTCTTATATTTTCTATCCTCGGAATCTATCGAATGCCGAAATAGCTGAAGGTCGGAGTCAAGTCCTTTACTTTCTCAAGGTACTTCATCATACTTTTCTTTCATGCTTCGTAGCTACCACTAACTTGGCCGACCACTAATTGAGAATCGCTGTAGACTTGAAGCCGATCTACATTTAATTCTCTTGCTATTTTTAAGTCGATGATCAGCACTTCATACTCGGCCTCATTATTAGTCATCGTGAATTTGAAGCATAGTTCGTACTCTACGATGACTCCCTCGGGGCTGACTAAGACCAACCCCGCACCTGCTCTATCCCAAAAACCTTCAAAAAGGTCGACTGTCTCTTCGAGGGGGCTCGGTTGCGACAGTAGAGCATCGGTCTCATTTTGTCTAAGCTCGACATCATCAAGAATGGTATATTCCACTACAAAATGTGCTAATATCTAAGCTTTGATCAATGGCCGGGGTTGGTAATTGATATCAAATTTTTTGAGCTCGATTGCCCATTTTACGATTCTCCTGAAACTGTTCATTCGCTGAAGGACTGTCTTTATTGGTTGATTCATGAGGACCATTATGGTGTACCCCTGAAAATAAGGTCGGAGCCTCCTGACAGTAATTAGAAGAGAGTAAGCCAATTTTTCTAGCTTAGAGTACCTGATCTTTGTATCTCTTAGGATCCAGCTTATGTAGTAGATCGACCGCTATATCTTCGTTTCCTCCTTGACTAGGACTATTGCCAAGGTCGTTGGAAAGACCGCTAGATACAAAAATAATTTTTCTCTAGGTTTGGACTTTGCCAGTAGTGGGGGTGAGCTGAGGTAGTTTTTGAGCTTCTCAAATGCTCATTAGCATTTCGTCGTCCAGCTAAAATTCTTTGGTTGCTTGAGAATTTGGGAGAAGGGCATGCATCGCTCGATCGATCTCGTGATGAAGCGATTTAGGAATGCCATTTTTTCAGTCAAGCACTGAACTTCTTTGATTGTCTTTGGAGCGGTCATCTCTTGAATGGCTCAAATTTTCTCTAGATTTACTTCAATCCCATGTCTCAATACCATAAATCCTAGAAACTTTTCAGAGATCACACCAAAGGTGCACTTGGTCGGGTTCAACTTCATCTTGTGTTTCCTGAGTGCCCTGAAGGTCTTTTCGAGATCGGCATAGTGGTTTATAGAAGCTTAGCTTTTGACGAGCATGTTATCCACGTACACCTCCATGTTGTGGTTGATCTGCTCTTTGAAGATCTTATTGACCAAATGCTGGTACGTTGTTCCTGCATTCTTGAGTCCAAAGGGCATAATCCTATAACAATAAAAACCATGGTCAGTTACAAAAGTAATTTTCTCTTCATCCTCTGGCGCCATCCGTATCTGGTTATAACCAGAGAAAGCATCCATGAAGGTGAGTAGCTCGTGGCCCGAGGTTGCATCCACCAACTGATCAATCCTAGGTAGTGGATAGCTATCTTTTGGACAGGCCTTGTTTAGCTTCTTAAAGTCGATGCACATTCTCCACTTGCCGTTGACTTTCTTGACCAGAACCATATTTGAAATCCAAGTCGAATAGTTGACTTCTCGGATAAATCCGACGTTGAGAAGCTTGTCGACTTCTTCTGCTATTATCTTCTACCTTTCTGGTGCATGACTTCGAACTCTTTCTTTCACTGGTCGATATTTGGGATCAATGGCCAGCCAATGTTCCATAACCTCGACGTCAATCCTAGGCATATCTATTGGAACCCAGGTGAAGACATCGGCATTCCTCCATAAGAAGGCGATAAGCTGCTCCCGAACTTCATCTTCCAGATTGGAGCCAATATGCACCGTATGCCCCGCATTTCCGTCATTCAGGAGGATGGTCACAAGATCTTCTAAGGGTCCATCCCATTCTTCAGCAAAGTCATCGTAGACATCTAGTCCATCAATAGGACAAGGGTCGAACCGTGCTTCCTTTCGCAGGGTAATTGAGTAGCAGTGCCTTGCTAGAGCTTGATCTCTCCTGACCTCTCCGATCCCGCAACTTGTTGGAAACTTTATCTTCAAATAATAAGTGGACACCACCGCCCAAAGTGCATTTAGATCAGGTCGGTCGAGAATAGCATTATAGGTGGACAGAGTTCTTATGACTAAAAAATTGACCTATGCTTTAGCCAACTTCGGACGTTGCCCTACAGTCACGGCCAAAGTTATTATGTCCTCAACTGGTATGGCATCACCAGTGAAACCTATCAACGAGGAGTTCATAGGTCCTAAATGGTTATTGAGCAAGAATATTTTCGAGAAAGCACCATAAAATAATACGTCGATCGAGCTTCCATTATCTACCAAAACATGACATACATCATAGTCGGTAATGTTTAGAGAGATTACAACCATATCATTATGGGAGAATTGGACCCTCTGAGCGTCTGCCTCAGTAAAGGTTATGGATTCTTCAGTCCTCCATCTTTTCACTGATCCCTCAAATTCGTTGGCCTCTCCTTGCCGAAGTTCCTTCGAGATCATGTTGATGATGCCGAGAGGTAGCTGATCTTCTTGTAGATCCCCTCTTGATGGCTCAGGTTGTGGCAATGCCCTCGATCGATCTTTTCGTCTTTCAGGTCATCACCGTAGGAATCGGCTTAGTCTGCCTTGCCTGATGAGCTCCTCGATCTCATCCTAGAGTTGGATACACTCCTTAATATCGTGACCGTGATCACGATGATAAAGGCAGAACTTGTTAGGATTGCACTTACTGAGATGAGAGCGCATCCTTTTCGATCTCGATAACTACTCCCTGATTTCTATCAGCACTTAGATTTTCGGAGCATTAAGAAGAGTGTAGTTATAAAATCTTCGTTGGAAAGAACCTCCCTGCTCCCTTCTGTCCAAGCTTCCCTACCTCCGAGCCTAGGAAGGAGTTTGGACTCGCTTGCGCTTAGAGAGAGTTTGAGAGCGTGGCCGAGCTTCACTCGGCTTTTCTTCCTCGACGAGCTCGCCCGGCTCATCGATTCGTTGCTTACCAAAGGCTTCATCGTCCTTGGCCTTGAAGGTCTCTTCAGCTCGGGCGTAACCTTCAGCCCGAGCTAGTATATCGACGAAGTTCCTAGAATACTTTTTTTTAGGGAGAATAGCAAATCATTCTTCTAAAGGCCGTCCTTGAGTGCGGCCATAGCAATGAATTGATCTAGGTTCTGGACCTCCAATGCAGCAGCATTAAATTGGATGACATAAGCCCGGATGGATTCTTCCTCCTTCTGCTTGATGGTCATCAAAAAATTCAAACCTTGGCATGGACGTTGGCTGCTGACAAAGTGAGCCACAAACTGATGGCTCATCTGATCAAAAAAAAAAATGGTACCCATTTTAAGTGCTGAGTACCAGTTCCTGATAGCTTTCTTGAGAGTGGATGGGAAAGCCCGACATAGAATAGCGTCTAGTGCACCGTAGAGCAACATCATTATCCGGAAGGCCTCCAGATGGTCGACCGAATCAGTGGTCCCATCGTAACTCTCAAATTATGGGAGTTTGAAGTTCGGCGGGATGGGTTCTAGCATAATCTCCTAAGAAAAAGGGGATTCAATGCAAATATTATTACTGTGTGTAGGAAAAGTATGACGGAGCTCTTCGATCCGTCGGTTCATTTTCTAAAGCCTTTGATTGAGGAGATCTTCATGATCATTGATCTTCAGAGCTTTTTGATGGGAGGGGAGCAAAACTTCCCCTAGGGTAGAATCATGATTCGAGCTATGGCTCTCCACCCTCTATTTCTCCTGTTTGGAGGTCATCGATCGGCTAACCCGAATAGGCTGTTCTTCGATCGGATCATGGGGCTTTGAAAAAGTCTGCTCCAGTCGGATTTGCATCGGTGCTTGCCGATGTATAGCCTGCACTGCTTCCGTGAGACCACAGACTTGTTGGACCAGCAAGTTGAGTTGCTTCGCATCCACCATGGCCGCAAGTGAAGCTTGAGTTACCAGAGCTGGAGCGGGAACGGATGATCTGGATGGGATCTGGCTGCAAAGGTCATTGATCATCGGATCGAAGCTTTCTTGGGAGGCATTTTTTTTGAAAAAAACTCTAAATCGCTACTGAGCACTCCTTTAAGATCAAGAGAACCTCAAGAACAAAGGACTCTTCCTCTAGCGCCAATTCTGTTGATGCAGAATTTGGTTGATGCTGGATCAAGTTGGAGTCGAGAAAGACGAGGTCGCCGTCGGTGACCTGCAAAATAAAGTTCTATCCGGAGTCGATGGTGGTGGCTCTGGTAGGATCCTCCGACGGTCAAGTTAGCTCTAAGCAACAGAAATGGAGTGCTCAGATAGAAGTTTGGTAAAGTTTTGAGAAGGAGAAGTGGAGTGCTCAGATAGAAGTTTGGTAAAGTTTTGAGAAGGAGAAGAGAGCTTAGAGAAAACGTATCTAGAGGGTCTCTTTTTATAGATGGAGCTTGTTGTAACAGTTGTAACCATCCTGATAAATGCCAATCGTAATTATGCTAATAAATGACAATCGTAACTGTCCTAATAAATGTCAATCATAACTATCCTAATAAATGATAATCGTAATTATTTAGTAGTGGGATCATCTGTAGAAATTCGTCTGAAGAAAAAGTTCAGAAGAAGTTCGGCTCCTGTAGGAATCCAATTGCTGGAAGGAGTTTGGAAGGGGTCTAGCTCCTGGAGGAATCCGACTGCTGGAAGTAGTTCGGCTCTCATAGAAGTCCGACTGAAGGATGAATCCGAAAGGAGTTTGGCTCCCGTAGAAGTCCAACTGCTGGAAGATGAATCCGAAAGGAGTTTGACTTTCATAGAAGTCCGACTGAATAATGAATTCGGAAGAAGTTTGGCTCTCGTAGAAGCCCGACTGTAGGATGAATCCAGAAAGAGTTCAGCTCCCGTAGAAGCCTGATTGAAGGATGAATCCGGAAGAAGTTCGACTCCCGTAGAAGCCCGATGGAATGATGAATCTGGAAGGAGTTTGGCTTCCGTAGAAGTCCAACTGAAGGATGAATTCGAAAGGAGTTCGACTCTCATAGAAATCTGACTAAAGGATGAATTTGGAAGGAGTTCGGCTTTCATAGAAGTCCGACTGTAGGATGAATTCGGAAGGAGTTTGGCTCCCATAAAAGACTGACTGAAGGATGAATCTGGAAGGAGTTCGGCTTCCGTAGAAGTCCAACTATAGGATGAATCCAGAAGAAGTTTGGCTTCCATAGAAGTCCGACTGAAGGATGAATCCAGAAGGAGTTTGGCTCCCGTATAAGTCCGACTGCTGGAAGATGAATCCGAAAGAAGTTCAGCTGGGGCTCAGCCATAGAGGAGTTCGATTGAGTCTGGCCACTGAATGAGTTCGGCCGTTGAGGAGTTGGGTTGGATTGGGCCGCTGAGTAGTTGGGTTGGATTTGACTGCTGGGGAGAGAATTTTCGATCAAAACTCTTTCATGATTACCAGCTATATTAGGCTAAGCACCATGTTGGACTTCGATGGGAGCGGTTCTAGCATAATCTCCTAAGAAAAAGGGGATTCAATGCAAATATTATTACTGTGTGTAGGAAAAGTATGACGGAGCTCTTCGATCCATCGGTTCATTTTCTAAAGCTTTTGATTGAGAAGATCTTCACGATCATTGATCTTCAGAGTATTTTGATGGGAGGGGAGCAAAACTTCCCCTGGGGTAGAATCATGATTCGAGCTATGGCTCTCCACCCTCTATTTCTCCTATTTGGAGGTCATCGATCGGCTAACCCAAATAGGCTGTTCTCCGATCGGATCATGGGGCTTTAAAAAAGTTTGCTCTAGCCGAATTTGCATCGGTGCCTGCCGATGTATAGCCTGCACTGCTTCCATGAGACCACAGACTTGTTGGACCAGCAAGTTGAATTGCTTTGCATCCACCATGGCCGCAAGTGAAGCTTGAGTTACCAGAGCTGGAGCGGGAACGGATGTATCTGGATGGGATCTGGTTGCAAAGGTCATTGATCATCGGATTGAAGCTTTCTTGGGAGGCATTTTTTTTGGAAAAAACTCTAAATCGCTACTGAGCACTCCTTTAAGATCAAGGAAACCTCAAGAACAGAGGACTCTTCCTCTAGCGCCAATTCTGTTGGTGCAGAATTTGGTTGACGCTGGATCAAGTTAGAGTCGAGAAAGACGAGGTCACCGTCGGTGACGTGCAAAATAAAGTCATGTCCGGAGTCGATGGTGGTGGCTCTGGTAGGACCCTCCGACGGTCAAGTTAGCTCTAGGCAATAGAAATGGAGTGCTCAGATAGGAGTTTGGCAGAGTTTCGAGAAGGAGAAGAGAGCTTAGAAAAAATGTATCTAGAGGGTCCCTTTTTATAGACGGAGCTTGTTGTAACAGTTGTAACCGTCCTGATAAATGCCAATCATAATTGTGCTAATAAATGACAATCGTAACTATCCTGATAAATGTCAATCGTAACTGTCCTAATAAATGATAATCGTAATCATTTAGTAGTGAGATCGTCTGTAGGAATCCATCTGAAGAAAAAGTTCAGAAGAAATTCGGCTCCTGTAGGAATCCGACTACTGGAAGGAGTTTGGAAGAAGTCTAGCTCCTGGAGGAATCCAACTGCTAGAAGTAGTTCGGTTTTCGTAGAAGCTCGACTGAAGGATGAATTCGGAAGGAGTTCGGCTCCCGTAGAAGCCCAACTGCTGGAAGATGAATCCGGAAGGAGTTCGACTTTCGTAGAAGCCCGACTGAATGATGAATTCGGAAGAAGTTTGGCTCCCGTAGAAGCCCGACTGTAGGATGAATCCGAAAAGAGTTCGGCTCCCATAGAAGCCTGACTGAAGGATGAATCCGAAAGAAGTTCGACTCCCGTAGAAGTCCGATGGAATGATAAATCCGGAAGAAGTTTGGCTCCCGTAGAAGTCCGACTGAAGGATGAATCGGAAGGAGTTCAGCTCCCATCCATAGAAATCTGACTGAAGGATGAATTCGAAAGGAGTTCGGCTCCCATAGAAGCCTGACTGTAGGATGAATTCGGAAGGAGTTTTGGCTCCCATAGAAAGCCTGACTGAAGGATGAATCTGGAGGGAGTTCGGCTTCCATAGAAATCCGACTATATAGGATGAAATTCGGAAGGAGTTCGGCTCCCATAGAAGCCCGACTGAAAGATGAATCCAGAAGGAGTTCGGCTCCCGTATAAGTCCGACTGCTGGAAGATGAATCCGAAAGAAGTTCGGCTGGGGCTTTGACCGTAGAGGAGTTCGATTGAGTCTGGCCACTGAATGAGTTCGACCGTTGAGGAGTTGGGTTAGATTTGGCCGCTGAGTAGTTGGATTGAATTTGACTGCTGGAGAGAGAATTTTCGATCGAAGCTCTTTCGTGATTACCAGCTACATTAGGCTAAGCACCATGTTGGACTTCGACGGAAGTGGGGTTCATCTCCAACACATACCTAATCTGATAATCCTCTTGGACCACTCTTATCAATTTTTGGGTTAAAGCTTAGATTAAGCATAAGTTTTATTCTTGCTGGTCCGCAATATTATCTTGACCATAATCATCCAACCTTATTCAATGATCTTGGATCAGTTTTATAGATGCTCGCTCAACAACTATTTAGATGTTTCTTTTTACTACTTCCAACACAAATTAAAGTATCTATCCTCACTAAAGGACACCCCCCCCCCCCCCCCCCCCCCCCCCCCCCCCCCCCCCCCCCCCCCCTCCCCCAAATATTCATATATCTGCATCTTGATCAATTTTCATTGACGTGTCACTGAATTGGGCGACTCTTGCAGCTTGTTTTGTATAACATTTTCCTTTGATTTTCTTGTTATTTATCTCGTCATTGGTATTTTATGCAAATATATGATGAAGAACACTTTCTTTAAGGAACAAAAAAATGCTTACACGAGGCCCAAACCTAAATGCATTTTGGCCTGGACTTGAATGTGCTGGGCGGGGCTTAGGTCATGCTAGATCTAACTTGGCTTGAAAGACTCAACAGATCTAAATATATTTCTTATGAGCATTGTTATCAAGGTGCTCACCTAGGTGCGTCTAGGTGCTCAACCAAGATGCCCCTGACTGAAAATGCCTCCTCCAGATGAGGCGCCTCCAGCCTGTCATCTAGGCGCTCATCTAGAATGAGATGCAAGGCGCTCGCCTTTGGCACCAAATTAAAATTAATTTTGTCTTCTGGTTGTTTAGCTTCCAATTTAATTGCTATAATTTACTTCGATTTGAAATTATAGTTATGGAGTGTATTTGAACAGGTTAGTTACTTGCATCATGTACCACATATGCAAATCTTATTAAATAATAGTAATATTATATTTCTAAATAAGTTTTGATAAATGATTGATTGGTACTTGTAGATTCACACAAAGGGAAGGAATAGACTAGAGCAAAAGAAGGTTAGTGATTTAGTATATGTCAAGTGCACTTACAAGCTTAAAAAGAGATATGATCGGTGCAATATTATTGGTCTTATTTCTTTACAAGAAATTGATGACTGTAATGAGTGGTTGATTGGAAAGTCTGGCATGCAAGAACTCAATTCTATGGATGCTGAGGATGATTTGATGTTTGGTGATGACGATGACTTGACATGGGATGCAGTAGCTAGCACTAGGTGTTGAAGAAGGAAGAAAAAATATCATATTGCAAGCAAGATCAAGATTAGCAGCTTCAACTTTACATTTAGAGCCATCGGACTTAATCATGAAGAGATTAGTTCTACTTCAAAAGAAGAGATTAAGGTTTAAAAGAAGAGATTGAGGAGAACATAAAGAATAATCTACCTGATAATGGAGGAAATGATCATTATAACAACTTAGATATAGAATTTGATGAAAATTTTTTGTTTTAGACTTTTAGAATAGTCTAGCTTGACCTCAATAAGTAATGAAAAAAATAGAAAACTCAGAAAACTTTTTATTATTTGGATGTGATGTTTAGACAAACAATCTAATAAAGACTTTTAGTTTTGAATTAGATTATTAGAACATAGATTGTAATGAAGACTTTTAGTTTTAGAATAGACTATATTTATTTCTTATATTTCTTTTTTTTCTAGAAAAATGGTGTTGAATTCAATCAAGCGCTCACTTTTTCAATGCCTAGTACCTTAGACGCTAGGCAGGGTCTAACGCCTTAAGGGCGCCCAGCACCCTTGAGTAATTCTTTGTGCACTGCTTGCGATGTAGAAAAATTATACCATCCTATCTGATTGCACTACGTAGCCACTGCTTTTCAATGTACATTTAATATTCATAGCATTTAAAATTTTGAATGATAAAAATACTCTTTTCTAAAAATTATGTCATCTCTTCACAAAAATTATGATATTTTTGTAGAAAATATAGCATTTTATTTTATTTAGATGTACCATAATTTTTGTAAAGGAATATCATAATTTTTAAGAAGGATTGTCATAATACTCTTCCGCATATATTCATTATCTTTTTTCTTTCATGCCGTATTATGATATTATTTTTTTAAAATTATGATACTCCTTCATAAAAATTATGATATTTTTGAATAATATATTATATTTTCTATAATAATATCATAATTTTTATGAAAAAATATCATAATTTTTTAAAAATAAGTATTTAAAATTTTAAATGTTGTAGGCATTAAATACATATTGAGAAGGTACATGGTCCAATGGAATGATGTAGTTCATTCTACGTTAATTTTATTGCACCACATATGGTGTACAAAGAATTTCTCTATTCCTTATGGATCCAACCTGACCTGATACTTTGGTCATTGGGTGGCATCTGGGCCTAAGTTCTAGACCGAGTGCAAACCGGCTTAGATTGGGTTCATGATTGAACCGGTCCCTACCCCGCCCGGCTACAACCCTGGCAAAAACCCTAACCTCCCTAACCTCCGATGATGCGATCACATCCCTCCATCAAATACGCAGCTCGGTTGCCGACTATAAAATTGTCGGTGCGCCCTTTCGGCGGCCGCGCTCCTCTTCGATCGCTTCCCTCGTCGGATCTCCTTTTGCTCTCGCGAGCTCCATTTGGTGGCGCTCATGGCGGTCGAACAGGAGGTGAAGCTCTTCAATCGTTGGTCCTTCGAGGAAGTCCAGGTCGCTACCTTCGCCGCTTCTTCCTGTTTTCCACTTAATTGTTTCATCGATTGGATTCTAGGGTTTCTCGCGTTCATTTAGAGCACAATGACTCAACCGATCAATCTGCTTGTAGCAATTTATTTTCAGTTTTTGTGTTTCGATTCGCTTTCTCTTCCTCATCTCGCAAGCACTTCGGGTAATTATCATTGGTCATCTTAGTTTGAAAAATCTCTGGGAATTTATAATGAATCTGACCTGTGATAAGTTCTCGAGGATGCTGGGTGATAAATGTTTCATTTTTTCTGAATCCTTGATATCCTGTAATTTTAACTTCATTACTATTTATTTTATTGGAAATGTATCTTTATGTTTTATTTTTTCCCTCTAGTTTCTTGTAGTTTGAATCATTATATGTCTATAGATGTGGACCTTGGCTTTGTTTGGTGGGTGTTTACGAGTGACGCAATACTTGAGTTCTACAATTGATCGCTTACAAGGTGTTTGAGGTTGAGCCTTGGGGACGAATGGTATGGCTTCAATGTGACCTGGGGATCATGAGCTTGAAACACGAAAATAGCTTCTCCGCAATGGCGGCAGTCTCGTGCGTGGGACCGCCCTCTATAAGTTACAAGATAATGGCTATGTTTTATGTGGTTTAATGTCCGGATTTCAGCAGACCGGAAATGTTTTTTGAGGATAAAAGAGGCTTGGAGTTGGAATACTACAGTACTTGATTTTATGATGCATATAATATGGTGGGGTATATGAGCCCGCTATGCTGTGGGTGATGATGATTTTGGAGAAATAAGATTCAGTATGAAGTTGATTACTGGGGGATGTGGGGCTTTAGGGTAACAATGTATACTCTGATGGAAGAACCATGACAGTGTAGTGAATATCAGATATGAACATGTACTGATGTTTCCAGATACATACCCGATACGTTCTGTGCATATCTGCTTTTGTTGCACATAATGCTTTCTGTAAGGGTAGGATGTGTCTTAAACTTAGAAGGTTGCAATCTATTTGCTTTTTAACTTCTTTGTTCTTTGCATTTTAATTTTTGAAGTAGTTTTATGTTCTGAGTTTTTTTGGTGTGGAAGATGTCTTTCCTTTTTTTTCCTAGAAGGTTTTATGTTCTAAGCCATTTAGCATGAAAGATGACTTGTTAATGAACACATTTGGTATGCCAGTCTGATTATAGATTACCACAAGTTACAAGTACTTAATTTTGATAAATTAAAAACGATATGGTCAGATGGATGCATGTGATGTGTAGGAGGATGTATATAAGGTGATTATATGTGTGGCAACATATACTTATCTGCTGTCAGATATCTGTTATTTTAACATCATAGTTTTTTAGGATTTGCCACGTTAACATTCCTATACCAGATTTGTATATTTCTTGCATTGGTTTGGGAACTAGCTCATACAAATTAGACTTAGGTATCTGGCTGGGCAGTTTTGTATTTAATGGACTTAGGGCTGTTTTTTAACAGAAAACAGAAACAGATATCAAGGGATATCTAGGGAAGCAGGGAGAAAGAGAGACAGAATGATCTCTTATTTTTCATTTATTCTTTCAATTCAGCTTGACATATTAGGTAGCCTCTCCTTGTAGAACAGGTCATTTATTCTGGAGGATTCCCTAAATATAGAATTCCACATAATATCCCTCAATTCACCATCAAATTGTCACTATAATTAAGAAACAAAAAATTATGTTGTAACTTCTTGAGTGATCTGATATCTAAGTGAAATAGCGGACAAGAACAAATGATGAAGCCACAAAATGACAATCATTTTTTAATGCATCTTGGAAACATGATAGTGCACGATAAATCAAAATTCAAACCATCAATAATTCATTGGAATAAGTTCGAGGCATGAATATTGTCGTTGATAGATCTGTATCATGCCTCTAAATTTATTAGTGTAATTACTCATAGCTTTTGATTTCTATTACTTCTATTGTTTTATAAATTTACATGCAGTGTTATAAATGTGCAGTGCTGATGCCTGATCGTTATTTAATTTTTATTGGTATTGTCAATGTTGATTTGGAGATGAGTTTCTGTTTTATCATATCATTGAAATTAGTGTTTCTACTTGTTCTTGAGCAATATGTGGTAGAGCCCTAGCACGCCTCGGTTACTGATATGGTAGTCCCAATTCTCTGTCAAATTGCAGGTCAATGATATTTCACTCAATGACTACATTGCCGTGACTCCCGCCAAACATGCTACCTATCTCCCACATACTGCAGGACGATATGCAGTCAAAAGGTTCCGAAAGGCCCAATGCCCAGTTGTTGAGAGACTGACCAATTCACTGATGATGCATGGCCGCAACAATGGGAAGAAACTGATGGCTGTTCGCATTGTCAAACATGCAATGGAGATCATTCATCTTCTTACTGATGCAAACCCAATCCAAGTAATTGTGGATGCTATCATCAACAGGTGAATACTTGACTGGCAATTTTCTTGAGTAATTTTGATCAAATGGCCATGTGGGTTGAGCTGTTCTATGTTATCTACCATTGGTTTATGAGTTATAAGTAGAAAGTGAAGATGAGCAGTTTTATGCTATACATTTTGTCAAATAACTCTCCTCAATAAAGTTGAATTTCAAATGCATCTCTGATACTAGAACTATGACTAGAATGCTTTTAACATTATCTGGAGCCATAAGCACAATGGATATCATTCTTCTAAATATATAACTAACAAGTCTCATCATCTTCTGTTAGTTGCTTACAAATCCAAGTGTATGTGTACATGGCAGGCAACATGTTCTTTACCGTTTCTTCAGATATCTAGTATTGTAAAGCCTTGTTAAATATCATATAGATTTATAAGAAATTCTGAGAACATTTAACCCATAGACTTGTAATCTTGATGTGCAGTCCTAGAGGATTCAAAACATGCTTTGGTCTTTTGTTTCCGGGAACATGAGAAAATGAGTTAGGTTGCTTGAAAACCTTGTTAAACATTTGTGTAGTTCATCTATTTAGTTTGAATACATGTTCTAGAAGCATTGGGAGAGTTTTAACATGGAATTCTGTAAAGTAAGCTGATAAATACATGAAGTCTATCCTATTTTATGTGCTACATGTGCTGTGCTTCAAATCTTGGTAGCTTTTTTTTTTCCCTTCTTTTTTGCCAGGTCTTTTTTTCTTTCCCTAGGAAAAAAACCTTGTCCCTCTTCACTTATTGTGTTAGGATGATCTTGAGAATTCTCTCACCATAGTTTGATTCTTGGAGAGCAAAGACCTTGTTGAGCAACTCATTTTGTGCTGAACATTAAATCACCTGTTTGACTCGACCTCGATTTATAGATCAATCATCATCATTAGTTAGTCTTCCTTAAAACTGGAGTGTGACTGGTAACTATTTTCTGTAAGAATATTGAATGAAATAGCTGCCTGAATCTTCTTCTATACCGTAGACTGTGGTAAAAGGAGATCTAGGTATATGATAAAAGGAGATTTGGGAATGGTGTTCAAATTGTATGCTATCGTATACTAATTGAAGCTAGTACATTAGGTCACCATGAGTGTTTATCAGGAATTGTGTTTGTTAAGTTATAAGGCACTGCATCATTTCAGAATCATACACTTTGTTGTTTTCTGTGTTCAAGTTTCGTAAATCTAGCTTCATCATGTTGTAGCCATAATGTTCTGGAAGCCTGGAACACTTGGTGTCTTTTCCTTCCTTTCTCTGTCATATCTTATACATCTAACTTTGAAACTGCTTAATGTGGTATGACCCTACGGGGACTTGAATGTCTATTCAGTAACTCGTTCCCCGGTTTCTTTGATTTCTGATCTTTTTAAAATTGATTTATGCAAAGCGATTTTTCTAATTAAAAAAAAAAAAAAAAATCTACTGTTTAGTGGGCCAAGAGAGGATGCAACTCGGATTGGTTCGGCTGGTGTTGTTAGACGTCAGGCAGTTGATATTTCCCCATTGAGACGGGTCAACCAGGCAATATACCTTATCACAACAGGTGCTCGGGAGAGTGCTTTCAGAAACATCAAAACCATTGCTGAATGCCTTGCTGATGAACTAATTAATGCAGCTAAGGGTTCTTCCAACAGGTTTGTGTTCCCTTGACCATTTCTTTCCCCATCTATATGCCTTTTTGTCTTTTCTTTGTTTCATTTCCCAAACAAAATTTTGAGGTGCATAACTTTTTGGGTGATTTAATGATTTATCGGGGGCTGGTTGGGCAATGGTATGCATGAAAACAAGTATATCATTATTTCATGCTGCTTTTTTTTTTGACAGCTACGCGATCAAGAAGAAGGACGAGATTGAACGTGTTGCCAAGGCAAACCGTTGAGTTAATTTTATACACGGAGGGCAAATTTTGGAGTAAACGCTGCAAGCAATTTTTCATGCTTTTTATTTTTAAATTTAGTTTGGATCTGTTATAGTTTGACTCGGTTCTGTTTTTTTTCATTTCGTCTGTCTTATCTAGTTGTTTTACATTGGAATTAGATATGGATTCTTTATTCTCTTTAGGTTTGGCCATTTCTCTTTCTTCTTCTTCTTCTTCTTTCTTTCTTCTGCCCTTTTTTTTTTTTTTGGTGTGTGTGTTGGTGGGGGCCGGGGGCAGTTTATTTGTACTCTTTTGCGCTTGCATTAGCACAGACTAAGATCTGACTTCCCTGAAAGAACTGCCTAATTTTAATATTGTTTGTGTATGCATGATGTTAGGAGATTGAGATGCTGACTGGGCCGTGACGGTCGGTACATGCTTTTTGCTTTGCCTTCCATGCACGTCCGCACGCACGCTAGGTTTATTACCTACCACCGATTAGCGAATTTATTTGTAAGCACCAATGATGGATTGAAATGCTGCTCGTCATTCGAATGGAGCTGTGGAACTTTGGATACGTATTAGTATTTGCTAGTGTTTTATGTTCTGATCTTAGTGTTGATATCCCCTCAATTCTTCTGTATGGAAATCGGTGACTCTGGGTATGACGTGCAAACGATGATGGTTGTGGGGGTCTTTCGGCCGGTGATCTGGGGTATTGCAGCTACAGTCCAAGCCCAATCCACATTGGCAATGGGTTGGGATGGGTCAGGTCAAATAAGAGCTTGACATGACCTTTAGCTGACCTAGTGCAAACATTGTGTCAAAATCTCTCAACATACCCATGGGTTATTTCGGGTCATCCCATTTGACCCTGTATATAATTTCACTGGTTTAGTTTTAAAATAATTTATATAACAAGTGGAAATCATCCAAGATCGCTAGTTAACCTTAATCTAATATCCTGACCTTGTTCTATCAAATCTTAAATCCGTTCCAGGTTCAGCTTAAAAATTTGGCTTATACCTATGACCGTAACTAGAAATGCTTCACCGGAGACCAACCTAAATTGGATCTGCGTTGCCACCCTAATGGCATCCACACTTTTTTAGAGTCATCTCATGTTAAAGGCTTGCGCATGCTTTACATTGAATGTGAATTACCCTGGGGATGACTTTGGCAACCTAAGAACCTAAGTTACCCGAGGGACCATCAAGCTTGATTATTCTTAGTCAAGATCCCACTTTGGATGACTTTAGATCACCTGGGCGCCCAAATGCGCAAAGCGATCTCTTGCCTTTCAAAACTGACTCCTTTGCCTTTTAAAAAGTAAAAGTGAAGGAAGCAAATCGACATCCTTATTAAGCGGGCAAAAGCGAGTAGAGTGCACACTGAAGCTAACATTTATAATGACTGCTATTATATTATATGTAATGCCTCTTCAGAGCCCAATTGGATGGTGGAACTTTTCAATTTAAGGTCACAGAAAAATAATCTAATTAACCTATTCATTTCATTGAATGAACGTGGGAGAAAAGAAAAGCTTATGTTTGAGTTCTAGATGTAGCAAAGAAAAAAGTTCTATAGCTAAAAATAAATCAATATTAACGTCATGTATAATAATGGTTTTTTTTTGCTTTTAGTTCTCATCGTACCCTTAATAAGATGTATTCATTGCATTGTTATTCTGTTACCACGCTCTTGCTAATTCTAAACCAATCATTCCTAAGGATGTGCACGGGTCGAGCTGAGAATTGAGCCGAAGCAGTCCTGTTGGATCTTTTGGTCTGGGTTCAACGTGAGCTCAAGTCCGTCCCAGTTCCGGATTTTAGAAATCCGAATGAATTTGTTGGGCTCCAAATCAAAGGGCCGAGAAACTAACGCAAGAGTCTAGTACGTGCGATGCTCGTGTTATTGAGGATGGCAACGGATCGAATTTGAATAGGGTATTGTATTACCTAACTTCAAATTCAAATTTAATACCCTATATGCAAACCCTATGCAATATCCAATCCAGTAAAAAAAGAGATATCCATCCCCATACCTAATGGGTTCAGGAATACCGATGGATAACCCATTTCTCCATATCCAAATCATACTCGTCCCATCCCCAAAAAAATAAATAAATATTAAATAAAAATATATATAAATATAATTCAATAATTGATGAAACTAATATGATATGGATTTGGGTATTACCCATATCCATAGGTTTGGATCGGGTTTGGATTCGAATTTGAATAGAAAATAGTATTATCCATATCCTACACATATCATGCTATAGTTTTCAAATTTTTTTCAAACTCGAATTTAAATCTGGTCAAATTTTATTTTTTGAATTTGATTGAATTTGGATAAGGTGCATACCCATCGGATCGGATCGATTTTGCCATTCTTACGTATTATGAATGAGTGTCGTTTCATTTTCATTATTTTTTCAGGAAGGATGGTTTGGATTTTTTTTTTTTTTTTTTTTTTTTTTGTTGTAAAGGCAAAGTGGTGAGAGGTACATTCCTTTAGAAAATATGGAGCCCATTTGTGTACTTTTAATTGTGGCTTTCATGGTATATATCTATACTATGTTGAAATAGCATAAAAAAAGCATTTAGGTCCGCTAAGTGGATGAGTTTTAGATCCTCCACGTAGCTTAAACTTATGTTTTCATTCCAAATATTATGCGACCACATGGCTTTAAGATCATAGCAATGTTCGAAAACATGGATTTGACTTGTTAACATTCGCAATGATCCCATCCCATGGGTTAAGAACTCGGAGCTCCCCAAAAGTCCGACCTCCTTGACCACCTATCCTTGCCCGAGCCCCCGGTTCCACTCATTCTACCACTATGTTAATATTGTTTAGGTCCAGGGAAACCCACGCTGGACCTACACACCGCCAATTGAGCCGACAGCATCATAACTAGCGTTGAAAATTTTTAACGGCCTGTAGGGTCACCGTCAGATCAGAAATTCTTCTTGATGGTTGGGAGCTGCGATGTTGTTTAGTTTAGTTAGCTTAGGAGTTGTGTTTCTTATTCTTTCCATGAAAAGCTCTAATGGTACCCTGATGTCCCTAACTTTGCAAAGGATACCAGAGCATATAAATACCCCATCTTGTACTAAGTTTTGGTCATTGAAAATTTAATAAAGCTTCCCTTACTGGTGCACTTCAGTGTTGTCTTTTTGCATGGTAGATTCTATGTGAACCTCGTGGATTCTATGAAACAAGTGCTGGAGTGTTTAGTCGTCAAGCGTCTTCAAGGTGTTGGTAAAAGTGAAATCCTTGGCGACAATGCTGCCCTCTTAATAGTAATGCAAAACGCAGCTAATTATCTCTTCTAGTTTCTTTCTAATTAGTATCTAAATTCTTAGCTTTTATTTTTCAAATTGATCGTTGGTTTCAAAATTATACATATTTAGATTTATTTTAATTGTTTATGCTAGCTTGCTATTCTATTGGGTAGCTCTGAAGCTTTTACCTGGCCCTCCAGCCTATGACATTGAGTCTAAAAGCCATTCTACTTAACATGGGCATAGCGATGGAGTGAGGGCGTCGCGCATAGCAAAGATCATTATTTTCGGGCTTGGGATGGATTCCTGTGGAGAGAGGTGATCATGTTCAAGGTAGAGGAGACTGGACTTGAGGGCAAGGCTTTAAAGTCATGACTCATGGGATGGATGGGATCACTATTTACTGTTTTTTTTGGATGATTAAGTCAAAAATTCTAAAATTTGTGAGTTAGGCTAGTGCAAAATCATAAGATGGCAGGCTGTACTAGGCCTACATTGATAAATACTTAAGAGTAGCTTTAGAGTGAGCCAACTTGAATCCTACACAAAAAAAAGATAGCTCAATCTGTAATCTTATGATTTTACTGATTGTACTGGCCTAACTCACAAATCTCACAGAATTTTTAGCCCAATCAACCAAACAAGCTCTTAGTGTTAATGGGTTAAATCCATATTATCTCACCATGGCATTACTTTAATCTTAAAGACATATAATAGCATATAAAGTGCAATGGAAATATAAGTTTCATATGCGTAAAGGATTTAAATCATACCCTTATTAGATTTGCTTTTAGGTGAAATATCAATTAGCTAGTTTATAAAATTATCTTAGGTAAAAATCAAAATAGGCATCAACGTCACAAAGGAATTATTTTTTATTCAATTAAAATGAAATCCTGTGACCAGCCTATCTCTATCTTTGTCCATCTTAACAATTCTCTTTCCATATTTTTCTATTTTTGAAAATCATTTGCGCTTGTTGGTCGACGTCGCCAGTATCGAGATAGGTGAGTCCATAAGGATGTGTTATCTACTTTGCTCCGAGGGTAGTGGTTGGAGTCCTACAGCTATGGCCCAAACTTTCAGGGTTGAGCAGATAAGGAGGATGCTCTCCCTTGCAATTCCCATCCATAGTAGTCATGATGCAAGGGTGTGGAGATCTTCTTGCAGACTGATGGTGGTAGGAGGGACCTTCATATATAAAAGAGAATCTACCTAGAGACTAGATGGTGCATAGATCTAGAGATCAGGAGTTCACCCAGTTTGTTTTTATGGAAAGTCTTGGGGTCATCTTACTACAAAATTTATTTCGAGAGATAAGAGGTTTGGCTTTCCCAACCACCTACTTGTACTGTGAAGCAGGGGAAGAGACTATGGTGGGGCATGTTCTATTCTAGTACCTGAGAGCAATGTAGATTTGGAGGCTGACCAGCTTGCTCATGGTGGTTGCTCTATTAGAGACACCTACTCAGGCTTTTTTGGAGTTCTTGAGTCTCAATACTTGTTCCGAGTTGGCCAAACTCTCGGGGATTTGAGCAGCTTATAAGGCATATCACATATGGCTATGTCGAAATAATTTGGTGTTTGAGTCGAGGAGGTCTCTTATGAGGTTTGTCTTGGAAAAAGCTTTGACTCAGGTGGTTGAGACCATCCATCATCGTCTGCCTTGGCACTAAGGGCTTTAGATTCCTCGGGCTCCCTTTTGGCTCATAGAGTGACTCGCAGTGTTTTTATTTCTTGGGAACCCCTGCCCTTAACCTTAAGGGTGTACAAGAAAATCGATCAAACTGCAAAATTAACCCAAATTGCTAATTTTGGTTCGGTTGGATCAATTTTTTTTCAAATTCAATTTGGTTACAGTTTAACAATTTTAGAAATAGAATAGATCGGTTTGGTTTAGAAAAAACTGATTCAAACCGAACCAACCTAATATATATTATATAATATAATATATGAACCACCACCAATTCACTTATATTTTGTTCTAGCTTTATTAATATATTGCTTTTTATATTTAGCCCATCTCATAAATTATTCATTTAGAGCCCATCCTACAAACTATCCATTTAGCCCATCTTATAAACTATCTATTTGATCGAAGCCCAATAGCCTACAATCCGATAAATCGAATTGAAGTGAACTAATTTTTCAGTTCGATTTGAATTTTGATTTTTCTATATGGTAAGTTCAATTGTGGTTTTGGTTTTAGAAAATTGATTCAAATCGGTTCGATTTCAAAATTGATCCCAAATCGATTCGAACAGAACCATGCACCTCCTACCCAACCTTCCTTTAGGTCCACTTTGATGGCAATGTGATGGGCAGTGGTGGAGGAGTTGGTTCGTGATTCATGGCATGAACTAGAGATTAGTGGCCATAGGTGGGAGCCACCTCTTTTAGACGATGATTCTTGATGTGAAACCATAGGCTGCTTAGATTGGCACTGCCTATGTGATATCCACCTTGGGAACCGACTAGCTCGTTATCAAGGGTGACTCTTCCACTATGGTTTGATGGACCTAGTTGTATGTGCAGGTGAATGTTGTTCATCTATTATTACGGGATATCTCATTTTTGTTGCGAGGGGCTTCTTCCCTATGTATTAGATTGAGACATGTCTATTGGATGGTGAACATTGCTACAAATTGGATTGCCTTTCTTTGTCAAATGGAGCATTTTCGAGAGGCCCTTTGGACTGACATTAGGAGACATTAGGAGTACGCCGGGCCTATTTCATGATATTTCACTTTCAAATCTTTTTAATTGTATTCATACTACATTATATGAGTGCTCCACCTAATCAAAAAAAAGAAAAAAATCATTTCACCTTTTCTCCAATTATTGTCCTCTCGCTCATGTCTCATCTCTAGTGCTCCAAATTGGTGTTGATCTTTCTCTAGTCTATCTTACTAATTTCTTTAATATTATATTCTCTAGCTTTTTTAGTAATTTATTTTCTATTTTGTTTTACAATAATTAATATTACCAAACATCCATAAGGATGTTGATTTAACACATTTTTTCATTATACTTTTATGTGTTATTCTTATAAGATTTTTAATATTTTATTTTTTTTATGCCTTTTCAATTTTAGATTTTTATATAATTTAGTTTTTATAATTTTGTCTAATATTGAAGGATGATTAAAAGTCTTTTTATATCTAAGAAAGGGTGGATATCTCTTGCAAAGTTCAACTTGCTTGTTGATGAACCTAGAAAAAGTTGATATAAATTACTAGTTTTAAACAAAAAAATAAAAGAAAATTAAAATATACTAATAAGCTAATGACATGTATTTAAATTTTAATTGCATGTTAAAGTATTACATCCTTACTTCTTCTTCTTCTTCTTCTTCTTTTTGATTTAACATGCGCTTGCACTACATAAAGAAATATTTTGGGTTTTTTAAGATATATCTATTTTGTTTTATAAATTCAATTTTATACTTACATTTTTTTTCTTTATGTTACATTTAAATTCTTAGCTTGCATTTTCCTTTATGTCATTAATTTTTGTTGCTCTTGCTCTATAATTGAAATATTATATTTTCACTCCATCTTGTATTCATTATGGTTCTAGGCCATGTTTGTGATCTATTGGGTTAGTGCTCTTGGTGCTAGCTAGTCTTCTATTGGAGCTCCTATTTTTGGCTAATATTCTCTTTCTATGGATAATCTTTTTTTAATTCTTAAATCTAATTTATATTTTCTATTTTATTTTTGTTTACTTCATATTATCTATGCCTTTTTTATTGAGTTTATAATTTTGATTTTATAATTTTCTTATTTTGATGTTCAAAAGTTATTGGGTTGTAATAACAAAATGAACTATTAAAAGAAAATATCAAGTAAAAGTAAACCAAAAGATATTCTCCCAAATAAGCATTTTATCAAATGTGAATGTTACATAATCTTAGCCATGGACTTATAATACTTTGGAGATAGTATAGGATTTAGTCTCAGATCCTCTACTCAATTTTTTCCTTCACATGAAATCGCCATATGTAGTTGTTTTCCTTCACCAACCCCATTGATAGTGGAGAATCTCATCATCAAATGCTAGGTGAATATCATGGCTCGTAATGTTTAAGTCTAAGCCAATCAAAAATTGCATTGTATGCTGAGGGAATCTTAACAATTAGAAATTCTAATATAACAGTCACTTGTCGAGATTCTTGGTTGGCTATGACTAGAAGGATGATTACTTCCTCCACTAGGATAGATTCTTTAGAGAAATCGATCCAAGGTCAATTCCTCTTAGCCAATTTGCTGGTAGATTTATTTTTTAGAATATTTTATAAAATAAAATATCTGCAGAGCTTTCATTATCTATCAAAACTCTTTGTACATCATAGTAAGCTACTGTAAGAGAAATTACAACTATATCATCATGAGGGGTTTGTACCCCTTGAAGTTGGCATCCAAGAAGGATATGACGTTTTTAAATCTTGAGGCCGAATCCCTAGTTTGAGTCACTTAAGCATAGTTCTTCCGAATTGATGAACTCGACCCTTCTATTGTAAGTTCTCCTAAAATTATATTGATGGCCCTCACCATGGGTCAATGGTGCTCCAGTTTCTTGGGTAAGCACCTATCTCATCATTCTCTCTCTTCTTAGCATCAGTTTTCTTGTATCGACCAACATGTCCTCAATAGGTTAAGAACTTCAATATCATCCTTCAGTTGGATGTACTCTTCTATATTGTGGATGTGATCCTTATAGAAATAGCAATATTTCTAAGGATTCTGAACATATAAAGGGGTCTTTATCCTTTTCGGCCATTATAGATATTCCTGATATTCTATCTCTATCAAGATCTTAGTGTTGGATGTGCTGAGAGGAGTTTGTTGCGGCCAATTCTCTGATGCATCTATCGCCGGCCAAAGTCATCTGTAAAAAAAAGTCCGCACTGGCCGAAAATATTTTCGATGAAGATCCTCTGATGCCTAAGTCAGTGAAGAATTGGTGAACAGGATATGAAACTAGATACAGCAGAGATTCAACCCAGAATCTCTTTACCCTCAAAAGTTTCTGAAGTATTTGATTTACCTCCCTTTTATAGGCTAACACAGTAGTAACCATCTGTAACGATCATAAATCATGGGGTCCTACTTGTTTCGGCATTAAGAAAGCAATTAATTCTCATTATGTGATCATGCAGCAGCCATTACATGTATTTCATGCCAAAAATGTAGGTCATGCCAACTATATATTAGCCATACCAATCATACGTCGATATCTGGTTGTTATCTTGATCAGCCAATGATTATTCGATTGCATTGTTCTTTTTGGAGAATTGATAATGAGTCAGTGAGTCGATCGATGTCTAGTTGAGGAAAAATGATCATCAGTCAGCTAGTCGATTTATAGTCAGTCGTTCGAAGGGCACCGTCGACTTATAGCCATCTGTCATAAATCAAAAATTAGTCATGGTTGTCGTCTAGTCGAACGTATCATCCTTTAGTTGGCAAAGTTGACTGTCTCTCATTAGTCGGATGTCAAATCGGGATGGCCGAATCTATGAACCAAACAGTTGCCCCCCACTCCCAAGTTCAAAGTGATGAGGACATATGGTTTGCCACGTAGTTCGATATTTTGATTGACGAGAGTCTTCATCAATTATCTTAAATTTTGATTTAGCGGCTACTCTTCTTTTGGCATTAATGATTATCCCATAAATTGAGGAGCTAGCCGTTCCGATGATCGTGTAGCAATTATTAGCACATTCAGCGAGAAGGATTTCCATCATTTTATCATTTCGATGATCGTGTTGCTATCATTAGCATGATCTGGCTAAAAAGATGATTTGATAGACCGACATTATGGCTGGCTTGGTTTCGGCTCAATCCAATGATGCCACATATCGAATCGTCATTAGTCTTCGGCCTCTCTTATGGATTGTGATGTCGTGGCATGATCCAGGTGGAAGTGTGTTGAAATGTCCGAATTTTCAAGGGCTTGGACTCTACTAGGTGTTAGAAATCTAGGCAGCCTTAATTTTACCTAAGCAATCTTGGCCGTCAATGGTTCCTATATATATAGGACCACTGTTACCTTCCTTAAGTTTTTTACCATGGTTTTATCTTCCACTGGTGTTTTGGAGTTCTGAGTCCTCCTCTTATCTTCATTATTCTTCCAAGTTTTCTTCCTGTTCTTCAGGTTAGGCTTCTTCTTCCCTCTTTTCTTTACCACTTCAAAGTTTTCAGTAGCTTTAGTAATGGCTAGTAGAGGTAGGATAGAACAGTAGGTGGCAATGGCCAACCGTCTAGTCTGGCAACCGTCTTTTCTGCTGGTCCAACAATGGAGGTTTCTTCACTGTCGGACTCTATCGTTGATTGGCTTCAGGAACAATACTAAGTTTTAGAGTAATTCCAGTTCTTCACCCCTGGTACAGAAGGTCGGGTTTCTTTTCTGTCGATTGATCAGATGGCTTTTTATATAAGGAATCTTAGATCGAGGCTTCGATTTTCGGTTATAGAGTTCATTCAAGACATCCTGGACTATTATCGAGTTTGGCCAGCATAACTCGTGCCAAATTTTATTCGACTTCTAGTTTCTTTCGCTCTTCTTTGTCATTCCATCCTAACCATTCCTCATCTTTCTTTATTTCGTCCGTTCTTCACTCTCTGTCCTCATCCTAAGGTCAATGTCTGATGGATGTTCGTCTCGAGGAAGGAGCTTTTCTTCATTTTCAGTCTTTCATCGTCTATTTACGATTGGAAGATCTAGTTCTTCTTTGTGTCGTCCACTCTTCTTCGAAATTTTTCATTCATCTAGGGAACTCCAAAGACCAGTCCCAATGACAATAACCGAGTCGATCCAGTTGATCGAGAAGATTTTCTCAAGCTAAAGGACATGAAAGTCCCGATGCAAAGGGAGTTACTAACTTACTATGCTTTGTACGAAGTCGGACTTAGTCCAGCATCGACTGCAGGTATAGTTTGTCAAAAGTACTTAAGATTTTTCTCTTTGTTCAATCTTCGGCTTATAATCATCTGTTTGGTTTTGTCAGCAGCTATGCATCCTTCGATGTACTTTTCATGGCTGACATTCGCCAATACATGAGCCTCAGCAAGCGAAAGTCGGCTGCCAGTGAAGGGTCATTGAGGGCATTGAAGAAGAAAAAATCCGACATCTCATCGGTGGCCGCTCAGCCGACTGACGTAATGTCGGCTCCAGTCGAGGGGACCAATATTATGTTGGTTGTACCTTCAATTGATGCTAAGAAGATAGTCATCGCACTGGTCACCCCAATCATAGTTCTATTGAAACATCATTTTGTTAAAAGACTTGGACAACTTCATTGATAATACATCTTTGGATTGCTTGCATTCTATGTTTGTAAAATAATCATCCTATTAAGTGTCTCAAGTCGATATACACCCGGACGAAAAGTTTCAGTCACTTTGTAAGATCCCTTCCAATTTGGAGATAGCTTTCCTTGATCTAGAGGTTTTGAGACTTCTGTCTTTCTCAAAACTAAGTCTCCAAGAATGTAATAACCAGACCAAAAAAAAAGAAAGAAAGAAAGGAAAGAACGAAGACTCCCAACGGAAGTCTCCTTCTTCCCATAGCCAACTAGGATTAGGACTCCTAAGGCTTTCCAAACTCTAGGAGATCCTTATAAAACCCTTCACCCTCCCCTCTCTAAGATCATCGAGCAATCGAACTCCTCCTTTCTCTTTCTCCACTCGCTATTTCTCCGTAGAAGCCATGGATGTCTTGCCTTGTGCTCACCTAAAAATCCCACCGAAGAAGCCATCGGAGCCCTAAGTATGCCTAGACCACTTTTTTTCTCTTTCTCTCCCTTCTTTTCATGCCTTTCAGACGGTCGCCAACCGTTGGATTTATCGAAAAAGCCTCGCGGATGAACAGCCCCTATTTTCTCCTATTTTTCAAAAAATTTTATGAAGGCCGGCCACCGCCATCGGCCGCCCTTTTGCTCCACCATCCCTTGCTTTGCCTGCTGCCACCCACCGTTAGACCGCCGGCTATGCCCCGTCCCTATTGGAGTACCTGCCACTCTCTTCCATCCTCTGTTTTGGCCAACAAAAAAAAAAATAGAAAAAAAGAAAAGAAAAGTAAGAAAAAGAAAAGAAAAGAAAAGAGGAGAGAGAAAGTTCTCTATCTTGTATCTTTAGAATTTTCTCTCTCCTATGTTTCTTCATCTATTTTCTCTCTCTAAGAGGATCTATAGGCCTTAGATCGAGTCAACTCTCATGTTGGTTCTAGCAATTTGACCCCAAATCATATTTTTGTTCGGATGATCTATCAGGATCGATCATCCAGCTAACCATTATTTTTATTATTTTAAATTTATTAAATAATAATTAATTAAAATTTAATAATTTAAATAGGAGTATCTGACTCGTTCGACGCAGCTTAAAGATTTAGGACAATCAAGGTAAGTAAAATCTTACGTTCCTTATTTATTTTAAAATTATCATATCTTTTTATATAAATAATCTATTATTATAAATTCATATTTTTCATAAAATTGAGGATCGGCATATAATGTGTGAAAATCATATTTTATTATGATCATTGCTTTCATAAATATGTTTATGAAAATCACATATTTTATGATGCATGAATATTGATAATTTTTCATCTAAGTATCTGTATATTTTAAGAAAAAGATATAAGTTTTGAAAAGCTCTCAGATAGTTATAAATAAATTTTTTTTGAAAAGGTTGACACCCAGAGCTAGCATCCATAAGAAACATGGCCCTACCAATAGATTTTTAGTTGGCACAAGAATTAAGAATCATATCGATTAAGAAATATGGCTCTATCATGGGTATAATAGTGACTTTAACATGAATATCTATGAGCAAGATTTTAAAATATAACATGAATATATGATCTGAAATTTCATATTTATGCATGCAGGATTAATGACCTATTTTATATTATGTTCTATAAAATGCTTTATTTGCTATAATAGCTACTTTCGAAATATTGCATTGACATGAAGAAATTTATGCTAGATTCGATAAAATAACATATATTTTACTTATTGAGCTAGAGTAGCTCACATTTTTTTTTTTTTTTTATAGAGAACTAAGGATAGGATTGATGTGGATCCAGGCTTGGGGCTCTACGTAGCAAGGTTGAAAATTTTGACAGTTGCACTTAGTTTTTTTTTTATAAAATGATCATGAACATGTATTAGGTTATCAATTTTTGAGAATTGAATCATGGTTTTGGTTTTTGGATTTAGATGCTCTGAACTAATTTTGGTTTAATTAAGAATTTGATTGGAATCTTTATATTACTTTATTTTTGATGCATCTATTATTTAATTTAAGAAAATGAATGTTGGCTTCTTGTTGTCAAGGGTGGTACCCCTCGGTAGTATCGCCGTGTTATGTCCTAATTTCGAGATATGATATTTTATGATATCAGAGAAATAGATTTGATCATGAATAGAACTTAAAGTGAGTAGTTAGATCACGATTAGCTAGATCTAACTTGATTGAGCAAGAATAGATAAATTTTTAACTTTTATTTGTTACTCATTTATAGATGTTGAATAATGTTAAAAGTTTAAATAGGAAGCGATGAGTGATAAGGAGAACAAAATCGTGGCAAACATGGTTACTAGGAGCAAAGGAGCAAGATTGACTTCGCAAAGAGAGACGAGCCAGCCAATTCAATGGGCCCCTGACGCACCAGCTACTCAGGCAAATATTGCTGGAGTATGTTAAGTGGTGGCCCAACTTATCCAGCAATAGCAACAGACTCAAGCCCCTCCTTGACCTGCATCATCTATGGAGTCATACTATGAGAGATTCAAAAGGCTCAGCCCACCACTATTTGAGAGAGGACCTGACCCTCTGGTCGTAGAAACCTGGATTTAAGAGATAAAAAAGATGTTCGATGCTTTGCAATATCCTGAAAATGTAAAAATTAGGTTAGCAGTACCGATGCTAAAAGAAAATGCAGAGTTTTGGTGGACTGCAATGAAGACTGACTATGACAATGCTGATGACCGGCTGACTTGGAAGGAGTTCAAAATGATATTTTATGATCAGTACTTTTCAGGGACAATGCAACTGGTAAAATAAAATGAGTTTCTGGCCTTGAAGCAAAAAAATGATATGACAGTACTGGAATATGCAAACAAATTTAATGAGTTAGACTGCTTCTGCCCTCAGCTCATGAAATCTAAAAAGAGTAAAGTTAATAGATTCAAACAAGGACTAAGGTACGAAATTTTGGTCTTATTTATCTTCTCACCTTTTCAGTAATTACAAAGACTATTGGAACAAGCCTTGAAGGTTGAGTCAGAGTTTAAAAGATCGGAACAAGAAAGGAGAGATAAAAAGAGGCCGAGATCAACAGGAAATTCAAAAGATCAACTAAAGAATCTCAAAAATAGTAATTTTGACAAGAAGAAAGAATCTCCATCATGTACATATTGCGGCAAAAATCATAATGGATCTTATCTCAAGAAGATAGTAGCATGCTTCTTATGTGGTGAGAAAGGACATATGTCATGTGACTGTCCCGATAAGAAGAAGGATGATTCAAAGTATACTAGATCTATTGACCAAAGGAAAAAGGAGAATGCTCGAGTGTTCGCTTTAACCCAACAGGAAGCCAATGCAAGTGATCAAGTGGTGACAGATACCATTGCAGTCAACTCCATAGATGCTCATGTGCCATTCGATTCTAGTTCTTCTCATTCTTTTATATCTTTCAAGTTTGCCGCTTCTCTAAACTGCATACCTAAAGAATTGATTGAGTCATTATATGTTAGCACACCTCTCAAGAACATTATCATTACTAATATTATTTTTAATAATTGCATAATCCAAATAGAGAAAAGAGAATTAGCTGCAGATTGGTCTAATTAAATATGTATGATTTTGATATTATTCTTGGGATGAACTGGTTATCCTTATATCATGTCCATATTGATTGTTTTGGAAAAAGAGTGGTATTCCAAATTTCGAGTGAGCCAGATTTTTTCTTCCAAGGCAAGATTCACAATATGGAATCCAAACAGTTAAGTTTTTCTCGGAGCATCATCTCAGCTTTAGATGCAAGGAAGGCCTTAAGGAAAGGATGTGAGGCATATTTGGCTTATGTAGTGGATACTCAGAAGAAAGAGATGGCATTAGATGATATCTCGATTGTTAACGAATTTTCTGATGTTTTTCTAGATGAACTATTAGAATCAGATCGAGAAATTGAATTTCAAATTGACATCACACTAGAGATCGGACCAATATCAAAATCCCCCTATCGGATGGCTCTTGTAGAGTTACGAGAATTAAAGATCCAGCTATAAGAACTTTTGGATAAAAAATTCATCCGACCAAGTACATCACCATGGGGAGCTCTTGTTTTATTTATGAAAAAGAAGGATGGGAGCATGCGACTATGTATTGATTATCGAGAATTAAACAAGATGACTGTGAAGAACAGATATCCTCTTCCTCGAATAGATGACTTGTTTGATCAATTGCAAGATGCTCAAGTCTTCTCTAAAATCAATCTACAATCAGATTATTATCAATTAAAAATTAAAGATGAGGATGTGCCTAAGACTTTATTCAGGATCAGGTATGGTCATTATGAATTTCTAGTGTTGCCTTTTGGACTAACCAATACACCAGCTGCTTTTATGGATATGATGAATAAAATTTTCAAACCATATCTGAATCAGTTTGTTGTTGTTTTTATTGATGACATTCTTGTATATTCTAAGAGCAAAGAGGAACATAAGCAACACTTGAGGATTATGCTGCAGACTTTAAGAGAGGAGAAGCTCTTCGCCAAGCTAAGTAAATGTGAGTTCTGGTTGGACAGCCTCATGTTTCTCGATCATGTGATAACGAAAGAAGGAATCTCAGTGGATCCAAAGAAAATAGAAGCTATGGTGGATTAGCCTCGTCCTACTAATGTGATCGAAGTTACAAGCTTTTTAGGCATGGCTGATTATTACAAAAGATTTATGAAAGAATTTTATCAAATTATAATTCCTTTGACCCAATTGACCCAGAAATGAGCAAAATTTGAGTGGAGCAATGAGTGCGAGCAGAGCTTTCAAGATCTAAAGCAACAATTGGCGTCTGCCCCAATTCTTTCTTTACCTGATAATATCGGTGGATTCATCATATATAGTGATGCTTCCAAAAAGGGGTTAGGTTGTGTATTAATGCAGAACAATAAAGTGGTAGCCTATGTTTATCAACAACTGAAACCCTACGAATAGAATTATCCGACACATGATTTGGAATTAGCGGCCATAATTTTTGCCTTGAAAATTTGGCGGCATTACTTATATGGGGAATAATGTGAAGTTTATACTAATCATAAGAGCTTGAAGTATTTATTTACTTAAAAAAAGCTGAATATGAGGCAAGGAAGATGGCTTGAATTACTGAAGGACTATGATCTAGATATCAAATATCATCCTGGAAAGGCCAATGTAGTGGCAGATGCACTCAGCAAGAAATCAGTAGTAGGGATGGCAGCATTGCTTTCTACTCAACGATAGATTCTAAGAGATCTTGAAGATTTGTAAATCGAAGTGATCGATACTGATGTTAAAAATATATTAGCTAATTTAATGGTGTAGCCAACATTGATAGAATGGATAAAAGCTGCCTAACAGAATGATAATCATTTATGTCAGTATAAGAAAGATATAGAGAAAGGATTGTGCCCTGAGTTCAGAATTCATATAGATGATATTTTATATTTTGGAAATAGATTGTGTGTACCTAGAGATCCCAAATCAAAGAGAAAAATTTTAGAGGAAGCTGATAAATCTCATTTTGCCATTCATCCAGGTAGTACAAAGATGTACAGAGATTTAAAATAGCATTTTTGGTGGAATGGTATGAAGCAAGAAATAGCTCAATTTGTATCACAATATTTGATATGTCAACAAGTAAAGGCCGAACATCAAAGACCAGTCGGTTTGCTAAAATCGTTGGAGAAACCAAAGTGAAAATGGGAACACATTACTATGAATTTTGTCACTGGGGTTCCAAGAACAACAAAGAAGAATGATGCAGTATGGGTGATTATTGATCGGCTTACTAAATCAGCCCACTTTTTATCATTTCAAGTTGGTACTTCACTTGATAAATTGGCACGGATGTACATTAATGAAATAGTGCGCTTACATGGTGTACCGGTAAGTATTGTATCTGATCGAGATCCACGATTTATATCTAGATTTTGGAAAAAATTTCAAGGAGTCATGGGATCCGAATTGAGGCTTAGTACCGCTTATCATCCATAAACTAATGGCCAATCTGAAAGGATAATTCAAACTTTAGAAGACATGTTGAGAGCTTTCGCTTTCGATTTTGGAGGACATTGGAATGATCATGTAGCTCTAATAGAATTTGCCTACAATAACAACTTTCATTCTAGCATCAAGATGGCATCCTATGAAGTGTTATATGAAAGAAAGTATAGATCTCCTTTGCATTGGCATGATATTGGTGAAAAAAAATTGTTAGGTCCCGAGTTAGTCTAGGATGCTAAAGAGAAAATTCATCTGATTAAAGACAGACTCAAGGTAGCACAAGATAGACAAAAGAGTTGGGCAGATAGAAAAAGAAGAGAATTAGAGTTTCAAGTTGGCGACTATGTTTTCTTGAAAGTGTCACCAACAAAAGGTGTCATGAGATTTAGGAAGCATGGCAAGTTAAGTCCGCGCTATGTCAGGCCTTTTGAAGTCTTGGGCAGGGTAGGAGAAGTTGCTTACAAACTAGCCTTGCCTCCAGAATTATCTAAAGTGCACAATATCTTCCATGTTTCTCTACTAAAGAAGTATGTTCATGATCCGAATAATGTGATAAAGTATGAACCATTGCAAGTACATGAAGATTTAACTTATGAGGAGCTTTCTCTCTGGATTGTGGATCGGAAAGAGCAAGTCCTAAGGCGGCGCATGATTTCATATATGAAAATTCAGTGGAGCAATCATGGAGAACGAGGAGAACGAGAGGCTACCTGGGAACTTGAAGATGATATGAGGACAAAGTATCCTTACTTATTTGAAAATGAAGGTACGCTAAGTTTCGAGGATGAAACTTTTTTTAGGAGGAGAGAATGTAATAACTGGACCAAAAAAAAACAAAAAAAGAAGGGAAAGAATGAAAACTCTCAATGGGAGCCTCCTTCTTCCCATAGCCAACTAGGATTAGAACTCTTAGGGCTTTCCAAACCCTAGGAGATCCTTATAAAACCCTTCATCCTCCCCTCTCTAAGGTCATCGAGCAACCGGAGCCCTCCTTTCTCTTTCTCCTCTCGCTATTTCTTCGTGGAAGCTGTGGACGTCTTGCTTTGTGCTCACCTAAAAATCCCACTGGAGAAGCCATCGAAGCCCTAGGTATGCCTAGACCCCTTTTCTTCTCTTTCTCTCCCTTCTTTTCATGTCCTTCGGACGGCCATCGACTGTCAGATTCGTCGAAAAAGCCTTGTAGATGAACAACCCCTATTTTTCCCTATTTTTCTAAAAATTTTTTGAAGGCCGACCACCACCGTCGGCCATCCTTTTGCTCTGCCATCCCTTACTTTGCCTGCTGCCACCCATCGCCAGCTATGCCCCCTCCCTACCGGAGTACCTGCCACTCTATTCCATCCTCTGTTTTGGCCAACAAAAAAGAAAACAAAAAAGAAAAAAAGAATGAAGAAAAGAAAAGTAAGGAAAAGAAAAGAAGAAAAAGAGGATAGAGGAAGTTATCTCTCTTGTATCTTTAGGACTTTCTCTCTCCTATGTTTCTTTCCCTATTTTCTCTCTCTAAGAGGATCTGTAGGTCTTAGATCGAGTCAACTCTCATGTTGGAATTTGATCTCGAATCATGTTTATGTCCAGATGGTCTATCAGGATCGATCATCCAATTAATCATTATTTTTATTATTTTAAATTTATTGAATAAAAATTAATTAAGATTTAATAATTTAAATAGGAGTACCTGATTCATTCGCGCAGCTTAAAGATTTAGGGCAATCAAGATAAGTAAAATCTTACATTCCTTATTTATTTTAAAATTATCATATCTTTTTATGCAAATAATCTATTATTATAAATTCATGTTTTCATAAAATTGAGGATCAACGTATGATGTGTGAAAATCATATTTTATTATGATCATTGCTTTTATAAATATATTTATAAAAATTATATATTTTATGATGCATGAATATTAATAATTTTTTATTTTTAGTATCTGTATGTTTTAAGAAAAAGATATAAGTTTTGAAAAACTCTCAGATAGCTATAAACGAATCTCTTTTGGAAAAGTTGACACTCGAAGCTAGCATCCACAAGAAACATGGTCCCACCAATGGATTTTCAATTGGCACAAGAATTAAGAATCATGTCGATTAAGAAATATGATCCTATCATGGGTATAATAGCGATCTTAGCACGAATATCTATAAGCAAGATTTCAAAATATGACATGAATATATGATCAAGAATGATTTATAAATCATGATTATGAAATTTCATATTTATGCATGCATGATTAATGACATATTTTATATTATGTTCTATGAAATATTTTATTTGCTATAATAGCTACTTTCAAAATATTGCATTGACATGAAGAAACTTATGCTTGATTCAGTAAGAAAATGTATATTTTACCTACTGAGCTAGTGTAGCTCATTTTTTTTTTCTTTTCTTTATAGAGAACTAAGGATAGGTTCGACATGGGATCCAGGCTTGGGGCTCTACATAGCAGGCTTGAAAATTTTGATAGTTGCACTTAGTTTTTTTTTTTATAAAATGATCATGAACGTATATTAGGTTATCAATTTTTGAGAATTGAATTATGATTTTGGATTTTGGATTTAGATACTCTGAACCAATTTTAATTTAATTAAGAATTTGATTGGAACCTTTATATTGCTTTATTTTTTATGCATCCATTATTTAATTTAAGAAGATGAATGTTGGCTTCATGTTGTCGAGGGCGGTATCCCTTAGTAGCATGGCCGTATTATATTCCGATTTTGAAACGTGACAAGAAAGAAATACCTTTGGCTTAATCTTTGCATTGTAATATCGGACGACTCTTTGTCAGTATGTAGTCATCCGAACTTGAGCTTCTTGCCGAACTTTCGAGAGCAGATCTAAGTCGGCTCTTCTTGCTTCAAAATTGTTTGGTTCGACATAATGCTTGACTCTCATGGATGGTAGATCCATTTTCATCGGGATCACTGCTTCAGTTCCATATGCTAAATTAAATGGTGACTCTCCCATTGAAACTCGAGGGGTCGTCCGATATGCCCATAGAACCAAATGTAGCTCTTCCACCCAAAGGCCCTTTACTTCATTCAATCGCATTTTAAGTCCATTTAGAATCATTCGATTCATAACTTCCGCTTCACCATTAGATTGAGGATGGCCAATAGATGTTAATTTGTATGTAATGTGAAATTTTGCACAAAAATCATTGAAGTTTTGATTATCGAACTATCGATCATTGTCGATGATGATGGTATGCAGCAATCCGAATCAATATATGATTGATTTCTAAATGAAGTCTTCCATTTTACTTTCAGTAATTTGCACTAATAGTTCGGCTTCTACCCATTTGGTAAAGTAATCCACTGCAACCATCAAAAACTTTCTCTAACCAGATGCTGGAGAGAAATGGCCAAGGATGTCCATTTTTCATTATGCGAATGGCCACTATGTGATGATGGATGTCAGTTGGCTTGCCCATTGGTGTTGAATGTTGGTATACTTCTAGCAATGGTCGCACCTTAGACAAGGTCGGCTGCATCCTTCTTCATAGTCGGTCAATAATATCCTTATCACAGAACCTTGTAGGCCAAAGACTTGCCCCCCAAGTGATTTTCATAAATTTTTTCATGAACTTCTCGAAGGGCGTAGTTGGCATCAGACGGTCCTAAGCATTTGAGTAAAGAAAGTGAGAATGACCTTTTATAAAGATGATCGTTCATCGGGATGTATTGTGAAACGGACCATCGGAGATATTTAGCCTCCGAAGGGTTATCGGACAAGGTTCCATCGGTTAGGTATTTAACAATCAGGTCCATCCAACTGGGTTTATCATTTATTTATGATACCTCCTCGATTTTGTTGATACTCGACTGTTCAAGATATTCATTGTACGTCCGACCAAGTAAATTGAATGATGTCATTGCAAGTCGAGAGAGTATATCAGCTCGAGCATTTTTTGTCCTTAGAAAATAAGAGATCTCAAAATAGTCGAATGTCAATATGAGATCTTACCTTCTGAAGGTACTTCATCATAGTCGAGTCTCGGGCTTCATATTCACCCTTGACATATCAAGATATTAGTTGTAAGCTGGTAAATACCTTCAAATTATTTGCGTCGAGCTCCTTGGTGATTTTCAAACCGGCTAGCAATGCTTCATATTCAGCTTAATTATTGAAAGCTTTAAAGTTAAACTGAAGTGCGAATTCAGCAATGATCTCTTCGAAATTGGTGAGGATGAGATCAAATCCACTTTCTCAGGCATTGGATGCTCCATCCACGTGAAGTATCTATATCGAATCATAGTCGATCTCAAATCCTTCCTTTATTTCTAATTTATCATTGGTTTCTTATTTTGATTTATTATCAATTGCTGTGCATTCGACGATAAAGTCGGCTAACACCTACGCCTTCATCGATGGTCGTGAGCAATATTGAAAGTCAAACTGACTAAGTTTGATCATCCATTTTGCCATTCGGTCTGAAGTATCTGATCGATGTAGAATTATCTTTAGTGGTTGATCGATTAACACTACGATTGAATGGGCTTAAAAGTATGGTCGAAGCCGTTATATAAAGATAATCAAGGTATAGATCAGCTTCTCTGCTCTCGAATATTAGACTTCAGCATTATGAAGCACTTTACTAGTATAATAAATTGGTCATTGAATGCAATTTTTATTTTTTCGGACAAAGACCGAACTTACTGCTTCTGTTGATGTAGCGATATAAAGATACAACATTTTCCTACTTCTGATTTTGTGAGTAACGATGGGGACATCATATATTTCTTCAAATCTTCAAAAGACTATCGGTATTCATCCGACCATAAAAAATTCTTTGCTTGTCATAGAGTTTTGAAGAATGGCAGACATCTCTCAACTGACTTTGAGATGAATCGACTGAGAGCGGTAATTCTACCATTTAATTATTGTATCTCTTTCTTGAAAGTCAGGTGCTTCATATTGATGATGATCTTTATTTTTTCTAGGTTGGCTTCGACTCATCATTGTGATATAAGAAATTCTAGAAATTTTTTGTTAGTTATGCCGAAAGCACACTTAGTCAGATTTAGCTTCATCCAATATCGTCGAAGTGTGTTAAAAGCCTCTTCTAAATCTCGAACATGATCATTGGCCAAAGTACTTTTTACCAACATGTCGTCGACATAGACTTCTGTGTTTCATCCAATTTGATTTTTGAATACTTTATTGACTAGTCGTTAATAAGTCATCCCAGTGTTCTTTAAACCGATTAGCATTACTTTGTAATAGTAAATATCTTTGTCGGTTATGAAGGTTGTGTATTCTTCATCTTCTAGTGCCATTCGGATCTGATTGTAACCTACAAAGACATTCATGAAGGTCAAGAGTCAATGTCCTGATGTTGCATCAACTAATTGATCGATCTTCAGTAGAGAAAAGTTGTCCTTTGGACAAGCTTCATTCAAGTCAGTGTAGTCGATGCAAATTTGCCATTTTTCATTAGTCTTTCTCACCATGACAACATTAGCAAGCCAATCGGAATAATGTACTTCTCTGATGAAGTTGGTAGCAAGGAGTTTATCTACCTCTTTATCGATGGTTTTTTATCTCTCTGGGGTGAATGGTCTTTTTTTTTGTCTCACCGACCTAACCTTCGGATCAATTTTTAGTCGGTGATTTATGATTTCTGGAGGAATGCCCAGCATGTTATTTGTTAATCAAGCAAATATGTCAGCATTCCTCCAATAGTAGATCTATTATTTGACTCCATTCTTGACCAGACAGTCAGGATCTGATCGAGATCATTTTTGTTGGATCTATTTTTTGTAAGGGGATTGGTATTAATTATTCAACTGGTTCTTTCCTTTCCTCATTTTTTTCTCTGATCTAGTTTATCGATCGTCAAAGGATCTTTTGACTTTGCTCCTTCGGTGAAGATCATAAAGCAATGCCACGCTAATTATTGATCTCCACGCATTTCACCGACTCTCTATCGGATAGGAAATTAAACTAGTAGATGGAAGGTCGACACCACTGCTCTTAGGGTGTTGAGAGCGGGTCATCCGAGTATAGTATTATAAGCGAAAGGAGCTTAGACGATCATAAAAGTAGTGAGGATGGTGCTTTGTCATGGCTCGATCCCTATAGTAAGGGGGAGAGTAATTTCTCCTTCCATGTTGACTGCATCTCCAGTGAAATTGACTAATAGCATCGAGATTTTTCGAAGTCGATCAGTCGGTAGTTGCATTTGAGAGAAAGTTAAGTAAAACAAAATATCTATCAAACTTTCATTATCCACAAGGATCCATCTTACATCATAATTAGCTATCATTATCGATACAACGACAACGTCATTATAAGGAATTTGAATTCTCCATACATCATCATTTGAGAAAGAAATAACATTATCTTCATGCTGTTTCTTAGCCAATTCTTCTTCGAAAGCGGCCCGTCGATCTCTCAATTAATCAAAAATAATATCAATGACTCCTGTCATCGGTCGATTGTCATTTGGTTCCTCCGGTTAAAGCTGTAGTTACCGATTGGCTGGAGTCGATGCTAGAGGATCACGTCGATATTTGCCGAGGTATCCTCGGGATATCAGGTCCTTAATCTTATCCCTGAGTTGGATGCACCGTTCGGTATCATGACCACGATCATGATGAAATGACAGTACTTCTTTCAATCACGACTCTTTGGCGATACTTTCATCGATGGGGGGCGTTGGACATACTCTGCTTCTTCAATTTTTATTAAAATTTATATATGAGGAGCAGTCAACAGAGTGTAGGAGTTGAATTTTGTACCGAATCTATTCGGTCTTAGACTCCATCGAGATGGCAAAGCTCTTTTATCGATCGTCTGCTAACTTGATTCGATAGGAGCTCCGCTTTTCTTTCATTTATTTTTTTGATTTTTGCCTTCTACTTGGCACCGATCAGAAGCGGTTTCATCTATGCGGATATGCTTGAATGCACGCTCTAAAAGTTTGGCATAGGTCCGCTGATGGTTCTTATCCAGTGAGTAGGTGAACCTAGATCTCCTTAGACCTTTCTTCATGGTTGAAATGGCCATGTCTTCGTTAAGGTCCTTAACCTCAAGCGTAGCGATATTGAAATGCATCATGAAGTCTTGTAATATCTCTCCTTCATTTTGCCTAATAGAGAAGAGACTATCGGACGTTCACAGCATCCTTCGGTTGATGCTAAAGTGAGCTGCGAATAAGTCTTCTAGCTGCTCAAAGAAATGAATACTTTCCGATTGCAGCTTGGAATACCAAGCTCGAGCAGCTTTTTAAAGGATTGCCGTGAAGCCTTTGCATAGAAGGACGTTAGAAGCCCCTTGGATCATCATGAGAGTTTTGTAACTCTCTAGATGATCGACTGGATCAGTGGAGCCATTGTACGGCTTCATCTATGGCATCTTGAACTGACTTGAGATCGGTTCATCCATAATTCATCAAGAAAATGTGGGGGCTGTATGAATTCTAAAGTCGCTGGGACCCTCCCTCCGATTACTCACCTTCAGTCGAGCGAGTTGACAGTTGATCTTCTTGAACTTTTGTTTATGGTCATCGAGCCACTGTTGTTGTGAGAGGCCAGGGGTAGAATCCCCTGAAGAAGTTGAAGATGAAGAAATCGACAGTAGACGTGGTCTCTTTTTCTTATAAATACTACATCGAGAGGAAAGAGAGGCTGACCGTCAAGAGTGACGGATGGCATGGTGTGAGTACCATGATGGTAATGCTTCAGAATGACAAGAATGTCGAGTCGATTGTCATTCTAGTGAAGGAGATGGAGATCACTGTGGGGAGCGGTGACTGTGCCTTGATGGCACTGCCCGTACCGATGGTTGCTCCGCCACCGGTTGCTGCTATTATTATTGGAGGCTATGCACTGCCTTTGTCAAAATCTTCATTTGCTGCATTAGCATAGCAAATTATTGAGTTTGGGCGTTCGTCAAAATTGTCGGACGTGGAAAACTGGGCTCTGCCTTTGGAGATGGAGGAAAGTGATGATCTTCCCAATGGGAAGATTGCCTGGCGGAGCTGGTGGAGTGTTGGGCTCATATTTTTGGCATCTTTTCAAAGCAATTTACATCTCTTCCCCTCTTTCTGGTGCGCCAATCTATTGCGGCCAATCCTCTGATGCGCCTGTCACCGGCCAAAGTCACCTACAAAAGAAAGTCTGCACTGATCGAAAATATTTTTGGTGGGAACCCTTCGATACCTAAGTAAGTGGAGAATTGGTGAACAAAATATGAAACTAGATACAGGTAGAGTTTCAGCCCAGAATCTTCTTACCCCCAAAAGTTCTTGAAGTATTTAATTTACTTTCCTTTTATAAGCTAACATAGTAGTAACCATTTATAACGATCATGAATCAAGGGGTCCCCCTTGTTCCAGCATTAAGGAAGTAATTAATTCTCATTATGTGATTGTGGAGCAGCTGTTACGCGCATTTTATGCCGAAAATATAGGTCATGCAGACTATATGTCGGTCATACCGATCATACGTCGGTATCTGGTTGTTATCTTGATCAGCAAATGATTATTCGCTTGAGTTGTTCTTTTTGGAGAATTGATCGTGAGTCAACAAGTCGATTATTGTCTGGTTGAGGAAAAATGATCATCGGTCGACTGGCCGATTTATAGTCGGTCGTCTGAAGGATACTGCCAACTTATAGCCATCTGTCATAAATCGGAAATTAGTCATGATCGTCGTCTAGTCGGACGTATCATCCTTTAGTCGGCGAAGTTGACTCTCTCGTCGGTCGGACATCAAATCAGGGTGGCTGAATCTATGAACCCAATAGAGTTTATCTATTGAAACTTGATGGCAGGCTCCTCTGTTGTCGGTGGCTCTCCCCTTCATGTCTAGACCTCTTTATCAATTCTTCTCTATCTTCTCTACCCCTTCTTCTACCTTTTCTATCTCTACTCTCTTCCCTCCAAGCTGCTATAGCCTCGTCAACCTTGATGTACTTCTTAGTTCAGGACACTAACTTGGCCAGATCCTTAAGAGTCCCTTTCTCTAGGGAGCAGTAGAAGCAGCAAGACTTCAGTCCACTCCTTACTACTGATAATGTGATCTCCTCATCCAAATCATAGATCTCCAACATCCCTATGTTGAAGCGGTTGACGTAATTCTTGAGGGACTTTGTCTTCCCTCTACTTTATTGCTAACAAGCTGGCGGTCCTTGTTATACCTCCGGTTTCTCACAAAGTGAGCTACAAATTATCAACTAAATTGATCAAAAGAGTGAATGAATCCTGATAAGGGAAGCTCGGAATGAACTGCATCGATCGTCCTCTGTAATATCATGAGAGCCTTAAACTCTTGAGGTTGTCCATCGGATCTAAGGTGGCATCATAAGCCTCAAATTTGGGCATCTTGAACCTTCTCAACAGCGGAGAGGCATATTGGTGCTGATCTCAAGATCTTCACCTTAGTCAGCTTATCTTTCTATCAAGGCTTCAATCTTTAGGTTCATCTCCTTGATTCTTCGATGGAGGTTGGCTTCTCTCTTAGGGAGACCATCTGGCTGGGGGGATTCTCAATATCTAGCTGGAGCCTGTTTCACAATGAGCATTGAATGGTTATTTAGGGTGGCAACCAATGTGCTGTGCCAACCCATCCTATCGATTTGATTGTTCAATGGTCATTCGTTGGTTTGTCTGTATATCTAAAACTACCTCCATCAAATTTTACATTTGTTGGATGAGACTACTCGACCATTACCACCTTGAGAGCTCGTTGTGCGGAGACCATCGAGAGCTAAGTTAGGAGTCGTTGGACTCCTACTGGGGCTGATTGGGGGAGTAGTGGTTGTTCTATTTGGACTTCATCTATTTTAATTTTTTTGAAAAATCTCAAGAAAAAGAGAATTCCTTTAGCACCAATTTGTTACCATTCAAAATCTGGTCTAAGAGGTAGATGGGTGAGCTTCTCTGCTCAACGGAGTTGGATGAGCATCGCATGCTACTGTAGTTGATCAACAATCATGGAAAGCAATTGGGGTCACCTTTTGATGCTTAAGTTAGGCAAAATTTAGAGAGAAAATAGAAAATAAAAGAGAGAGAGAGAGAGAGATTTGATAATATAGTATTAGAAGTTTCCTTCATCATATATGGAAGTCCGTGTGCCTATTTTTTTATAGGAACGGGGATGTGAATCTGCATGATTCGGACCGCAAGATTCACAGACGTGCAATTAAGCTCTTTTCATATTCATTGATCAAGGTGGTGAGGATAATCTTTTCTAGGTGGTTAGTTATTATTATTATTATTTTTTTTTGGGGTGGATTGAGAACACCCAAACTGTAAGTATTCAAAATTTGATTAGCCAATGATTTCGTAGAACACATGCCATCATTTAATTTGGTGGGTTGACCTATCGGTTGACATTTTTGAGATAGTACATTCGAGCCATGTTAGGTACTATTGAGATCAAACTCATGATTGCTATCACATCTCCAAACCAAAAGGGTGACAGATGTTGCATGCCTGCAAAATAGACCTTACAAGCATACAAAGGTACTTGATTAGCAAATTTCATCAAATCTCAATAAATTTAATATAAATACAAGCTTACGCAATCCTTCAAAAATATTATAATAAATTATCTAAGTAATAAATTGACCTCCACAAACAATCATCTAAAGATGATAGAGTCATAGCATTTCAATGCATTATTAGTAACCAAACCAAATATAAAGCGAATAGACGGAAAATCCAACTAGACATGAATAATTAAAGATAACTAGATCTACTGAGAACTCCAAAGCAAATCTATGCGTGCATTTTCCAAGCCCCATGGGATTTATGATTTAGAATTTGAAAACTGAAAATAAAAGATAATGAGCTGCACTAGTCTGGTAAGTAATATAACATTCCAAGGTAGTGTAAGCATGCCAGATGAATAGAGAATCAAATGACAATTTAAAACATAATGTTGACTAGGAAAGAACTTTATTTTCCTCATATATCATAAATATATTTTTTTTTTCAAAAATTTAATTTTAATAAATTGATACTAAACCCAATATCAGACTATGACCATGTAACATAGTTCATATAACAAATATAATAGATACAAGATGCACCAGATGCCACATATTACATAACAAATACCACTATTCTAATTATCAGTGGCTAAGTGTTGAAACTAGTTTCTAAACTTACGAGTCGATGGGGCTAAGCACAATCCTCATTGGTGAGGCCAGGTAATAACCATGCTTAGAACATATATATATATATATATGTGTGTGTGTGTGTGAGAGAGAGAGAGAGAGAGACTACCAAATTAGTCTTAGATAAAGAGTTTATTTATATAGTTAGTTCTTATGCACCATAAATAGGCTTAAAAGAGAAGATTAAGCAACAATCTTGGAAAATAAATGGATGGACTAATACAAGATATTTCTAAAGAAGGAATAATACTTGTAAAAGGTCACTTAAATGAACATATAGGCAAGAGCAATATTGGATATGAGAGTAATGGAGGATTTAATTTTGGGGATAGAAATCTAATCAAAGTTTCAACTTTTGAGTTTGAGGGAAGGCCTTCATGAAATGGTAAGGTTGCTCCATTATGCCCTAGGCAACATAGGTAAGACTGTGTATTTATCACTTTCTCTAGAACCCACAATGGTGGGAGCCTCATATACTTGGCTTTTTTTAATTCTTAAGTTTACAGTAACTTATGAGCTAGTAATTACAAACCCATATTTTAAAAAGTGTTGAGCATCTAGTAATTTCTAAGGGTAAATTAAATTTGCCAATAATGGATTACTTTTTTACAGGCAAAGAGAAAGATCAATATACAATGATTATTACGTGATATCTCAAGAGCTTATTATGCAACATAGGTTACTAGTTTTATATTTATATACAAGTGCAAGAAGAAAAGAAAAGAAACCGATAAATATATAAAAATAAGATGATGGAATTTAAAAGGAGATATACCTTTTAGGTGTAAATTACTGAATGATTAACCCTTAAGGACTTAACCAAATAAAATATGGGACCAAATGGCCAATTATATTGAGAGGCAGCTAAAGATGTTATTGAAATGCTACACCCCAGATTCGGGATATAATACATCAATGCTACCAAGGGATACAGTCTATGAGAATACGAAGCCAACAATCATAATCTCAAATAGAAATAAAAAGTCTAAATCCATCATCCATTAAATAATTAAACAAATACTAGTTCAAAATGACTAAATCCAAATTTAAATACCAAACCATATATCCTCAAAATTCAAAAAGTCATAAACTAAAAATTCATCAAAATCACCAAGCTTCTGGCATAAACTACGAACCGGAACCATTCTTTATTTCTAAAGTCCTATTCCTATGAAAGAATAAAATAAACAGAAATATGAGCTACACAGCTCAATAAATAAATCTTATAATACCTTACTAAATAAAGCATAAATTTTTACATGCATCAACAAATCATTTAAAAAATGAATATCATTAAAAATAGAATATTTTATAATAACAGTGTAATTATAAATCAATCATGCTCTTACATATGCCTAAATCATACAAATTACATAAATAAGATTGTTAGTGCATAACAAAATCGTAAATCATGCTAACTTTATAAAGTCAAAAATTATTTGTCATTTTACCCCATCATAATTCTTAGTAATTCTCTAGGATTAAATGCTAATGTTATCTTATACCCATAACCCTGTTGACAGGGCCGTATGCTAAGCTACTATAACTTGCTGGCGAGGACCGTATATAGTTATCTGAGAGCTTGTAGTCCATAAACAATAGGGTGCAATCGAGCTAAGCTAAGCTAAGTAGCTAAAACCTTAAACTTTACTTGATTCAAAATACTCAAGCTTGAAATTTGATTGGAGACTAATTGAGTCTTAATATCTCAAGCTTGAGCTCGGCTTGATGAAAAATAGGCAAGACTCAATATCAACTCAATTGGAATATCAACCAAGCTATACTCAAGCTCAAGCTCAAATTCGAGTTTTAGCTTATTAATAATACATACATACATACATACATACATACATACATACATACATACATATATATATATATATATATATATATATATATATATTATAAAAAAATATTATTAAAAAAAATATAAATTTAAATAGGCTCACAAGCTTTCCAGTCAAGTATCTTGCTATTCGAGCTTGACTTAAAAAATTATTTGAGCTACTGGAGATTGACTCAAGCTTAATAATAGTAGAGTTGAGTCGAGCTTGAACTCAAGCCTAACTCAAGTAGCTTGCAAGCAGCTCGACTTATTTACACCCATATGGAGTACCTTGGAGCAAGAGGGAGGCTACATTATAATATAGTCCTAAGGTCACAACAGTCCTACTCTAGCTCTTCCTGAACTATTTGAAGAGGAAGAAGACTCACACCCAATGCCCTCACACATGGTCCCACTGAGCTGGGCCATGGTTATGGTGAAGGAACTTTTTCAGGTATGCATGCAAGATCAACATTAAAAAAATACAGCAGAAGAAATCTAATCTAGCATGCATCTATGAGATCACATCTCATAAAGCCAGGATCTATCATACGCTTAAGATTAAGATATAAAAATAACAATGAAGATCAAATCTTCACCTTAGTGCAGGTAGATCTTCACCACAGTTCAATGATCATGGATATCTTCATAGGTTTCTTTAAAAGCTGCATATGCATTTGGTCTCTATGGGTATCTATACAAGAATGGCCTAGGATGCTCCTCTTGATCTCGATTTTTTTTTCTAAGAAAAATCAACATGAAAGTATCTTGGATTGAGCCCTTAGATCTAAATCAATGCTTGACCTAGAGATGCACGGAAAGAAGAGATGAGAAGAGAGAACTCCTTTCTCTTTTCTAGCAACGAACGCCCAACCCTTGGGTGTGAGGAAGAAGGAGAACACCCAACTTCTTGGGCATGGAGAACAGAGGGCATGAGGGAGAGATAGGGAGAGCATGAGATAGAGAGAGCGGATGCAGGATTTGTTTTGGCATTCAAAGATTTCATCTCTCAACCTTAGGGTTTAAATAGATCCTAATGAATCCTAGTGGTTTAAGGCTTTGATCAGTCAATGCCTTAATGCAGAAGGATTTCTCCCTTTGGGCGTGCACATCTAATGGATGCCTCCTCCTCATCCACGCAGAAACCAGATGGGGGCACCAACTATTAGTGCCCCTTCTCATCCTTATCCAATTGGGGCATGTGCCCCTTTGATCTCATCCACTGGGGCATGCACCCCTCTCTCTTATCTCACACAAAAATCCAAATGTGGCGACCTACTCTCTTGGTGCATGCTTTTGACTTGGTTTAATCCTTATCCAATAAAGAGTCCAAGTCTTAAAAGGATTTGGGTTTAACTATGCACTAGTATGGAATTACTAAATCCAATAGGATTTCTCATAAATCCTAATCCAATTAGGACTTTACAAGCTTAATTGCACGATCCTAAACTAATTTCTTATTGTGTATAACCCTATAGGTTCAATTATATCTGATGGTGAGATATATTATAATCTCCATCAATAATATCATTGAAACTTCTTTCAATGAATTTGAATACTTTCAATTTAGCCAATTAAGAATTATTGATCATCAAAATAATTCTTATTGATCTCATAATCTACTAGTAACACCTAACAGTATATAATAGCAACCCAGCAGAATTAAATAGACGAACCTTTAGGTACAGTTATCGTGTGATTCTATTTTTCTATCATGAGTCCTAATAAGATGGAGGTTATCGTAACTCATCAAATCCCTCATCTATCATATGCAAGATTCAATCGACTCAAGTTCTTATGTGAAATCTTATAAAAACTTCTTTCTATCATTCATACTGCCATGGCCATAGGCTTCTAAACTCACTCTCATGAATAACATAGAACTACTCCTTATCTACCAAGATCGATAAATCTCATCTAAATGCATACCCTACTCCTATAACGAACTTACTATAGCCAACATACATCACAAGATTTCGTATGGCTAGGAAACTAAGTAATTATGTGATTAAACTATAGTAACCTTATTATAAATAGTCGAGGCACCGCAGGTCTAAGAACTACTTATACCATTGTAGCATCGAGTAAGTCAGTAATGAGTGGGTAGATATTCAAATGACTACTTATATTGGTCATGCTCGGTATCCTTATTTTCTAATAACTACCTATACTTTCACTCTAGTATCCCCACACTGTAGATCCGAGACTTGTCTATCCAAAGAAAAATGATCTTTATACTAATCTTACCATATCAAACATCATCCTCATGATGATTCATCAATCAAAAGTAATTTATGAATTAATCATCAATGATACATGTCTCAAATTCTCAACTCTTGAGAATATATATCATCATCTTATTAATTCATTAGATAATTCATGAACACATTATACAACATGAATAAAAAAGTAATTTAATTTTATTTATTTTAATAATTTAATTATAAAATTATGCTCCAAGAAAATATACATGTGTCAGTCAATTAGCTTCTAGGACATACATCTAATAATTTTTTACTTACACTAAAGCCAATTAGCTATGAATCTAAGCTCCATCTTCTCAAGATGAGCTTCAGGGCCTGTTTGGCCAAGCTATAAAAATTAGCTTATTTTAAAATTATTTTTTTTTGAATGAAGTTTTAGAAAAAAATGCTGTGAGAGAAAAGTAGTTTGTATTTGATAAAATCATTTAATAAGTACTTTTATCAATATCTGAGAAATAGTTTGTATTTGGCAAATCTTTCAAAAAAATACTTTTCACTATCAAATTATAAAAAAAGATATGTATAGATTTACTTTATAATTAATATTATTTAAATAAATAAATAATTTTAAATATTTATTATAATTAATTTTAATTTAATATTTTATTTTTTTATTTAATTAAAATAAAAAATAAAAAATATTAAAATATTAAAATTTTAATCAATATAAATATAATTGAACCAAAGATAATACATATTGAATATTTTACATAATTTTTATATGATAATATACATATATTAAAATGCATCGAATACATCATTCACTAAATAATGGAAGGGTTATGTGAAAATAAATGAAAATAGTTATGGTAAATAATGATTTTGAGTAAGAATATTTTTATCTTAAAAAAATTAATTTTCTGCTTCTGCTTCTAAGGAGAAGCTCTAATTTTCTACTTCCTCTCCATAGCAGAAAAACTGCTTCTACTACCACTCAAAAATAGATTATTTTTTAAAATAAGCTTGGCTAAATATCTTGTTTTTCAAAATAAGTATTTTTTTGAAAAAAAAATACTTTTTTCTTCTCAAAAGCTTGGCCAAATAGGCTCTCAGTCTTCTATTGGCTTAGCAGCTTAGTTAGTAGGTTTGCCACATTCTCTGTGAAGTCTCTACATCTTGTTGTACTTCTTCTCAAGGTATTCATGAATCAGGTGGAATCATTACTCTATATACTTGAATCTCTGGTGAGACTTTGATTCCTTAGTCAGATCTATAGCACCATTATTATCGCAATAGAGTTGTATGGCATCTGATGATATCACATCCAGTTCCGTAATGAACTTCATAACCTAGAAGGCTTCCTTAGCAGCCTCAGAAGTGGCGATGTACTTTACTTCTATAGTGGAATCTACAATAATCAATTATTTGAAACTCTTCTAATTTACCGCACCACCATTATATAGGAATATATTTTTTGATGTAGACCTTCTATCATTAACATCAAACATAAAGTTTAAGTTAGTGTTTCCTATACCATTAACTCTCTTTCTTCAAAGATCAAGAACAAATTCTTAGTCTTCTCAAATATTTAAGGATGTTCTTCACAGCTATCCAGTACTCCTTGCCTGAATTCGACTAATATTTTCTCGTGATATTCATAGCAAGAGATATATCAGGTCGTGTACATAGCATAGCATGCATGAGTCTTTCCATAGCAGAAATATAAGGGTCTTGCTCATGCACTGAATCTCCTTAGATATGCTAGGATACATCTTCTTGAAGAGATGAACTCCATGCCTAAAAGATAAGAGTCCTCTTTTAAAATTTTTCATGCTAAACATCTTCAGCACTTTCTTTATGTATAATTTCTATGAGAGACCAAGTATCATTTTAGATCTATCTCTATAGACCATTATTTCCAGAATGTAGGATGCTTCTCTAAGATCTTTCATGAAGAATTCTTTTGATAATCAGACCTTAACCAAAGTCATCATGGAATATCATTTTCAATTAGAAGGATGTCATCCACGTACAATACGAAAAATGTAACAGCACTCTCATTGATCTTTTTAAAAATATATGGTTCCTTCTCATTTTTAATAAAATCTAATGATTTGATCGCATCATTGAAATGAGTATTCCAACTCCGAGATGCTTGCTTAAGTCTATAAATAGATCTTTGTAGTTTGCCAACTTTATGATCTCCATCATTGGAAGTGAAATCCAGAGGCTACTCCATATAGATATTTTTTTCAAGATATTCATTTAAGAAAGCAGTTTTCATATCGATCTACTAAATCTCATAATAATAAGATGCTGTAATTGCAAGCAATGTTCGAATGGACTTCAGCATAGCCACTGACGAAAAGATGTCCTGATAGTCAATGCTTTTGTATTGACTATAATCTTTAACCGCGAGCCTTATCTTAAAGGTCTCTACCTTTCTACCTGAAACTATCTTTCTCTTATGATCAATTTACATCCAAAAAGTACTATACCTTCCAGTGGATCTACTAAAATTTAGACTTGGTTGATATGCATCGAGTCAATTTCTAACTTCATTACTTTCAACCATTTCTCAAAATCGATGTCCGACATTGCCTCATAATAGTTTTCAGGATCATCTCCATGTTCCCTATCATCCATGAAAAATATTTTCTCCATATCCTCTATAAGCATACTCATGTACCTTTCAGAAGGATGAGAGATTCGATTGGATCTATGAGATGAAGGAGGTACTTCATGTACTAGCTCATTAAGAATAGATTCTACAGGTTCTATGACTCGTTGTTGCTTTTTAAAAACTCTCTTTGAGCCCTATTTGTCTTTCACTATTTCTATCTTGGATAAATTATTTTTTTATGAAGATAGCATGTCGACTCACAATCACATTATGATCCTTTGAAAGATAAAAGTAATATCCTAAAGATTCTTTTAATCCTATAAAATGAGCTCTCATAGACTTAGCCTCTAACATGTCTGTCTGTTATTGTTTAACATGGACCGAACATGTCCAAATCTTGAGATGATCAAGACTCAATTTCTGATCATGACATATCTTATATGGTGTGGTAGGAACAGATTTGGAAGGAACCCTATGCACTAGATAGTTAGCATTAAGCAAAGCATGTTTCCAAAGAAATAAGAAAAGATCAGTGAAGCTCATCATGGATCGAACCATATCCAATAATATCCAATTTCTCCATTCTAAAATCTCGTTGAGTTTAGGCATTCCAGGTGGAGTCCATTATGAGACTGTCATTTTTCTTGAAAATCAAAAAAAAAATTATTTAGATATTCTTTTTCTCGATCTGATCGAAGTATCTTTAGAACTTTTTTGATTTGCTTCTCTACTTCACATTTGAATTATTTGAACTTTTTTAAAAACTTTAGATTTATGTCTCATAAAATACACAAACCCATATCATGAATAATCATCGATAAAGATAATAAAGTAGAGATAACCTTCTCTAGCTGGTAGATTAAATGGGCTGCACACATCAATATGTACTAGGATAAATATCTCAGTGATCCTTTTGCCATATCCTATATAGGGCAACTTGATCATTTTTTCTTAAAGTCAAAATTTATAGACTGGATATGACTCAATAGTCAGCAAGCCCAAGAACCCTTCTTTCTCCAGTTTGTTAATTCTTTCTTCTACTATATGACCTAGCCCAAGATACCACATATACTTAAGGTTTATCTCATCTCTAGATCTTTTAGATCCTACAACACTCACTATCTGCTCGGATACATTCATAGATACATCCACATATAAGTGATAAAGATTGTTAATCATAAAATCATGTCCAACTATTTTATTTTCAAAATAAATAGTACAATAGTCCTTATGAAAACTAAATACATAGTTGTCTTATGCTAAAATTGAAACAAAAATCAAATTACTACTAGCAGCAAGTACATAGTAACAGTCTTTAAGTATTAAACTAAATCCAAATGGTAATAAGATAGATGCCCATGGCCATAGCAGCAATTCTTTTTTCTTTGCTTACTCGAAGGGTCATCTCATCTTCTCTCAGTCTTCTACTTTTCTCAAGACCATACATTATAAATGAGCACTAGAATCATAGTCTATGACCCGACTGGAAGTAGAAAAAATCATAAAGTTAATTTAAATAACGAACAGATCTGACATACCTTCTGAAGATGTGTCCCTTTTGTTTCTCTATAGGCTCTCCAGATATACAAGACAGTTTCTTTTCCAATGGCCATCAACATTGCAGTGAAAATATTTCCCGTGATCTTCTTCTTAGGAGCTTCCTTCTTTGGCTTATTCTCTATCTTCTATTTCTTCATGGTCTTCTTCTTCCAGATAGACTTTCTTTTGGAAGTAGAAGACTGCTCCACAACAAGAATCATGCCCCTTAAATCTTTCAAGGTTCCTTCAGTAGTCACCAACATATTCAATAATTTAGTCATGGTGCAATCTATCTTATTCATATGATAGTTCACTATAAACTACCAATACGAACCAGTAAAGGATTGCAAGATCAAATCTACTTGCAATTCCTTATGCATAGCTATACAGAGCTTCTCAAGCTTCTCCAAATCCTTAATCATTATCAAACAATGATCATAGACAGACTGCCCTTCTTTCATCTTAGTATTGAAGAGTCTCTTGGATACTTTATAATGCACAGATTGACTCTCTTCACCATACAACTCTTATGAGTCAACATAGCCCTGGCAGCCTTCATCTCCTCATGCTGGTGTTGCAGTTCATTAGATATTGATGTCAAGATATAACACCTGATCATATTATCATCATCCATCCATTTTTCTAGTATTTTCTATTGGTCAGTGGTAGGATGGTTTGGTAAAACTAGAGCATCCTGGTTCATGATATAGCTAAGCTTTTCGGAACTCAAAATAATTTTCAAATTTCTTAGCCAATCTTTATAATTTGAATCGATTAGGCAATTATTTTCTAGTATACAGGTGAGAGGATTAGAGGCAAACATTTCCTACAAAGAGAAAAAAATTTTAGTTAGATTTTTACAATTGACTTATTTTAGTTTGTTTTAGAATTTTTATTTTAAAAATAAACTCGGCTACTATTATTTTCTCGAATCTTTCACACTCCTCGGGTGGAGAAATGAAAACTCCTTTACAATTAGGATTTCAAGTGGGTACTGCAATCCCATCGATCGGTACACCACCTCATCTGACAGTTATTGGGATATGTTAATCAATGAGTGGACAACTCTTTTTCAATGCTTCACAAGCATATTATAGCGAACTTTGGTCTCTAAGTTCTAAAAGCCTCATCCTTAGTTAAGTCAAATTCATCATTTTTGCATAAATGAAATCATTATTAGATCCCTCACCTAATAGTTATCAAGCCCAACCTCATCTCCACCCCGCAGCATCTTATGATAATGGAGTGGTTGTATTTTCTGATGTAATTGAACCACTATATCCAACCAAAAATAATCAACACCAGAAAAGGCTTGCACATCTACAACGGTGGAGACCGCTTAGCTTGATATCTATAACAAGATTTAATTTAGGTCTCTTTGACTTAATTATTTATTTACATCCGATATAAATTCACAATTACATTGGATCTACTTGAGAGATCCTGGCTTAGTTCACCAAAATCGAACTCATAGTGTAATGCAAATGTAGTGAACTCAATACTAAGCACCTTAAAATAGAATTTGGTCAACCAAATTGGCCAGGTAAGTGAAGATCGATAGGAGGCTTCCTATGCAATGCAACGATCCTAATTAAATAACCACCTTTCTAAATACTTTTCTTAGACACCAATAGATTAACCTATTCTAAATTGGGCTCGGCTTTTGGTTCTTCACCACAGATTGCAAGATTGCAGACATCTTAATATGTATTCATAATACAACACTACTCAAAGGGTCGTAGTCATTCATTACGATCACTATATATATATCCATGAAAAACACAAAATGATTATCTCATAATTGAAATAAAATCAGATTTTATTTTTAATTAAATCTTTTTCTCAAAAGGTGACTTTGGTTTAAGGATATCATCTCTTATCATCCTAGAACAACCTTTTAATATAACGTCTGTTATGCCAGGGCAACTTTATATCAGGATGATCTTAGATTAACCCTAAACCTATCTTTTAGATCTTTGATTCCAAATTTCTAATCTAAAATTTCAGATCTAATTTAAATTTTTAGATCTAATTAAAATAAAAAATTTCAGATCTAATCAAAATCTAGATCTAATCTAAATTTTAGATCTAATTAAATTTCAGATCTAATTGACATTCAAATCTAATCTAAATTTCAAATCTGATTAAAATTCAGATTTGATCTGAATTTCAGATCTGATCTTGAGCTTAAGTATATGAACCTGAAACTGGCTTTGATATCAGTTAAAGAAACTTTTTCGAGCATGCATGCAAGACCAATATTAAAAAAAATTTAGCAAAAGAAATCTAATATAGCATACATATATAAGATCGCATCTCATAAAGCCAGAATCTATCATACGCTTAAGATCAAGATATAAAAATAACAATGAAGATTAGATCTTCACCTTCGCATGGGTAGATCTTTACTGCGGTTCAATAATCGTCGATATCTTCATAGATTCCTTGAAAGCCGCATACATGTTCGGCTTTTATGGGTATCCATACAGGAACGACCTATGATACTCCTCTTGATCTCAATCTTTCTTCTTCAAGAAAGATCAACATGCAAGTATCTTAGATTCGGCCCTCAGATTTGAATCAACGCTTGATCCAGAGATACACGGAAGGAAGAGACGAGGGAGAGAGAACTCTCTTCTCTTTTCTAGCGGTGAACGCCTAACCCTTGGGCGTGAGGAAGAAGGAGAACACCCAACTTCTTGAGCATGGAGAGTAGAGGGCATGAGGGAGAGATGGGGAGAGCATGAGATAGAGAGAGAGGGTGCGTTTTGGCATTCAGAGATCTCATCTCTCAACCTTAGGATTTAAATAGATCCTAATGAATTCTAGTGGTTTAAGGTTTTGACCAATTAATGCCTTCATCCAGAAGGATTCCTCCCTTTGGGCGTGCATATCTGATGGACGCCTCCTCTTCCATGCCAAAATCAAATGGGGGCGCCAACTATTGACGCCCTTTTCATCCTTATCCAATTGAGGTGCACACCCCTTTGATCTCATCCACTAGGATGTGCACCCCTCTCTCTTATCTCATGCAGAAATCTAGATAGGGTGCCCAACTCTTAACATCCCACACTCGCATATTGCAGCATCGAGTAAGTTATTGACGAATATATAGGCATCCACGTGACTACTCATATGGTCATACTCGATATCTTTGTTCTCTAACAATAACTTACACTCTCGTTCCAATATCTCCATACTATAAACTCTAGCCTCATCTATCAAAAAAAACAATCCGTACACTAATCTTACTGAATCAAACAATCCATCAATCAAAAATAATATATAAATTAATCATCAATGGCACATATCTCAACTCTTGATAATACGTGTCATCTTATTAATTCATTAGACGATTCATGAACATATTATATAATATAAATAAAAAAATAATCTACTTTTATTTATTTTAATTATTTAATTAAAAAATTATATTTTTAAAAAGTATAGGTGTCAACCTAATTGATTTCTAGAACATACATGGTTAGATCTGGACTAGACCAAGCTATCACAATTATATCCTTCCTTATAAACTGTTTCTCGAAAAATTAAGGCTAATGTTTCCTTTTCACCTTTCTTTGCATCTCACTAGGCCAATTCTCAGAAGGCTACAAATTGGGCTCACTAGATCACTGTGAACTCTTCATTTCATTGTTTCAAAAAGTAAAGTTGTATCTATTGCAACATTCTGTTTGTAGCCATAACAATGCATGTTAGGACATAATCCTGGTTAGCATCACTTGAAACCACATGGAACACGTTCACAAATACAGGCTAGCCATCCAATAAGGACAGGCCCAAAAGTAACACATGAAATTTGTATTGCATATACAACAAGCAATCAAAAGAATAAACACAACTGGAATGGTTCATGAACAGCAATCACTTGTAATCTGCCGAGTAGCAGCTTGATGGTTTGAACAGCTCTTTAACACGACCAATAATAATGATCCAGACACGCATGTTAGCTCCTTTCATACCTTGCATGCAATGACAAAATTGATCATAAATACTCCCAATCCCCTTTGTATTGATACAAACCTCAAAAAATTCTGTCAGTGACTTCTGCAGATTACTCATCCCTCTTCACATTCTTTCACGTAACGGTTAACTGCAGGATCATAGGCTGCAGCAATTCGCAGGTATTTAGCAGCTTCAGACTTCTCACCTTCTTGAAATAGAGTGCTGCATGACCAAATTAAGATAACCATGTAATGATGGTTAATCAGCTGAAACTAATTTAAGAGTCCAAAACAAGATGAACCACTTGCAGCAAGTACAAATACTACGTGAAAACACTTCAGGCATCTATACCTTCCTAACATCACCAATCCTCTGTAGTAGCAGGCTTTGTCCATAGGGCCATCTGGCTCCCTCAGCTCTGCTAGTCTTTTCAAGTGGTCGATACCCGTTGATTTATTTCCCTGCAAACACACGACAACTTGTTGAGCTGTAATGCATGTAGAGTGCATGAAACTCAAATGATGCTGCTTGATTTACCTGCCATATATGTGAAACACCTGCCCCAAAATATGCAAGAACTAGAAGAACATCCTCTTCCACTTGAATCTATCGACAAACAAGTTAGAGATTAGATGCCACGAGATGTTTTGTTTAAGATCCATGAACAGTAAGTACAGTTTTTATCAGCATTTTACTTAAAAACTCAAGGGTATATTATGCAACAGCAACAGCAACAGCAAATAAAGAGACCTTTGAGATTGCACATTCAAAATGTTCAGCCGCTTCCAAAAATAACCCTTTAGAGCACAAAATTTGCCCCATTGCTATCCAAGCTCTCACCAGTTCAGGATTCTTCTCAATTGCCATTCTGTCGACAAAGGCCTAATTAGCTAGATATAATTCAGGAAAGTCAGCAGAAAAATAGTCACTGATTGCCCTGGGCAGAAAGTTAAATAAATTATAAATACCCTAGCAATGGAAGAGCTTTATCTTGCTGGCCCGCTGCCAAGTTTTCAAGAGCAAGCTACAAAGATCCAGAAACATAATTATTAGGTGGCCAAAACAGTAACAGCCCAACACCCAGAAGAAATATCATTATTATATATTCTCTACTCACATCAAGCAACTTCTCAGGAGATAAAGTGTCTGCAGAGACTGCACGCTCCAATAGATCACTCTTCTTATGCAAAACATTCTCTCTCGAAATTTTATCCGTCATGTGAACTTCTAGTTCTGGCAATCCCAACTTCATCCGAATGTACGAATTTCCGAGGGATAATTGCTGCAACAATTAATGCTTATAAAATGAGAAGTCAAGATAAAAAACCTAAATTGCATGGTTTTTAGACTTGAAAACAAATACCCAATGAAAACCTCGAATGCTATAAAAAGATATTTTTCCAAGTCCAAGATGAAAAACCAGAGCTTGATATGCACAGGAATCTATTAATCAAAACTTTTGCCCTGCCATGAGAATATCAAAAACAAGAATAAATTACAAAATATAACAACGAACAATTGTTAATTTTTGGGAACACCACTAATGCTCTATGGCATCTGCAGAGCAGAGATATATCTCAATAACCAGGAATACTGGACTAGCTTCTCACAGATCAGACAGAAAGCTTTTAAGAAAGCTTTGAAGATAATGCTAGTAGCTAAGGGGAAGGTCATAAACTAGCTGAAGTTTTCTTCCAGTACAATTACTTGAAAGGGAGATTTAGAGTAGCTTTAATACCTAGTTAATAAGTGAAGATATGTTTCAAACCATTATGTAACAGTTGACGAGACCAAACGTAATATTTTATAATACAATATTTTGTGGTCTGGTCTCTTTCTGAGAAAATGTTATCTTGACATTAATTGTCCAACCTGTCCATCCAGCATTGTCAGCAGAATCGACTGTATTCTGAAATTACTTGCATCAATTATATCTTCTATGAAGAAAAATGGAATGATTAACAGACACGTATTTAATAGAATATGAGTTTGTTCTGTGAAGTGCAAGCTGTTGTATGCTGCTGTAACAACCACAAGTAGATCACTTGAAACTTGAAAGGTATACATCTATTGTGAGTTCAACCATGTTGCAAATCATTGAATCATAGGATCATGAATACCAAAGAGGGCTAATAAAGATGAAATATTCCATTCGATTATAAAAAATCAAATAATGTGTGTAAACCTAATAAGGTTGCTACAGAGATCAAAATATTATTATAGAAGAGGCATCAGAGTTCCTTTGGAACAGATGATAAAATGAAAAAATAAAGAGAACACATAGCTATGCCAACATGATACCTATATAGGAGAATTTATATTTGTGTAGAATGATGCAGGTAGAGATAGAAGATTATCCAAAAAAATTTGATGGAAATTGTAGAAATAGATTTGAAAAAAAAAAAAAAATCTCAATTGACAGAAATTAGTCTGTGCCCTTGTAAGGAATAGTGGTTATGAAAGTTCAACTGGCGCTGAGGGTTATTTGTAAAGGTTTTGAATCGCCTTTCTTTTTTGTTTGTTGTTATTTGTAAAGGTTTTGAAAGTAGTGAAAATTTAGGCTGACTATGCTGAATGAGTCAAGGACAATAATATGTAAACAAGAATCCTTGAAATAGGAAAACATTTTTCCTATTTGTTGTCATCTCTATAAATGAAAGTCTGTAAAATGAAAAATTTCAAAACATTAAGTTATTTAGTTTAAAGAAAACTTGTGGTCAGGCTTGCCACTTTCTCCCTACCATCCTATCTCTTTCTGTTCTTATACCCTCTCATATTATATCATTCTTTAAATCTTTTCCTCAGTGCAGTTTATGATCATATTGCTGTGATAAGCTACAACACTGTTGCTTTCTATACTTTGATTTTGGTGCAGACGTCATTATGGCTAGATGCCTGGATTTGATGGACCAGGCCCGAAAGAGCACGAAATCAGACTGATTGCACCAAATCTTGTGGATTTCATACTGTCGTACGAAAACGGCCATAATTTTCTCATCTAATGTTAGAATCGCTATTATGACCCTAATTCAAAAAGCTCCCTTCGAGCTCTACGAGTTACAGCTGATTTTGAAGCCTAATTCAACTATTTGATAGATCAACATGAGCCCAAAGATCCTAAACAAGTTGGTCTCTTAATTTTTTACTTTGATTACGATTCTTAGTATAAGTCCTAGATTAAGTTTGTTAGGATTTTTCCTCTATAAATAAGGCCTTTAGGCCAACGTTATAATCAAATTTCTTAAGTTATTGAACTTATTTTTTCAGAAGAGAATTCTCTTCTTTCTCTTGCCATGCAACCCTAGTTTCGTGCGTCTTTCCCTTTTCTCCAACCAAACACCGCACTATAGGCTGCATCAATTGGTATCAGCCTAGTGATTCCTTAAGTAACGATTCTTTCCTACAATCCGGATGGCGGGTAGTTGTCACAAGAAGAACCAACCTGTAAATTATGCGGCAGCAACTCATGATGAAATTATGCAACAGGAACGAGATTTGATGATAGAATGCGAAGATTTGAGAAGATAGGTGATGGAACTGACTGTGCATCTTATGTAGTTGGTGACTGTGCATCTTATGTAGTTGGAAACTGAGGATACGAGATTTGAGGTGGACCTAGAAGATCGCAAATCTAAGAGAGATGCTTCAAATTTTGAGAACCCCTTCCACCAAGGTATTCCTATATACTGGCGTGAAGGTCATGGCGATTCGTTCGAGCGATCAACCCATTGGCATGATTCTATCAGAGTAGATCTATCTGAATATTCGGATAGCCTATAAATGGAGGTGTTCCTCGATTGGTTAGATCAAATCGAGCACATCTTCGAACATAAGAAGATGCCTGACAACAAGAAGGTGAAGCTTATCATCTTGAAGTTGATAGGTCGGACTTCTACCTAGTAGCAGCAACCGAAGAAAACTAGGGAGTGCAGAGGCAAGCCCAAAATCCAGGACTAGGAGAAGATGAAGGCGTTGAGGGAGCAATTTTTGCCCTTCAACTAAACACAAACCCTGTATTAGTGCATGCAAAATCTCCAGCAAGGTCACATATCCGTGGATGAATACATGAAAAAATTTTATCAGCTACTTATAAGGAACGATCTAGCAGAGAGTAAGAAGTAGATGGTCACGAGATATCTTGGTAGTCTACGACAGCAGATCCAGGATGCCTTGAGGCTCCACATCCTATGGACAGTCAAGGAGGCATACCACCAAGCTATAGTCGCTGAGGATCAGTTGCGGCGAAGGCCTATTATCATATCAGATCCACCCTAGAGAAGCAACCAAGCGCCGGTGATTCAGAGAGACATGCGGCGCAATATGGCTCCTACCCCTCCTATTCGTGGTCCTACGGATATGAAGCCCTCAAAGCCAACCCTAGCGGGATCTTCTACGCTGCGATGTTACAACCATAGCGAGATCAAGCATATGCGGAACGAGTGCAGAAAATATGTTGGATGGCCCGAAAAGTAATTGCTGATAAAGGAGGGAGACGAACAATATGAGGAAGAACAAGAGCAGGGCGAGTTAAAGGAGTGAAAATTCCCATCCATGGTAAATTCTATTCTTCAAGAGTTTGCTTATGTCTTCCCTAAAGATTTGCCTCCAACACTACCATCATAAAAAGATTCTGCAACATATGTATTGGTGCGGAATTTGATTGACGCCGGATCAAGCTGGAGTCGAGAAAGACGAGATCGCCGTCGGTAACCTGCAAAATAAAATCCCGTCTGGAGTCAGTGGTGGTGGCTCCGGTAGGACCCTCCGACGGTCAAGTCAGCTCTTCTGACCAACAGAAATGAAGTGCTCGAAAAAGAGTTCGACAGAATTTCAAGAAGAAGAAAAGAGCCTAGAGAAAACGTATCTGGAGGGCCCTTTTTTATAGACGGAGCTTGTTGTAATAGTCGTAACCGTCCTGATAAATACCAATCGTAACTGTCCTGATAAATGACAATCGTAACTGTCCTGATAAATGATAATCGTAACCATTCAGTAGTAGGATCGCCTGTAAGAATCTGACTGCTAGAGAAGTCCGGAAGAAGTTCGGCTTCTGAAGAAATCTAACTCCTAAAGGAGTTTGGAAGGAGTTCCACTCCTGAAGAAATTCGACTGCTGAAGGAGTTCGGAAGGAGTCCGGCTCCTGGAGGAGTTCGGAAGGAGTTCGACTCCTGAAGAAATCTGACTGCTGAAGGAGTTCGGAAGGAGTTCGGCTTCTGAAGAAATCCAATTGCTGGAGAAATCTGGAAGAAGTTCAACTCCTGTAGAAGCCCGACTGAAGGAGGAATCCAGAAGGAATTCGGCTCCTGGAGAAGTTCGAAAGGAGATCGACTCCTAAAGAAATCCGACTGCTGGAGGAATCTGGAAGGAGCTCCCGTAGAAGCCCGACTGAAGGAGGAATCTAGGAGTTTGGCTCCCGTAGAAGCTCGACTGAAGAAAAAATCCGGAAGAAGTCCGGCTCCTGGAGGAATCCGATTGCTGGAGGAGTCCGGAATCCAGTTGCTAGAGGAATTCGGCTCCTGAAGAAATCCGGAAGGAGTTCGACTCCCGTAGAAGTCCGACTGAAGGATGAATTCGGAAAGAGTTCGGCTTCCGTAGAAGCCCGACTGAAGTTCGGTTGGATTCGGCCGTTGGAGGAGTTCAGTTGGGTTCGGCCGTTTAAGAAGTTCGGTTGGGCTCGGCCGCTGGAAAGAGAATTTCTGATTGAAGATCTTCTATGATTATCGATTGCATTAGGCTAAGTGTCAAACTGAACTTCGACGGGAGCAGGATTTATCCCCAACAACAGTCCCCCCACTCCCGAGTTCAAAACTCGAAGGGAGTACAAAAATGGCGACTGTCAAAGTCCTCTTCAAGGCTCTGCACAAGTTCAGGTTGAAGCTCGGAGATCTTATCTCCAGCCGAGATTGACGTTGAAATTGAGGTCCGGAAAAGATCTTGTCTCCAATCGAGGTTGACGTCGAAATTGAAGCTCGGGCATAATAGGACCATTGTCGGGACCTCCCCTCTCACCTCATCTAAAATGAACGAAGCCTTCGACTTTGCTCACGTTAGGACGAGATTCTCCTTTTCCTAACGGGCTGTGGGGGCATATAAGGACCGTTGTCAAGACCTCTCCTTCCATCTCGTCTAAAATGAACGAGGCCTTCGACTTTGCTCACGTTAGGACGAGGTTCTCCTCCTATTCCTAACGGACTGTGGGAGCACATAAGGACCGTTGTCAGGAGCCTCTCCCCCCATCTCGTCTAAAATGAACGAGGCCTTCAACTTTGCTCACATTAGGATGAGGATTCTTCTCCTTTTCCTAACGGACTGTGGGGGCACATAAGGGCCATTGTCGGGACCTCTTTTCCCATCTCATTTAAAATGAACGAGGCCTTCGACTTTGCTCACATTAGGACAAGGTCCTCCTCCTGTTCCTAACATGACCACTTTTGGTTGTTTTTTCCTGTCATCACATAGTTCTAGTACCAAGAAACAATAATGCTGAAATGGAGTTTTATTGAAGAAAGATTACTGATAGTACATTTTCAGATTTTCTGAGTTTCAAGATCGTGGAAGTGTTATTCCTCCAAGCTTTTTCAGACGATAAGTTCCGAATCGGACGACCTCCACTTCATATGGGCCTTTCCAATTTGGGGCAAGCTTCCCCTGACTCTGAGGCTAAGAGATGGCGACTCGCCGAAGCACTAAGTCCCCCACTCTGAATGTTTTACTTCTAACTCTGGAGTTATAGTACCGAACCACCTTTCATCTGTAGGTCGCCATCCGAACCTGAGCTTTCTCCCTTTTTTCTTCCAGCAAGTCGAGGTTGACTCTGAGGTCCTGTGGGTTGTGCTGCTCGTTGAAGGCGACGACCCGTGCTGACGGGAGCTTAAGTTCAATCGGGATGACTGCCTCCGTTCCAAAGGTCAAGGTGAATGGTGTTTCCCCAGTCGGCAGTCTTTGAGTAGTTCGGTATGTCCAGAGGACGTGGTAGAATTCGTCCACCCAGACCCCTTTTGCTCTGTCGAGCCTTGTCTTGATGCCTTACAGCAAGAGTCCGATTGGTCACTTCAGCTTTCCCATTTGTCTGTGGGTGAGCTACTGATATGAAGTGGTGGAAGATGTTTGGGTCTTCGCAGAACTCGACGAACCTTGTCCCAGCGAACTGTCGCCCGTTATCGGTTTTAAGGGTTCAGGACAGACCGAATCGACAGACCATTGACTTCCAGACGAAGTCCTGTACCTTGATCTCGGTAATTTTGGCTAGTGGTTCGACTTCGACCCATTTGGTAAAATAGTCGATCGTGACCAAGAGAAACTTCCGTTGTCCGAATGCCATCAGAAAAGAGCCAAGTATGTCCATTCCCCATTGCGCAAATGGCCAGGATGCATTTAGCGGAGTAAGCTCAAAGGCCGGCTGTCTTTGTACATTTGCATTCTTCCGACAGCGATCACATTTCTTAACATACTCCACAGAATCATGGTACAAGATCGGCCAATAGTATTCTTGCCGAAGTAGCTTTTGCAACAGAGACCTGGCTCCCATATGACTTCCATAGATTCTCTCATGCACTTTTCATAATGCAAAGTCAGCCTCTGAAGATCGGAGACATCTCAGCAGCGGTAGCGAGTACGACCTCTTATACAATCTGCTCTCGTACAAAACGTACCGAAAGACTTGATTCCTGAGTTTCCGAGCTTCTTTCGAATCTCGAGGAAGAACTCCCTCCCTGAGGTAGGCAACCAACGGATCAATCTAGCTCGGCTCAAGTTTCGTCTGCAAAACGATCTATGATTCCTCTGGGCTTGGGCACTTCAGAGTCTTAAAAACTACTTCTTTGGACAGTTCGGCTGGAGCTGAAGTGGCCAACTTAGAGAGGAGGTCGGCTCTTACATTTTCTACCCTCGAAACCTATCGAATGCCGAAACAGCTGAAGGCCGGAGTCAAGTCCTTTACTTTCTCAAGATAATTCATCATACTTTCCTCTCACGCTTCGTAGCTGCCACTAACTTGGCCGACCACTAATTGAAAATCACTGTAGACTTGAAGCCGATCTACTTTTAATTCTCTTGCTATTTTTAATCCGACGATCAGCGCTTCATACTCGGCCCCATTATTAGTCGCAGAAAATCCGAAGCGTAGCGCATACTCGGCGACGACTCCCTCGGGGTTGACTAAGACCAACCCCACTCGCTCCAGCAGAGTTGGACGAACCATCCACGTACAGAGCCCAAAAACCTTCGAAAAAATCGGCTGTCTCTTCGGAGGGGCTCGGTTGCGACGGCAGAGCGCCGGTCTCGTTCTATTCAAGCTCGGCATCATCGGAAATGGTACATTCCACTACAAAATCTGCTAATATCTGGATTTTGATCGATGATCGAGGTCGATAATCGATATCGAATTTCATGAGCTCGATTGCCCATTTTGCGATTCTTCCGAAACCGTCCATTCACTGAAGGACTATCTTTATTAGTTGATCCGTGAGGACCGTTACGGTGTGCCCCTGAAAGTAAGATCGAAGCCTCCTAGCAGCAATTAGAAGAGAGTAAGCCGATTTTTCTAGCTTAGAGTACCTGATCTCTGCATCCCTTAGGACCCGACTTATGTAGTAGACCGACAGCTGTATCTTTGCTTCTTCCTTGACTAGGACTGCTGCCAAGGCCGTCGGAGAGATCGCTAGGTACAAGAATAATTCTTCTCCAGGTTCAGACTTCGCCAGCAGTGGAGGCGAGCCGAGGTAGTTTTTGAGCTCCTCAAACGTCCGTTGGCATTCCAACGTCTGATAGAAATTCTTTGGTTGCTTGAGAACTTGAAAAAAGGGCATGCATCACTCGATCGATCTCGAGACGAAGCGATTTAGGGATGCTACTTTTCCAATCAAGCGCTAAACTTTTTTGATTGTCTTTGGAGCGGCCATCTCTTGAATGGCTCGGATTTTCTCTGGATTTGCTTCAATCCCACGCCTTGACACCATAAACCCCAGAAACTTTTCAGAGGTCATGCCAAAGGCGCACTTAGTCGGGTTCAGCTTCATCTTGTGCTTTCTGAGTGCACTGAAGGTCTCTTCAAGATCGGCGAGGTGGTTTATTATAGAAGATCGGCTTTTGACGAGCATGTCATCCACGTACACCTCCATATTGTGGCCGATCTGCTTCTTGAAGATCTTGTTGATCAGATGCTGGTACGTTGCCCCTACGTTCTTAAGTTCAAAGGGCATAACCCTATAATAATAAAGACCACGATCAGTTACAAAAGCAGTTTTCTCTTCATCCTCCGACGCCATCCGTATCTGATTATAATCGGAGAAGGCGTCCATGAAGGTGAGGAGCTCGTGGCCCGAGGTCGCATCCATCAGTTGATCAATCCTGGTAGAGGATAGCTGTCTTTTGGGCAAGCCTTATTTAGCTTCTTAAAGTCGATGCACATCCTCCACTTGCCATTGGTTTTCTTGATCAGAACCACATTTGAAATCCAAGTTGGATAGCTGACTTCTCGGATAAATCCGATGTTGAGAAGTTTGTCGACTTCTTCTGCTATTACCTTCTGCCTTTCTGGTGCATGGCCTTGAACTCTTTTTTTCACTGATCGATATTTGGGGTCAATGGCCAGCCGATATTCCATAACCTCAGCGTCAATCCTAGGCATATCTGTCGGAACCCAAGCGAAGACATCGGCATTCCTCTGTAAGAAGGCGATGAGCTGCTCCCGAACTTCATCTTCCAGATTGGAGCCAATTTGCACTGTATGCTCCGCATTTCCGTCATTCAGGGGGATGGTCACAAGATCTTCTAAGAGCTCGCCCCATTCTTCGGCAAAGTCATCGCAAACATCCAGCCCATCAACAGGACAAGGGTCGGACTGTGCTTCCTTTCGCAGGGCAACTGAGTAGCAATGCCTTGCCAGAGCTTGATCTCCCCTGACCTCTCCAATCCAACAACTTGTCAGAAACTTCATCTTCAAATAATAAGTGGACATTACCGTCCAAAGTACATTTAGACCAAGTTGGTCGAGAATAGCATTATAGGCGGACGGAGTCCTTACGACTAAAAAATCAACCTGTGCCTTAGCTAGTTTCGGTCGTTGCCCTGCAGTCACGGCCAAAGTTATTATGCCCTCAACTAGTACAACATCGCCAGTGAAGCCTATTAACGGAGAGTTCATAGGCCCCAAGTGGTTATTGAGTAAGGACATTTTCGAGAAAGCACCATAAAATAATACATCGGCCAAGCTTCTATTATCTACCAAAATGCGGCATACATCATAGTCGGCAATGTTTAAAGAGATTACAACCGCGTCATTGTGGGGGAACTGGACCCCCTAAACGTCTGCCTCAGTAAAGGTGATGGATTCTTCAGTCCATTATTTTACTGATCCCTCAGATCCGCTGGACTCTCCTTGCCGAAGTCCCTCCGAGATAGTGTTGATGATATCGAGAGACGGCCGATCTCCTTATTGATCCTCCCTCCTTGGTGGCTCAGGCTACGGCAATGCCCTCGGCCGATCTTTCCGTCCTTCAGGCCATCACCGTAGGAATCGGCCTAGTCTACCTCGTCTGATGAGCTCCTCAATCTCATCCTGGAGTTGGATACACTCCTCAGTGTCGTGACCGTGATCACGATGATAAAGGCGGAACTTGTTAGGATTATGCTTGCTGGGATGAGAGCGCATCCTTTCTAGTCTCGGCAATTGCTCCCTGATTTTCATCAACACTTGGATTTTCGGAGCATTGAGAGGGGCGTAGTGAAATCTTCGTTGGGGAGAACCCCGCCACGCCCTTCTGTCCGGGCTTTTCTGCCTCCGAGCCTGGGGAGGAGTTCGACCTCGCTTACGCTCAGAGGGAGTTCGGGAGCGCGGCCGAGCTTCACTCGACTTTCCTTCCTCGATGGGCCTGCCCGGCTTGTCGGTTCACCGCTTACCAAAGGCTTCATCATCCTTGGCCTTGAAGGCCTCTTCAGCTCGGGCGTAACCTTCAGCCCGAGCTAGCATATCGACGAAGTTCCTGGGATACTTTTTTTTTCAGAAAGAACAGTAAATCATTCTTTTAAAGGCCGCCCTTGAGTACAACCATGACGATGGATTGGTCCAGATTCCGGACCTCCAACGCAGCTGCATTAAACTGGATAACATAAGCCTGGATGGATTCCCTCTCCTTCTGCTTGATGGTCATCAGAGAATCCGAACCTCGGCGCGGACGTCGGCTGTTGACGAAGTAAACCGCAAACTGATGGCTCATCTGATCAAACGAAAAGATGGTACTCGGCTTAAGTGCCGAGTACCAGTTCCTGGCAGCTCCCTTGAGGGTAGACGGAAAAATCCGGCACAGAATAGCGTCTGACGCGCCGTGGAGCAACATCATTGTCCGGAAGGCCTCTAGGTGGTCGACCGTATCGGTGGTCCCGTCGTAACTCTCAAATTGCGGAAGCTTGAAATTCGGCAGGATGGATTCCTGCATAATTCCCTGAGAAAAAGAAGGGTCGGTGCAAATATTATTACTGTGGGGGGAGTATGACGGAGCTCTTCGATCCGTCGGCTCATTTCCTGAAGCCTTTGATTGAGAAGATTTTCACGATCGTTGATCTCCAGAGTTTTCTGATGGGATTGGGGCAAAGCTTCCCCCAGGGTCGAATCATGATTTGAGCTATGGCTCTCCACCCTCTGTTTTTCCTTTTCGGAGGTCATCGGTCGGCTAACCCAAATCGGTCGTTCTCCAATCGGACCATGGGGCTTCGAAAAAGCCTGTTCCAGTCGAATTTGCATCGGAGCCTACCGATGTATGGCCTGTACCGCCTTCGTGAGACCGCAGACTTGTTAGACCAGTAAGTTGAACTACTCCGCATCCACCATGGCTGTAGGTGGAGCTTGTTACCGAGGCTGGAGAGGGAATGGATGTATCTGGACAGGATCTGACCGCAGAGGCCGTTGATCACCGAATCCAAGCTTTTCTGGAAGGCATTTTTTTCTGGAAAGACCTCTAGATCGCTACGGAGCATTCCTTTAAGATCAAGGGAACCTCAAGAAAAGAAGTCTCTTCCTCCAGTGCCAATTCTGTTGGTGCGGAATTTAGTTAATGCCGGATCAAGCTGGAGTCGAGGAAGACGAGGTCGCCGTCGATGACCTGCAAAACAAAGTCCCATCCGGAGTCAGTGATGGTATCTTCGGTAGGACCCTCCGACGATCAAGTCAGCTCTTCTGACCAACAGAAATGGAGTGCTCGAAAAAGAGTTCGACAGAGTTTCAAGGAGAAAAGAGCCTAGAGAAAACATATCTGAAGGATCTCTTTTTATAGACGGAGCTTATTGTAACAGTCGAAACCATCCTGATAAATGCCAATCATAATCGTCCTGATAAATGACAATCGTAACTGTCCTGATAAATGACAATCATAACTATCCTGATAAATGATAATCGTAACCGTTCAATAGTGGGATCACCTGTAGGAATCCGACTGCTAGAGAAATTCGGAAGGAGTTCAGCTCCTGAAGAAATCTGACCGCTGGAGGAGTTCGGAAGGAGTTCCGCTACTGAAGATATTCGACTGCTGGAGGAGTTCGAAAGGAGTCCGGCTCCTGGAGGAGATCGGAAGGAGTTCGGCTCCTGAAGAAATCTGACTACTGGAGGAGTTCGGAAGGAGTTCAGCTTCTAAAGAAATCCGACTACTGAAGAAATCTGGAAGGAGTTCAGCTCCCGTAGAAGCCCGACTGAAGGAGGAATCCGGAAGGAGTTCGGCTCCTGGAGCAGTCCAAAAGGAGTTCGGCTTCTGAAGAAATCTAACTGCTGAAGGAGTTCGGAAGGAATTCAGCTCCTGAAAAAATCCGACTGCTGGAGGAATCTGGAAGGAGTTCGACTCCCGTAGAAGTCCGACTGAAGGAGGAATCTGAAAGAATTTCGGCTCCCATAGAAGCCCGACTGAAGGAGGAATCCGGAAGGAGTCCGGCTCCTCGAGGAATCCGATTGCTGGAGGAGTCCGAAATCCGATTGCTGAAGGAATCCGAAAGGAGTTCGTCTCCTGAAGAAATCCGAAAAGAGTTCGGCTCCCGTAGAAGTCTGACTAAAGGATGAATTCGGAAGGAGTTCGGCTCCCGTAGAAGCCCGACTGAAGTTCGATTGGGTTCAACCGTTGGAGGAGTTCGGTTGGGCTCGACCGTTGGGGAGAGAATTCCTGATTGAAGATCTTCCATGATTACCGATTGCATTAGGCTAAGCGTCAGACTGGACTTCAGCGGGAGCGGGGTTTATCTCCAATAATATGGATCTTGTTCCAGGAACAAGTCTACGGAATAAACCAAGTATATCCAAGCTATCCATTGGTCCATCGAGAGAAAAAAAATCAAGGTGGTTCTTCAAAGAATAAGGCGGCTTCAAACTCGAGGACGAGTTCTTCCCAACCTAGGGAGGATGACATGGACATCATTGTGACCAGATACCTGGATTTGATGGACCGGGCCCGAAAGGGCACAAAATCAGGCTGATTGCACCAAATCCTGTAGATTTGATACTATCGCACTAAAACGGCTATAACTTTCTCATCCAAAGTCAGAATCGCTATTATGATCCCAATTCGAAAAGCTCTTTTCAAGCCCTATGAGTTATAACTAATTTTGGAGCCTAATTCAACTGTTTGATAGGTCAACAAGAGCTCTAAAGATCCTAGATGAATTGATCTCTTAGTCTTTTCCTACTTTAATTAGGATTCTTAGTATAAGTCCTAGTTTAAGTCTGTTAGGATTTTTCTTCTATAAATAAGATCTTTTAGACCAACGTTGTAATCAGATTTCTTAAGTTATTGAATTTATTTTCTCGAAAGAGAGTTCTCTTCTTCCTTTTGCCGTGCAACCCTAGTTTCGTGCGTCTTTCCCTCTTGCCCAACCAAACGCCGCGCTATAGGCTGCGTTAGATTTTATTATAGAGAACATATTTATTGATTCAATGACTAACTTCTCTTTCCTATTATCCTACATTCTTTTCCATAAATGCTTGTTCTTCCTAAATAAAATATTTTAGATTTGCAAGAATCAGCCCAAGACACCTGAGATTTAAATAAGTTGACCAACAGCCATGGCTGATCTCCAATCAACTCTTTTCCTTAAATTCATCCAGTACCTCACACACACCCAAAATGGAAAATACGGTTGCCAAAGCCACCTCTTATATCTTTTTTTCTGTAGTAGGATAGCAAAAGGTGTTTTGTCAACCCAAACCCTAGTTTCCTAACCTTTTAGGCACATCTACTGATATGCAAGTGCCCCCCCCCCCCCAAACTGGTCTTGCATTTAGCAAAGCCATTTGTTGGAAGCTGGAAGGTGACATAACAGGCATTATAGATGCAAGAAGCAAGTCAATCAGTGGAAGAAGTGAGGTCATATGCACTTCCATGATGCGGTTCCTAACATCAATTACAATTCCATATTTGGATACTTTATAATAATAGAAAATGGTTTAAATTAACTCATGACTAAGTTCATAAACTATTTGAGAAATAAACATGTTTGCATCTAAATTCTTTTTTCCAGAATAATGTTTTGGTTGATTCTCGCAACTAAATAGAAGTTTGACATTTTGGAACAATCAAGTGACTTTGTTGGCTGAACATGGAATGTTTGGAAGTCAGCTAATAAGACAAATTTGATTTTCAATTATCATAGCAGCCTTGTGAATGACTTGGTAATTCAATAGGGAAGAAGTGGGGTAAAACCTTTATGGAAGGGCATTAATATGGCCACCGAACCCTATGAAGGTTCTGGCGGCCTGTGGTGTTATGAATGATGCCCAGATTAGACTTTTGATGAGTTTACTCCAAGAAAAACTCAATCAATTTGCTAGCAATCTACAACATTTTCTGATACACGCATCGTTTTCCTCATAGAAGACCTCTTTCCACATGTAGCATACCCAAAGCATGTCAAACATCCCTTTTCGTTCATTTGTAACAAGGACATGCGTCATGCTCCATAATAGTCCACATGTCCCAACTTATCCATTAACCTAGCTATCAAGATATAAAATTCCATTAACCTAGCTATCCAGATATAAAGTTCCCAATGGCATCCCATGCAAGCCCAGCTTCTCCCTAAGCAAAATACTTGGACGTGATTTATTTTTGAAATCGCAACCTATCCCATTTCTTTGCTGAAGTACAATGCTTGGAAATATGGCATGTCCTTGAAGTCGCCATGCATCCCATTTCTTAAACAAATTTCTCCATGCTCCCTAAAGCATGCCTTATTTCCTTTATAACTAAAATGGTGATGTGACTTTGAAGCAATTTGTCACACCTTACATGTGACAAAAGCTCCCACTACTACATGTCCTATGGCAATCAACAGGGAATGGGAAGGAAGATGGCCAAGTCATATGCATAACTGGCCCCCACTTTGATGCAGGATCAATTAGAGATGACCTACAATGTGTTGATAGACCTAGGGAAGAGACTAAACTAAGGTCTGAGATAAGCAATCTCCTGGCTGTCTTGTCACAGAAAACAGGACAGAAAAGGAGCTGGGAATATTGTATAACTGAAGACCAAAGATTTTCTGCTTTAGTTTTTCAGAGGTAGATATCCAATGAATAAGTTTCAAAGGAAAACATGTCAATTGGTGATGATCCATAGTAGTCCTATAACAGAAGTTCAGATCCAATATTTAAGTTGAATCAATAGTAAAGTGGGGTTTAGAAGAGCAAGAAAGAGATTGAAGATTATAAAAATAGCTTAGAAAGAAGGGAGAGAGATAGAAAGAGAGAAGATGAAGCAGATGGAGGGGATAAAAGGGCCTAAACCAAGCCAATCAAAGATTTCTCCTGTATTCAATAATTCCATGTACCATCCACTAGTAGCCAGCCATAAGGCCTTGCTTATAGATCATAATGATTTCATGACTTGTCCAACATATACCTAAGAAAGGGCTCTTTTACAACACTTAAAATAACTAGGAAACCTATTCCAAAACGTACTCAATAAAAGTACCAAAAATTTTTAAAAAATCTGAATCAAACATTTTATTCCACACCATCCACTTCCACTGCACGGATCTCATCCCTGAGGACTTCTTGACAATTTGCATCCACAAGCTCAACTATTGGATCTTCACAATTTGATGATGGAGACCAATCTGAAACTTCTTTCTAATCACTTCATAAATTGATTCTTTCTGCAACCTTTGGTCAATTACCATGAAGCAATTAGTCATCCAATTGATACTTACCACTGATGAATCTACAAAATCAGCAAAGAATGGATATTCAAAGTGCTTTGATACAATTATAGTCTTGATAGGCAACCCATGCCATCATGAATCAGAAATTTCTCCAAAATTGCATCTTTAAAGCCTTCATTTTCTTAACAGGGCCCTCTAGGCATGGTTCATCTTCAATTGTAGACTCTTGATAGTTGATATGAAGGTTTTCTGCTTATAGGACTTTCTTTGCACTGAACTTTGATCACAGGATCTTTAAAGGATGAATTATCTTTTGCAGCACTTTGGATTTGTGGTTGTTTACATAAATGGATTTGCAGTTACATCTGAAGAATTTCTTCAGAAACTTGATGATGATTGAGGGTTGGAGACAATGAAATTACATTGATGCACTGACCAATGAATTGGGGTATAGCATATACTAGCAATAAAGCTTTAAGTGATGCAAGATCACCTTTGATAGATCAATGATGTCATATCATCATGCATCTTCCCAGACACCTTATATTTGATATGCTAATTGAAAGCATCAGTCTTGAGACCTAAGCTCCTTACTTGATAACATAGTGATGAGGGGGAAGTAATAAGGATTGGAAGATAAACAAGGAAAAGAAAGGAAGAAAAGAATAGATACCTTTAGCTCTGAAATCAAATTAATGCACGATCTCTTAGAGATCGCCTACAATATGTTGGACCTAGGGAAGAAATAAAACTATGACCTAAGCAAAGAAATCTCCTAGCAGTCCAAAGGTGCTTTGAATATTGTATAATTGAAATTTATATTCTATCCAAAGAACAAATTTCCAAGGAAAACTTGTAAACTGGTGGTGGTCTATAGGAATGGCAACAGGTCGGGTATGGGTCGTCGGCCAATATCTATATCCACCCTGTACCTGCCTTGGATCAGGTCAAGTCAAGTAATGGTGCGGGTCAGGGCGGGTAGATAAGATGGGTTGGATCAGGCTAGGCCGAGTCAGGTCAGGTAAGAAACCCATCATGCAAATATTAAAAAATAATTATAACTTTGAAAAGGTGTATTTAAATTAAGATTATATCAGATCAGATTCAGGGTGAAGCATACCATTACCTATATCATATTCGAACCTGCTTTAGATATTTAATTAGAACCCATACCCACTTTGGATTTTAATCAGGTCAGGTAAAACCCACCCCATTCAGATCAGATCAAGTCGGCTACCCAGTGGTTTGGCTACAATTGTCATCCCTAGTTGTCTATAATAGTCATATAACATAAATTCAAATCAAAGATTTTATATTTAAGTAGAAATAATAACATAATGAGGTTTAGAAGAACAAGAGAAATGGAAATAATAAAAAAAAGATTAAAAAAAACAAAAGAAAAAGAGGAAAGAGAGAGGACGAAAAACATGCAGGGGACAAAAGAGCCCAAACTTAGCCAACTAAAAATTTCTCACATTTAGTAATTTCATGTATCATCCACTAGTGACTGGCCACAAAGCCTTTTCTAGATTTTAAGTAATCAAGTAAACTAGGACTCCTAATAGCTAAGTAACTAATTCTCAAAATCTCTTCTAATAAAGCAAAATTCGGCTAGCAAGTAACCCTACATAGAAAGACATCTAAAATATTCAAAATTTAAATCATAATGTTTTCATAACTAGTCTGACCCAAAATATACCTAAGATAGGACTCTTTTGCAACAATTTCACTTAAAAATAGGACTCGAAAACTCATTCTACGGAGCACATAAATGAAAGTTCCAAAAATACGAAAAAGAAGTCTAAACCAAACTTTTAAATACCCATCATACTTTCTCCAACACCATATGCCATGGTTTGCTGTATCACCCCGAATTACTCGATCGAGGCATATTGTACCACATCAATACATGGTCTCATACCATATCGACACTTAGTATGCTAAGACCATACCAAATTATGTACAACACAATAATAAGATGGTACTAGTACAAGGACCGGTACCAAGACAGCGAACCTTGCCATGTGCTCATAAGAAGTTCAAGAAAATAGAAAGACAAAATTATGCATTAGGATTCGCTTAAAACACCCCCTCTTTGTCCAAGCTAAAGGCCCTATTTTTAAAATTAGTGATCTTAGATCCTTGTTTCATTTTTTTGTCTTTGCATAGCTTCATATCCAACATTTATGTAATGTGACCAATAAGCCAAAATAGAAACCTTAATTAGGCAATTCCTTGAATGTATGTAATTAACGAGTTTCTTATTTTGACAATAACTCAATATCGTGAAACAAAACAATCACATAAAATAAAGTTGTGTCCCTATAGCTCATCTCCTACTCTTGCCCTTTCATATGACTAAATAAAATTACTAATTTGATATATTTAACAATTGACAATCATGCAATCAAAATACATCAATGATAACTAGCAACTGAAATAGAAAACAAATAACTTGATCCAAGATAACCTTTGGTCAAATAAATCAAATCATGGTAATTAACTAAAATAATTTAAGATGAACTCTCACAAACAAGATTTAATACAATAAGGTGATGAGGTATTGATGGTAATTAACCCTGACAAACAAAAATCTTGGTACGGAACCCTGTATTGATACCATCCTATTACAATGTCCTGATGCGGTACAATACAATAAGGTGAGATGTATTGATTGTCGGTACAATACAAGACTACAAACCGATACGATACCATCGATATGCAAACCTTGCCTACAAATAAAGGGTATAGTAGTTAAAAATACAAAAAAAAAGAAAAAGAAAAAGAAAATAATGCCCTCTGGCAATTTTTATTCAGCATGCTTTTATTCAAGGAATGTGAAACCATCTCAAACTGCCCGATTCGAGGCATTCCAAGCCGTGCCGGCAGCGAGCTGGGACGTTCCATCGTTTGAAACAAATAATAGCAAAAAAGGGGAAGAGAAAGAAGGAAAGACAAAAAAAAAGAAAGAGGGACGGAGGGAGAGGGAGAGGGAGCGAGAGTCATTGGAGGCCATGGAGGCCATTTGGCACCTGTTTTAATCAGCCAAGGGGCAAAGCCCTTCCTTCGGCCCTCCAATCCCTCCACCGGCCCTCCGACAGCCCTCTGGCAGCCGCCCCTCTCCCTCTTCTTCCCTCACCCTCTCTCTTTTTTCCTCTCTCTCGTTCTCTCTTCGCCACCCTCTCTGCTGTGTCAATATGGGCCCGGCACAGAACAACACAAAGGCATACTGAACCATGTGGCCTATTGACTAGTTCGAGCCCCGATACGGTCATAGTGAACCTTGCTTTTATTCATACAGCAAATTACTTGAAGAACATGAACACCTATATTAACCGTCACCAACAACAAAATAAAAATCTATGACAAACCTGAACTAAAGTAAATGAGCTGTTAGTTACCCAATATACCAAACTCCCCTGCAAAACAAAGAAAAGCCTGTAAGAAATAGTACATATGAAATATATGTTAATACATTCACACACGTATCCAAGCAGATATTTCAAATTATTTTTTAGGGCTAATTTTGAATAAAGCAATGGAGTGAAAATTGAGTAGTTATAACAAAAGTTAAATTTTATAGGCTTTTCCATTTTGCAAAGTACTTAGATGGCTTATGATGATTCAAGAGATGGTTACCATCAGTTAAGTTATCTATGTAAAGGAAGAGTTCATACTCACAAGAATGGAACAGTACTAAAAGAAATCTTTTAACCATGAATTAGGTCATGTCTGGAGTCGAAAGTTAAAGCTAAATGAATAACCATCCCGAACCGTGCTCCCAGATTTGCTTTAACTTTCAACTTCTCAACTCAAAATCAATTCTCAGATTTAAAAAGTCAAAGTAGATCTAATCTCCATTTACTATGATGTCCTTTGGTGATTTGTCATCATTCATGAAGTACATTCTATCAAGAACATTTACTCCCAGCTTGAGCACAAAAATTTGCCCTGCTTATTGCATAATGCTAAAGAATGATTTTCATGAACAATTTTATTTTTTTTCTTGGACGGTTAGTGGATCTTGACTCTTGAGTATTGAAAACATGGATTATACAGCTAAGATCATCATCATGGTTTGGAGTTTTGTCCAGAACAATGAATCAAAAGTGAAATGTTTCAGGTTTGATTATAATAGATTTGAGACTATTTTCAGTTTAGGAGTTTCAATTGACACATTATTAACTGCATATATGGGAAATTTATTTATTTATTTATTTTTCTTGCATATCTCTAATTCTTTAAATCCTTGGAAGCGGTTTCTCTAGATTAAACTTGGTTTGTTGAGTTTTCAACACACTTGGAACACAGCCATGTTGTTTCTCAAAGGCTTCTAGATGAAAGGTCTATATTTTTATATAGATCTAGCTATCCAAAAGCTTAAACATCATAGGCATTTAGACTGTCATATGTAGACACACAAGTAACAGCAAAATCTAATATCACACTATAAACATGATTCTTTTAAGATTTTATTTAACAAGTACCATTTTGACAGTTTTAGTGCAAATTCGAAGCAAAAAAAAGAAATAGTTCTAAACAATATGGGATTACTCTAAAATGATGTTTATTTTATTTTCTTGAATTATTTTATACCTGTATTTTTAATTTTCCTAATCTTTATTAACAGTTTTTGAACTTTTTAAAGTTAAGTCATCTAGTTTGGCCAAAATCAACAACAAAACCAAATTTTCAAATATTAATCACTTTTAAGGTTCTGTGTTTTTAAATTCTTTTCTGTACTTTTTTCCACATCTAGGCCCCACATACAGCAACACGAGTTTTATTAACATTGATAGAATACCGATGCGCCATGACTGGATCAAAATAGACTTTATCATGTGCCCCCCTCCCCCAAAACTCCATACTGGATCCAAGCCTATAACTAGTGGATATCATGTTGTCACTGCTGTGTAACTGTTCAACAAGGCCAACTGATTCAGCATTTAGTTTCATAGATATAGCCATGGAAATTTAGTAAAGCCATCCATAACAAGCATTCTAAACCCACTGACTCGAAGCCAATCAGATTGCTGGCCGGGTCACAGGTGCACAGTACAACTGTTGGTTGACCAATGACTAGAGATATACTATCATTGCTTCACCTCCCGAGTGCATCGAGCCTTGCAAATCCTCCTCTTGCAGCTATCATCGAGCCATAGCAACAACCTGTTCTCACCCTTGCCATCACTGTCAAGTCACGGCAATGGATCCGATCACCATCAAGACCTCACAACCATATCTCTCACATGACATCAACTTGAAAGCTCAAGACCAGTGGGATGGCAAGGTGTCTGATCCACACTCCAAGCAGAGAGAAGAAAAGGAGTTTCGATGGAGTGAGTGGTGAAGCACCACGGCCGCTAAGTGCAGATTGGTGGTGAGCAGTAAATCAGCGACAAATGACTCCAAAGTCCCAAAAGATAGGGCTTGAGCAAACCACATCCCTAATAATTTTCTCTTCACATTTTTTTTATTAGTTTTTTCCTTTTTTCCACATTGATTCAGCCTGGGCAGATGAAAAGAAAGTCAACTCATTTGAGCCAAATGGTTTAACTGTTTAACCCAGCGAGTCAACTAGTTATCAATAATAGTCAATGGATGCTATAATAGTCACAAAATACACATCAACAAGGAAATGTGTAGCCAAGGGTTGTCTTGAGGGATGTCCCAAAAAAAAAAAAAAGTGTAACATATAATTTGAAATTATATTAAGATTTTGTAAACTGTCCTCCATAATTAGTGAATCCAAATTATGGCAGTGATGAAGACCTTTGTGATGCAGATCATGGTTTTTAGCTAAACCTGAAACTCTAGAAAAATGTGAGTATCCATGGTTTGATATAAACATGCTATGGGCAAAAGAATTTTGTCATGATATACATCCTTAAGGCAATCAACCAACAAGCACCAAAGTTCTCTTCATAAGACCAAAAAGTAAAAAACTGGTATCATTTTCATCAAAGAGTTATAAGATCACAATAAAAAGGATAGAAAAGGATTATCAAAGGGATACAGAGGGATATGGAGGGTTGACAGTAACAGCCCCTTTCAAAAAGATCATGATATGAAGTCATAACCAACAAAACTTTGTTCCAATTACCTGTGTTTTCTTCAAAAATCTTATTTGCTATTTTTAACAATCGGCTTTTGTTTGGTTCATTGAAGTCTTTTTCAGACCTTTCAAAGCTTTATCAATATTAAATTATCCTCCTTTTGGACCTTGACAAGACATCAGTTCTAGCTCCTCTCCTTGTTGGGGCCTACACAAATTTGTTAACTGCCCATATATTTAGAGCTGCCAACTAATGCATCACTTGATAGATTATTACTGCAACTTACTACACATTCTCAATGCATGCCTGGAGGTCAAGCTCCTATATGGGAAAGGATTGATAGGGCCATTTATATGACAAAAGAGCTCAGTGCTTTCTAGGATACACAGGTTAGACATTTGGCTTGGGTGTCTTCTGAACATTGTCCCTTGCTACTAACCACTACTATTACCCTCATTTTGGTTTGAAAACTTCGAACTCCACTACCCAGAATTGGGGGAGGTTGTGCACCAGGCATGGAGTAAACCTAAACGGAGCTCTCCTACCTTTCAAGTTTCCTAGAAATTAAAATTCACCAAATCAACTCTTAAGCAATAAAACAAAGAAGTACAGTTCAAGTGCCAATTCAAATAATGCTTCGAAGCAGGCAGGATCATAGAGTACAACAAGCTTCTAGCACAACAGGAAACATTTTGAAGACAAAAATCCACAATATTGTGGTTTCAGCTTGGGGTTAGAAATTCCCCATCCTTCCACAGGTCCATGGTTCTATGAAGAAGGACAAAATACTTGGTGTTAAAGACAGACAATAATGAAATTACTGATCAGTACAGGAACTTTCCAATTTTGTTAAGGATAGAAAGTTACCAATGATATATGCGATAATATTCAGCTGCCAGATATCACCTCTACTCTCTCAGAACAACTGCAAGCAGACCTTGTCAGGAATGTAAATAAATTTGAAGTTGAAAAGGCTGTTAGGTCCCAAATAAATGCTAGAGGGCTGATGGCTTCAACCCAGGTTTCCTCAGAACATACTGGCTGGTACTTAAGAAGGAAGTTGTCAAGGGAGTTCACTTCTTCCGTACCAGTCAGATGCCACAAACGTGGAAGCCAACCTTTGCAACTGTTATCCCTAAGATCTCGAACCCCACTGAACCTGGTCATTTTAGACCAATTAGTCTCTGTAATACAGTCTATAAGGTGGTGCCAAGGTGTTAGCATGAGGTTAAGGAATGTCCTGGGAGCTCTGATCGGTGAAAACCATGGAGGCTTCATGCATGGTCAAGCATAAATAACATTTTAGTACCACAAGAAACTGCTCACTTTATCATGACATGAGAGCCACCAGAAGAGTTATGGCCTAGAAATTGGACATCGAGAGTACAGGGTGTATGAACTGGTCCTATCTCAATGCTGTCATGGGAAAAGTCCTATATCTTCATCAATGAAAGAGTAGGTAGCAGGGTATCAGAGATCCATGATTTTCTATCCTTATGAACAGAACGTCCTCACATTCGCCCCAGTCAATTGATGGCCTGCATCAAGGGTGCCCATTGTCCCCTTATTTATTTTTTCTTAGGTGTTGACTTCCTCTCAACTATGTTAAATTGAGCTCTGGGGGGAGGCTCTTGCATGGTGTTCCATGCAGGGAGAAATTGAGCCACCTAGCTCTCATCTTCTTTTTGTAGATTATTACATAATTTTGTCAAGAGCAACAATCAGGGAATGTTGGAAGCTGAATGGAGTTTTGGCTGATCATTGCAAGGTGTCGGGCTGGAGAACCAATCTGTCAAATTTGAAGGTTTGTTTAGTCCTAGAATGAAGAACAGCAGTGCTAACTGCTGACAGGTTGGCCATGGAACTTGGTCTGCAAAAGACAGCGAACCTTGCCCCAGACTTCTCTTGACACTTCTCTCTGGCAAAAAAAAAAAAAAAACAGCGAACCTTGCCCCAGACTTCTCTTGACACTTCTCTCTGGCAAAAAAAAAAAAAAAAACCAATGGCTTTCCAAAAATTGCAAAATTTAACAAAATCTTTTCAGATCACAATCCTCATGAATTTAAAACTCTCCCAAGCTAAACCCAAAGTACGACTGTTGGACCTTGGATGATATTTCCACCAGAAATAAGATTTATAAACTCACTAAATAAATTGGCCCCAAATTGAGTATGAAAATACCCAGAAGACAAACAATCCTAGCCTTCTTCAAAGAAACTTAAATGCAAAACTTATAATACTCAATAAAAAGCAGAGATAACTGAAAGTAAAACTAAAAAATCAAATACACCTACTTACACCATAACCTATGTGATTTCTCGAGTCTTACATGCATGTTTTTTGAAGATTTGTGTGTGGTGCATGATGGATATTTTTTAGCAGTTATCACTTGCTGTTGTTGACATACTACTTCCCACACACACACTCTGATGGCAATGATCTTCCACAATGTAATGATATCTTTTTGTTCTGTTAAAACTCAAAATACAGAGCTAAAGATCTAAAAAGGCATCCTGCATTAATGATTTAACATGATAATAATGCTAGCTCCCCATCTAGATGAAATGAACCTGGCATCACACATCAAAGGTATGTAAGTTTTAAAAAGTACTTACTAGTTTTGTCATGAATTTTAGAAATCTGCATCTTTGTCATTTAATAACAAAACATTTTTGAATGGGATACTATATAGAGATTAAAAAAAAAAAACATCTCACCAAAAGAGTAACTAACCTGAGGAATGTGAAATCCAATAAGAAGTAAAGGGATGGCAAGAATATCCAAATATAACTTGTAGTACTGCCAGAGAAATTACACCCAGTTTATAACTTAAAACACAATAAAAGGATACAGAAAATAAAGACAAAATATCTGGTATCGATATATGTACTAACATTATATGATTTCGATCACAATGATATACAATTAAGGAGGTCATATTTTGTCAACTCACTTTTGCTAGTAGGCCTAAAATTCCAGGATAGTTCTCAAACTTAAATGTCTGGAAAGAAATCTGAGAAAAACAACAAAGCAAGATCAGCTATATACCCTATGTAATGCTTGTCAAAAGACCAGCAAAGCATAAAGCTATAATCCATTATATATGCACCACATTCCTGGAGAAGAAGGGCACAAGCAAATACAAAACAAGTCATGATTGAAGATTTACATCTTCCATCACAAGTGTGTCCATCAGTAACTAATATCCATATGATACAAAGATGTACAATCTAGCTGCTGCTATATGTGCATCGGATGAGAAGCCACAGAGATTATAATGAAATGCAGCCAGGAAAAGACATGGAGATAGCTAGGCATCAGATTCTGGTTATATCAGAAACTTAAGTTACATCTGGAATCAAGAGCTAAGCAATCATCTATTATGGCAGAAGATGAAGCACTAACTTGCACGTCACATGCATGTTAGTAGATGGATGGCTGTGAGCCTGTCATCCAACCAAGTTAAAGATTATTTTTATTATTTTTGTGAAATAATAAATGCATTGTCACTTTTCTTGGTGCACTCCTCTTGTTTCTCTTTGCTCCAGGAAGAAATATACAAATCAAGAGGGCTGTATAAATCAGAACAGAAGGGAAACCAGATGGACAGATCAAGGTGGACGTAGGCATAGAAAATGATGGTGCTGATCAGCCATCCTCGAAGCCACACAAGGACACAAGCCTTATGCATTACATAATAGAAAGACTGATTACACATCTAGATCTAGTTATAAAGCAGACTATATATTTATGCTAAGAAAAGCATTGATCAGATAAATATATCAAAAACTGTAAGCAACAAGAAAGCTAACAAAGATTTGTGGATAACACAAAAGCAAGGCATGCACAAAACTTCAAAGAAAAAAACATTTTTATTGGGTAGATATGCACTAAATTGAAACTTCTCAACCTTTCAAGGGTTAAAATAAGGAAAGAGGCATACAAAAGCAACGGTTTTGATTTGCAAATCTGAAAAAATGGCACTCAGATGCTTCATCTGAAGCCTCTATTATGCAGACACAATAGATAAAGCAAGGACCCAAAGGAAGTTAATAACATATGAGTGAGACAAATCATTAAGTTTCAACCACCGCATGCTAGGGAAAAGTAATTTAACCTCAGTAGCGAGGGTCTTCTAATATGGCTGGTCCACAAACTCCACTATTTTGCTCTGGTTCCTGGACCTGCTTCTTGATGATTCCTAACCACATAAAGACTATCTAATATTACAACTTACAACCACTATATTATTAGTTTAAATTTAATTTAATAATTTTAATTTTCTTTATTTTATATGTTGTTTTGTCATTACGTAAGTCAATGTAACACACTTTTCTAAAATCAAACACCTGAAATATTTATAAGAAAGAAAATACTAACATCAAACAAGAAGATCTTGAGTATTTAATTATATGACATCATGACATGCTTCCTAGGCACTCTTACATCCTAATTTTGCAAAGAACACCATATGCCACTTCTGTAACCACACCTGATCCAACCCATCAAGATTAACTAATACAGATCACATAATAACAAAGATTTAATTCTAATTGCTGTGAAAATGGGTAGCCAAATTTTCAATAAATGGATCAGAGACATTTTGGTATATATTTGCACAAAGATCACCTTCACTATCATTACCCATTATGATGTTACAGAAACCATAACATCGAAAAGTAGCCTTGATTTATATAAATATGATATGAATGTTTGACAACTGCAAACCCCTACCAAGTCTAATCCTGACCAATCTAAATCAATTTTCTGCCTCCTTTGCAGCTTGTTCCTATGTAAATTCTGATTCAGAACTCATCTCAAAGATTGGCCTTTCTTTGATAATTGCTAGCCAACTTAAAGCCAAGCTTCCACCCTTTCATCTGAGCTAAGGTGGCTTTTTCCATCAATATAAGATAATACAAAAGCATAGATTTAAGTGTCACTGGCTTGTGTCACGGCACTTCCTGCTGTGTTGAAATAAAAAGTCATCCAAGAATTGAGTTTAAAATCCTTTTTATTAAAAAAGTTGGAAAAGGATTTAATGGGTGTTGTGCCTACCCATGCTAGCATCAGCATGGGTCAGCACATGTAGCTTTGGACAAAACTCTTATTTCCCTGTTACAACATTCAGAAAAACAAATGTTTTTAAACTACCAATGAAGTGCCGCATAGGCCTTGATGCATAAGGTGGAAGCCTCATGGATTTCCCAAAAACATGGTCACAGGTTCACAATGCAGGAATAATTCAACTAAAATAATTCAGCTAGAAGCAGAGTCAGAATTTGAGAATAATATGGAAATTCACCAAAAGTTCAAAAGGAATTTGGTTGACTAAAATTCAGAGAGAGAGAGAGAGAGAGAGAGAGAGAGAGAGAGAGAGAGAGAGAGAGAGAGAGATAAGATTATTTATATATTTATATATTTATTCATGCACAGCACCAGCAGTAATGCAAGGCCATTAAATTGTGATAAGTGATTGTTGAATGATACATAATCTGCAAATAAATCATAAGAATTGTATAAATTAAATAATTCTTAATTAATTTGATTGCCTGGCAGTAATAAGTTATAGGAAAAACAAATGGCCAAGAAAAAATAATTCAAGAGTCCCATAGTTATTCAGAAAAATATTGCTACTACATCATAAAATGTTTCCACTGTCTAAGATAAATTATTTGAAAACAAGCAAGAATGGTGTGGATGCTGCATTTGGACTTTGCTATGAACTAGAAAAATAAAAATCTTTCATACAATAAATGTACCAATGGTTTTAGGAATCCTAATCATCTTTATGATTAGCATATAATGAATATGCTATTTAGGGGGCAATTGGACTGGGTCGAACTAGACACAGGTCAGGTTGGATATAGGATAGTCTCTATGTTAACCTGAACCTGACTGGTTATTGAACAGGTCAAAAATCTAGACCCGAATCTCACCGTTTTATCAAACAACCCAACCCAACCTGCAACGAGTTGAATCAAGTTAAATAGGTTAAACTGGTGAAGCATTGCAAGTTTGCAACCCCTATTCTTATTACACTTGGGAGTGGAATTTGAATACGCATCTATGAATTCACGCAAGAATGCATATGGAGTATAAACCAAGGACCAAAATATCATGTGTCCATGGCCAACTCCTGGTTGCCAGAACTGAGAGTGGGAGCAGGTGCAAGCATGGGTGTAGGGAAACGGACACCTTTTAGAAAAAGTTTTAATGATGAAGCATTTAGAAAGCGGATGTGGGTTTGATATTTGGGAAATGTTAGAAGCGAGTGCATCACTTTTTATAGAAGATTCTGGCTGCCAAGTGCCAATTGGCTTGGCAATGGCACAATAGGTACTATGTTTTTCCAAGCATTTTTGGCATGTGGAATGCAATAGCACAGCAACCTGCAGGATGGTAGCATGCAGCTGGTGCCACACTAAGGCCACATGCTAACAAGGCATGAGCTCAGCATGTATCATGTTAAGTCGTGCCATGCCAATCGGCAAATAAATCCATGGTATATGCATACTCTTTCTTCATATTGTCTATCGAGATAATCAAAGCCTGACATGCCTCCCTCCCATTATGCATAACTTAAGGAGTAGGGTGTGCAGTTCATGCAGGCTTCACATATAGAAGTGTCAAACATGGGATGTTGCAAGGCACCTTTAAGTCTTTAACAGGTCCCCCCCCCCCCCCCCCCAAAAGCGCCGCCAATGCACACCCCAAGAAAAAACAATGCTTTGTAATATATATAGAGTAACTCAATCTTTAATATATGACATATAAGACCAATATGCATCCATTTAATTTTCAAACATGATTGACCAATTGAACCAGCCAACCTTTCTTAAAGGAATTATAATATCTACTGGATCAAAATAGTGCAATATCTGAGCAACCATGTTTTGTGGAAAGAAAGGCACAACAGTACAGAAAAGCAGACAGTTATTGCAATTCTCTAAGACACTTAAAATATGAAATCTTCCTTTCCTTTGAGGATTGCAAACAATATGTTACATTTTTGACTCGTATATACAACTCAAAGGCACCTTGAACAATACGAGTAACCATATATATTCCACAAATAGTTAAGATGAGAGGCCAAAGTAACATATAAAGCATGGTATGCTTCATGAGAATGGAAGAACAGCACAAATTAAAGGATCTTGAGAAAAGAGAAGTGAACGTGAATATGTACCTGAACATTGATATAATGCAAGCCTGCGATCAGGATAGGAAATACAGGACCTAAAATACCGTGTGGAAAATCAGTCAAATTTTGGAACCACAGTGTGCCACCCTGAGTAAATATTTGTTAGAAACTTTATGCACGAGATAAAGGGAACATGAGAAAACAGTACTTCACAAGCCCCACCAACAAATTTGTGAACTAAAAGAAGAAGAAGAAGAAGAAGAAGAAGAAGAAGAATAAGAAAAGAAAACAAAAGAAATCAGAACATCTTGATATGCAGTTCAGAAAAATTAATAAATCATTAATTTTGAATCCAGGAGTGCAAAACACCAGGCCATCAAACATGTAATTCTTCATTCCTTAAAATTCTCAAATAAATCTACGCAAATCAGGTTTCAAACTGCGGCTGAGATAAAGACCAATCTAGGAATAAATGGAACCAACATGATAACATTTAGCAGATATTTTCTAAGGAACAGAGTGAAGATAATATTTGCTTGTGGAGTTATAAACAAGACAACAAAGAAGGATACTGCAACTTTGAGATATCCAACCTACCAAGAAAATATATGATAACATTAAATTTGTATATGTTCAAGTACAAGCCAATTTCCAAAATATCATATCACTGCAAAATAAAGATAAAACTTCCATTACATAACAACTCAAAGCATGTGATCTTCCAAATCGGCATATTTTTTTGTACTCCACCCACACTATGCCTGTCATTGCCATTCCCACGGAAAGACAAGCCAATTAGAATTTCTCAAAGGCTCATACCACTCATCATTGTTGCACCATCAAATACGTCACATTTTCCAAAGTAGCTTGCATTATGATGTTTCTTGGGTGTTTATAGTACATACATCTGAAATGAGCAGATATCATTTTTGTCCAAAATGCCTTTTCTTCACCATTTGTTGTCTAAGGCACTGTAAAAGACCACCAAAACAAAAGTTCGCTAAGTATGCTAATCTTCTAAGACAAATTGCATTGTCATTTTTGTTTTGAATCTTCTCAAATGTCACCTTGCATACCTAACTGCTAGCAAACAAGCATGGATACAAATCCTCCAAAGTTTGATTAAGATAGAGTAATGGTCTGTTTTACCTGGACTCCTGAGTCAGAGTTTTGCAATATAAAGAAGTCCACTTCCAATATGTCTTTCTTACTATAAATTTCAATGAGTTTTGGGAGGCATTTGACAAATAAACTTGATGACTAACTCTTGTGACCATATCAGGACTTTTGCTAGCTACGGTAGCCATAACAAGAGGCATCACTACCATCATCAATCAACTGATCATTTTGATGAATGTGCTTTTCCTCTATGCAGCATTCCACTTTCTCCTTATTTAGAAGCATGCTGGGTTAGTTGGTAATTACTCCATCTCCTATGACAGTCATACTGAAAATATGATTACATAATCAACTGCAAGGTTTGGCGCACTAATAATAATTGAAACTCACTTATGAAGGTAATTCAACCCTTTATAGTCAAATTTTGGTAAATTAAAGACTATACCAATGATAAATTAGCATTGCTTAGCTTTGTTCATTTTGTGCATTACATCATTGTACAAACCAAGGGAGAAAGTAAAAAAAGGTAGATTAACCAAGAAACAGCCTCTAGGTAACTACAGCCTTTCAGCCCATATGGTCAACTGAAACACCATTAACAAAATTCTTCTTTTATGGATTACAAGGATCGGTTGACAATGAAAATCTGGAGCTGATGGAACAATGATTCTGTCAGCAGATGCTGCTTTCCAAAAAGAATATCCTATACAAAATCATGATATATATGAAAAATCTGCATTTCTATGGATTTCATACAAAGTCACGCAACAATTAAAGAACAACCAAGTCATTTCACTATAAATGTAATTCATAAATAAGAAATATGATGGGCACACCTGAAAGCCTTATGAATGCAAACATAATGGAAGATGAATCATTATAAAGCCAATATATTCATTCTGAAACACAATATCATCAATGAAGTAATAGTTCAATGAATTTGTTGGGTACTAAAACAAATTATTTTAAAAAGAAAAGAATCCATCAAAGTGGTTATAATGTTCATTAAACACCTAGTTCCATGTTGATTTTAGTGCTTAAAAAAAACCACTAAAGAGCTAGATGGTAAAAACATTATTAAAAAATACTAAAATAAACCATTTATATAAGAGTACTAGAAATATTAATAAAGTATAAAAAAGAACTGAGATAACTAGTTGAATTTATTTAGTGATTGGTCTGGTGCAACTTTGCTGTCAACTGTAGGTGTAGAAACAAGGAAGACAAATATCATTGAGCATAAAGGTACCAGAATAATCATGACAGTGGTCATAGTAATAGAAGAAAATATTGAATTACTGTCTGCCAGTAGCATGCCAGCCTGGCACTCACACGGTTTGCTTCATGTTGTGCTACTTTATTCTGCTGCTTGACAGACACTGGCAGAATAGCATGCTGAGTACAAGCACATAGCCAGTATCATGCCAGTGCCACGTGCATAAGGCACTGGCATAGACAGCCATTCTATGCCAATCAGCATTTAAATCCAAGAGTAGAAAGGGTTTTAACTTTTAACTGTGATAATTGAAAATAAAATGATAAATGAAAAGCTCCAGATGAGGCCAGAAAGAGAATTGAAATGAATGAGGCCAAAATGAAAAATTTACTTCAGCAATGACAGGTTACACTAATACTGCTTATTGTGAGAACATGAAGATTGGGTGGTAGAAAAAGGTTCACTTTTCTGTAATCTTTGCATGCCCAGGTGCATTTTCATGGAACATGTCCTCAGTAGCACAATGCCTTGAAAAGAGGCAACATGTAGAATCACAAACTACAAATACAATTTAATTGTTAGATTAAGTTAGCTAATATGCATGATATTTCATTTTGATTGTTTAACTCAAGTTGAATGTATCGAGCATTGCACATGCAATTTTATAAAAAAAATAAAAAAAAAAAAAGAAAAAGAAAAATGTCAGATAATCATTGAAGCACCTAGGCAGGTTAAATAGCCATTTAGGCATTTGAGCAAAGTTCAACAACCAACCAAATTAAAAGGTCCTATGACATTCATGTAGGAAAGGCTTAAGTGGTTTAGCACCATCTGGCCATTTAAGTGGCCAACTAAGCACTTAATGGTTGTTTTTGATAAACCTTTGAACGACTGTCTGTCCTAAAAACATTTTTTATTTTATCTATTTGTTCATAAGTGCAACATATGAATATAATGACACAATGTAGAATGGCATCTATTCTTTCTCACAAGTCAATCATGATCCATAGTCAAGTAAGATAGCACAAGAATGGTTTATTATGAAGAGTAAAGCATTCCTGTCTTAAATTCAATATCAAACATTATAATATGCATTTTAGTCAGCTAACTCTAATGTTGGTTGCCTTCCTTGTAAGAGGATCAGATTATTAAAGCATGATTCAAACTGAATAATGTCCAGGAAATTTTACTACTATAATGCAAGGTCATGATAGCTGAAAATACATAAGTCTCAAATGCTTTTTATTCTCCTTACACTATCAAGCCCAGAGTGATTATCTAGACACATCCTCCGAATGGCAGTCATCCACAATAAAAAACTAGGGACCTGTCAAGCAATGAAAAGAAAGAAAAGCCATGTTATCACTACAAAACAATAAATTTGGTTAAGTTTTAGCAAAAGAATGCACTGAGAAATTTTCCCCTTCTTTTGATAAATTTTGCATTCATGCTTTCCAATAAATATGTTTTGATATAAATTTTCCCTTTCTTTGAGTAAAATGGAAGGGTTAATCCACAATTTTTTAATAAATTTTTAGTTTTCCAATTCATTCACTTAGAAAAAAGTTTAGCAATTTTAACAACATGAAACAAATTTCTAACAGTTCAAAATCATTTTATGACAAATTAGTAAAGGGAAGAAGAGATGATTATCACAAATCATAACAAAGGGCAACATCCAAGAGATCAAAAACATCAAAAATAGCAGTATTCTAACTCACAATAACCACAAATTATGCTACACATATAGGACTGTCTGCGAATCATAAGTTCAAATCCTATCATTTAATACCATTAAAGTACAAATTTCCAGAGGATGCACTAAAAAATCACGCTTGAAGCCATGACCGCACAGGAAAGTTTTAGGACACTGCAGCCTATGGCTTTCAGGAGTTCCATGTCATAATTGACATATAAAATGATGCTAGCAGCAATTCAGTAAGAAACTTGGCAGTGAATCTTGAGGAATTCCATTAACTTTGGATGTGGGATGAGCATCAGCTAAGAAACAGAAAAAAGGTGAAGCTGTGAAATTCTTAATTATGCATCCAATGTAATTTAAGATGCCTTTTCATAGTTTTATGATTTAATTAGAAAATAAAAAAACCTTAATACAGCATCAATTGTTGAGAAATTGCCCAAAACATTTACTACTTCAACTCTAGTAGGTTACTTCTTTAACATTTTAATTTATATTATTTGTCAGTGCATTTAATGTCCAGTTTATTACATATGGAAATAAGTATAATGACCACATTGGCAAATATTATGATTGAAGAGTTTATTACCATGGTCTAAGCTTTACCTGGACAGTAAGGAATGCAAAGTTCCACAAAAATGAGGGGCACCCAAGCTCCTGTCTTTTCTTTTGAAAGAGCAGAAATTGGTCTCGGAAACTCCTTCCTGATAGAGGTGGTGGTAATGGAGGAGGCACTGATAAAGAGAGATAGACAATCAGACAGCAATCATCCAATTGTATCAGAACTGTGAAATAATAGCATGAGCTAAAGAAAAACTAATAAACAATAATATAGCATATTATAATACTTAAGCTGAGTTGAGTATAACAGACTCAACATTCGATTATCCAGGTCAATCTAGACATAAACCGAAACCAAATGGAGGTGATGCTTAAATAAGTGCAATGCAGAAAATGAATTGGTTGTCCAAACATGGTAGTAGCTGCTAAAATAAACAGAAGTCATATACATGATGTTTGCTGATGTTCTTTGTGTTGCTGTATTATGTATGTAAACAAATTAGTTACTCAAGAATTCATGAAGCATAAAAACATGTCCTATGAGTGGTCAGGCCTCTCATAATTATATACAGATCAAGTTTGAGTGTATACCCTCTTAAATATGCGAAATTGCATGTATATCCTCGCAAAGTTTCTATTTGCATGTATACCCTATAAGACGCTTGTTTTGTATGCATACCTTTCTCTTCTTTTTTTTTTTTCCATATGTACCTATGCCATCCAACACTATTAAAAAAATAGACAGTTAAAAATTGTTAAAAATAGACCATTAAAATTGAAATGACAGAAATACCCTTAACAAGTAAACATGCAAAAAAAAAATTATAAGGATATGCATGCAAATAGCGACATTGCGAGGGTATTCAAGCAATGTTGCACATTTAGCAGGGTATACACTAAAAAAACCCAAAAAGAAAAACAAACAAACATAAGTCAACAAAAGCTGCTGTCCCTCTGTTGCGGGTCTCAACCACCCCATTTCTGGAACAGAGCAGGTCACAAGTAACATGCAATAGCATCAATTCTCTATGATTTTTGTCCCATGGGTGAAGGACAATTCCTCCAATCCATTGAACGCTAAGATTGACCGTTGCAAGGACCAACAAGGGGACCCATTACCATCCAAGAACCCCATATTAATTCATAATACACTGAACACTTCTTACCAACACCACCGACCCCTTTTCCTCTCATGGTTGCTTCCCTATCTGCTCTTGTAGTCCAAACAAACCTAGGCACCTGTCAGCCCCAATAATTACTCATTCCACCTATGCTCTATAATTCTAGTGAAGAATGAGGGTTAAGTTAGTGAAGCTTTGGCTCAAAAAAGTACATATTTGGATGGATAGGAGATGCTTGAGCTAATAGAAACTAAGAGTCTAAGACATCCTAATTTTTTTATTATATTAGAGAGACTATAAAGTAAACCATGTGGTCAAGTATAAGAAGACACGAGCACTAAGTCCCAGCAATGAGGTATCAAGTTAAGCAAGACTAAGTTGAATGTTATTATGAAATGTTTTACAAAGGCAAAGAAAGGTGTACGTGGTGTATGGGTGTTTAATTTGCATGTACACATGAATAATTTATAATTGTGGGTCCTCAAGAGCCGTAGGGAATGTGACCCAATGCATGGGAGGTAAAAATTATAAGACTGGCTGCATTCTGGTGTTTAATTTGCATGTATACATGAATAATTGGTAATTATGGGTCCTCAGGAGCCACAAGCAATGTGACCCGATGCACGGGAGGTAAAAATTCAAAGACTAGCTCTACGCTTTAGAGCAATTTTCTAGTTTATGGACACGTTAGAGTCAAATGACCAGTAAAATTTTCAAAAAGGTCATGATAACGTGCAGACTCAAATAGAGGTCATTGTCAACTTATTCATGCTCTGAAATGGTTTCAATTACAAAGGAGTTATGTAGCCCATTTATCAGCATGTTTCCAAAGAGTACTCCATCAACAAGGAATGATCTGAGAACAACTTGGAGGCAACTATAAAGACTTCAAACATCAATGTCCCCTCCGAAACCATTAATTATATATAGTTTATGCCAAAATAATTGCTGTTATTCATTCTGTCCAGCCTTATTTTTGACTAGCTAAATAAAAAGTAGGGTGATATTATAACAGTTGCTAGGGACTTTTACAGTAACTAAAATTAACGGATTACAGTAATGTTATCCCTATGTATGCAGAATAAAGAAATATTTCCTGAACTACTTTTTCTAAGTATATCATTTTGCTGGGCAATCAATAATCAAATTTTGTTCATGAAAATGAAATAGCAGCTAAACAATTGCTGCTATGTGTTTTTCTTTCTTTGTGGGTTTTTTGAGTGTATACCCTCCTACCTATGCGAAATTGCATGAATACCCTTGCGCAGTTTCTATTTGCATGTATATCCTTCTCATTTTTTTTCTTGTTGCATGTCTACTAGTTAGGGGTATTTCAATCATTTCAGTTTTAAACTGCTAATTTTTTAACAGTATTAGATGGCATGGGTACATATACAAAAAAAGATAAGAACAAGAAAAAGAAACGTATACATCCAAAAAAAAAGTATGTTATGAGGGTATACATACAAATAGCAACTTTGCGAGAGTCTTTATGCAATTTTACATATTTAGGAGGGTATACACTCAAAAAACCCAAGAATTATCCCTTCCGGAGATCAATGCATTTGCAGGTTCCAAAATATGCTCCTCAAGTTACATAGTGTTAGGGAAACAGGCTCAATTACCTCTACAGGCTAGCATGATACAGAATACTCTTTACATCTCCACAAATCTATTAGCTGTTGGATTTTACCATTAGAAAATACACTTCAAACAGGCTTTGCCAGTAGTTTCCACTGAACAAACACCATAATCTTGCAAATTCTGCTAGGCTATTTCTGAAAACCTTGATTAATCCCATCAAGAAGACTGTAAGGGTTATTTCTTTGGGGAGACTCATATTCAATCCTCACTTGAATTCCACAACTCAAAGAACCTATCAGTGTTTGATATAGATCTGATCCAAAAGATCAAACCCACAATAGGTAGGTGTCTGAAATAAAATTCACATCTGAAAATAAAGATGAAATCTGTAACATTTTCAGAATTTTATGCAGGAAATCTCCATTGCAGAACAAATCTTTGCTTGCAAAGGCAATTAATTTTTAAAATATGGGCCAAATACTCAAGCCAACAAAAAGAAGATGAAAAGAAGAGAGCAAAAGATAAAAATAAAAAGACCTATTTTTTCTCATTCCACACTAAATCTAATTATGCATCACCCCCTCTCCTTTTATAGCCAAAGACAAAAAAAAGCACTAAACATGACTCCTTCATTGACCAAAACGTCAACTTTTTCCTATACTTTTCTAACAAAATATTTAATCAAAGATTGTCCTAAAATAGAAAAATCCATAGGAAGGCTATCAAAAATCCTATTCAAATCACAATCCTAATAAGAACCAAAGTAGCCCAATTATAACATGTTTAGATGGTATTCCCCTTCCAAAATGGATTCAAAAACTTGCTATACAGAATATCCCCAAAATTAAGTACAAAAATCACAACAGAAGATATGTGAACTCAAAAGATTTAAATAAATGACTACTTAGAATTAAAAAAAAAAAAAAGAAAATTAACTACGAAATATCAATCCAGACCTAATTTGAACTCAAATTATGTTATTTTCACTAATATATTGAAGGATTGAAAATATCGCATGCCAATGGCACGCTTGCCTTATGCATATGAGACTTCCAATTTCATGTCATTCCATGACAGTGCTTAGCACACTTGGCATCAAGGTTTACAGTACCAGTTTCAGCACCAATACCAGCCCTAACTAGTATGGTGTCAGTATGATCCGGTTCTTGGGACCGAAACTCATTACAAGGGGCACACCTAGTTTCAATCCCTTATCAGTCAGAGCCGATATGCCCAGCACGGACCGGTATGGTGTGGTACTAAAGATGCTTTGCATGCACTAGCACAACATCTGCCAAATACTAGCGAGCAACCAGTACTATAGCAACATCACATGGCACTAAGTCACTGGCACAGTACAAAGTGCTGTGCCTTGCCATTTAGCATTTAAATCCATGTACATATTCTTCACACCGCATCATTCTTCTCTATATAATGTAAAAATTCTCACCATGTTGGTGACGCTTCACATATTTGCACATACAGTTATGAGCTTTTGCCCTTACTAGATATGTTTCCATTTTTCCTTGCTACAACTTTAAGAAGGCCGTGTGACCATGCACAATATTTCTAAAGTGAACATTTTGGAAGGTGCTTGAACATGGTATTTATTTTTTATGGTTTAGTTTTAACCAAATTAACTAAAGTATCCCCAAATCTTGTTCACTAAACTCATGTATCCAACAAACTCATGACAAGTTCTGCCCTCTCCTCCTCAAGGAATTTGTCTTCTCATCCAGTCTTTTCTAAATTTTCTAAACTAGCATTTAAACTCATCCACTCTGGTAGATTGATATTAGGAATAAATTATGGTCAATGTAAGCTCATTAATAAGTCTTCACTAAAGGTAATCTTATTTAAAAGAAATAAGGTAAGAATCAGAAAATTGTATAATTCAAGAATTGCTTTAGAAGCACCAATAGGTATTCCTGGCTGTTTCTCAATTACATCAAATAGAAAAGCATATGATCTTTAGTTGTAGACATGAAATTTACATGCATGTGAGATACTAATTGAAACATATTATGATATAATGCATCAATATAAAAGGCAACTAACAAGTTACTTACAAGTTACAACCCTAATTTTAGTCTTAACCATGGAACAAAAAATATTACGAAAGCAAGGCCTAGAAAATATCTCTTACATTTTGGGAATAATTTGGCAATTTCCACAGCCTTCTTAAGTTGCAAAATAAGCACAGGAAGTAGGGACACCCTCAGAGCCAGTGTAGATGTGGAGATTATTAACCACCTGCAATGGAGTCTATATAGTCAGAGGACTATGAATGAAACATGCTATTGCAAGATGAACATGCGCTCCACTATTGTTTAATGCTGAAGACTGATTGTAATTTGAATGAACATCAAAGAACCACAGAAAAGATTACATGCAAACACGATAGAAAGACTATAGATCACATGAAAGAAGAAGTTCATTCATTGAAATGCTATCAGATACATTACTTTCAACAAGCAACATTGACTTTATACAGAAAATTCTTCAGTGAATGCTCAAATTGTCACTATTAATAAACAGAATTCTTCAGTGATTACAGAAATTTTCACCCATATAAAACATGCAGTTTATGTACAAACGAAGTTATCTATGAGTAGCCTATGAGACCAAAAAAAAAAATATGTGAAACAGTAAACAAGACTCCATAGAATAGGATGCTGGCCAATTAAGAGGGTCTTAAGACATGATAACATCATAGGAATCAGAAGGCTGAGGTGTTTTGAGTACAACCTTGGAAAAACAGCAGTATAAAGTGGCGATTGCACTTATTAAAAATAAAGCAGTTGTATAATGGCAGAGATGAGACATATATGTAACAAAAACATACAGCAGGTCAGACGAGGAAAGAACTTCAATTCATATACAAATGTTCAGGCACAAGGGAAAGCCTCAGAGGATTTGGGTGGAAGTTGCAAGACAGAATATATGCATGTATACCTAATTGTCTAGGTAAACGGGGAATTTAATCTTTCAGTAATCAATGGAAAAATAGGATCTGTAGAACCTTAAACAACCGAGATAGCATACTCATGCCTAGCCATGGTATCAAGTTCTCATCAATGTATATTACGAGACAACGAATCAAACTTGATCTGACAAACCATTGCACTATTTGGTTTGCTAGGTGTTAACACTATTAGAAATCTTCAGACAATATATAAACTGAAAATATGAAACTACGAAACAATTCGCTTTCCACACTAATCTTGGTACACCCTTCCGACAATTCCAACAAATTATAGACCTCCAATCCAAGCAGCCAACTTAGTAACAATGTCAAGAATCGGCGTGGAGGAAGTCCTATAATTGCAGATTAGCCGACCAGGTTTCCTAAACAATTTAACTAATTGATTCAAAGCCCAAATAGTACAAGGATTAAACAAAGCCGGAAATGCCCATCGAGAAAACCCACCGAGCTCCCTTAAAAATTGGATTTTTGGAATGCTTACCATGGAAGACCTGTGAGATCATGGTACCCATCAAGCAGAGTAATCACAGCGTGTACTGGATAATACCAGACGCTCTCTTCAACCGCTTCCTCCATCATCCTCGAGCCATCCGTCCCGAGGCTCGAGAATCCTACTCCAGTTTCAGAGCCATCCACAGGCCTCAACTCCAGTCCCTCTTTGAAGTTCCCGATGAGAGCGTCATCTCCGGCAGCGCCACCGGAGGCGGATCCGCCGCTAACTGATGTGCCGCCGGTCCAGGCGTGCCAGGAGAAGGAGCGGGAGGGGATTTTAGAGTAGAAAGATTGGATATTGTGATTGGACGAGCTCGGAGAGTGGGTGAAGTAGTCGGAGGAGGAGAAGGGTGGAAGGTGTTGGAGGGGATTGGACCGATGGAAGGGCGGAGGAGAAGGAAGGAAGAGGCGGCGACGGCGGAGATGGCGGACGAGTCGGGTCGCAAGAACCATGAGGCTGAAATGGGCTTCGTTGGGGTTTTCTCGGTTTTCTTTTGTTGGGGCTTCTCTCGCATCGTTGGCTCATGGTGCACGCAAGTTGCTGCCGCAGCATGGCAAAGAGGGTCGACTCGGGTCCGAGTTCTTGCCTTAAATGATCGGACATCCTTGACCCGAGGACCCATCCCACATAAATTGCATGCTAGAAAAATTTTGAATACTTAAAACAAGTCCAAGATTCCAAATTTTAACTTTGGTTGGTCCTGAACCATTAGACACCGACCAACTCACAACCTACATGTGATTGAGAACATTTGTAGCGCGAGTTCTTTTAGGACTGATTAGATTGTGGTGTTTGTAATGGAATTGAATCTTCCATTTCGAAAGAAGGCCGGCACTTAAATGGAAGAGTGTAGCATAGGTTTAGTCTCGATTGATAGTTTCTGACTTCTTGTTTTGGATGAGGCTATGGATCATTAGATCCAACATGAAATTAGAACATTTATTTTTCTAGTTCTCCCAAAATATTCAAAGGAGGTTTGGACGGGACATAAATAGATCTACATCACCAATAGGTCAACATGATATTTATTTATCAAATGAGTTGGGTTTGGATTTCAATGTTTAGCATGCTTATCTTGGTATTATTATATATATTTTAGAAAAATAGTGGTATGGTATCAAAAGTAGCTATCTGGATTTTAACTCAGACCATCACTTTAACTGGCCGTGACTCCGTGGGTAGAACTATGGCACATCCAACTAGAGACGCGCAAAAAGGGACTATTTGCAAAGTAAACAATCAAACGATCTGTGTGGAGGAAAATAAAAATTATGGACGCCATGTATTTTGACGATCACTTGTTAATGCAGCCAATAAATGATTAACTAGAAGATGAAGGGGGAGATGATCTAAGATCTCAAGATATGGACAAATCAACTAGATTGAGGCTTGATTAGATTTTTAAAAATATCTCTTGCGTAGCAGTAATCTTTCATAAATTATCTTAGCGTAAGATCTTGAAATACCAAATACGTAATATGGAAATCCTAGCACTAAACCTTTGAAGTATCAAGATTTCTAAATAGATTTCACTAAGTACAATGGCACTCGGTTCGGTCGAGCCAAACCATCGTGATCTTAAGGGGCATCAAAGATAGCACATATGATTGGCAAAATTAAAAAATGAGAATGGTGATAGGTATTTATGAAATAGTTATGACTTTGTGGAGGATTGATGGCTTGATTAGGACCATCTATGGTCTATAAGCTTAGCTGCTGGCTGCTAATGGCTTTCCCCTCTCAAAAGTTGAATTCATATGTGCAGGACATTGAAGCAGCTGTTTGATTCCTTGTGGTTGACAAGGCTCCGTTATTGGATAGATTCCCTGTTTCTTTCTTCCTAGTATACTGGTCAATCATGCTAAAAAAGAGAGTCCAATTTTTTTTCTAGACTGCCAAATATCACATATTAGCCATGTTAGGTGTCAAGCTTTCTTTTTTTCCTCCTAAACTCGGATGAAGCACCGTACCGGCCCTCCACTCCCTCTTTTTTTTTCTTTTTTTTTTTCCTCTTTTTTTCTTACATCTATGTAAGACAAGAGGATGCCATACTTATCTCCATCTCTCCTCTTATCCCTCTAGATAGATTTGCCATCCTTCCTGCTCTCTCCATGCAAAATTAAGAATATTGATCCATTGGTAATCTAACTATTCTGTTAAAAATTTTAATTAATTTGATAGTTTAATAGTTGTCAAATATTTCTAACCTTATCCCCCCTGCCCCCAATCACCCTTATAATGATTTAGAATAAAAATTATATAAATTGAAACCTACTGTTAGCTATTTTCTATTTTATTTTCCTTTATATTCTTATACAAAACTACAGATATAATTATTTTAAGTTTTCTCACAAGAAATGATAAAATAAATAAATATCATAGAAAAATATATATTGGCTCCATTAATCAATGATGGATATTGGATTAGAGCATTCTTAATTTTTCTAAAGAAAAAGCTGAAACTTTGAGAAATATGAAACAAGCACATTGAATATATGAACTTGCTAGATATTATCTACAACTAGATATAATATTTGCTATTCCATAATCATCTCAAACTAATTTTTCGATATTTTATGAAATACCGATAAATTTCTTTGATTCTCTATCTCTCTTTCTCGATCTCATATCTTTTGCAAATTATTGTGGTGGATTACTAGATTTGTGCAAATCTTTTTTTTTTTTTTTGGTTGATGGTTTGTTAAATAGATATATTTGATAAGGAAAACCCATAGTTTGTCTATATGCCTTTAAAAAAATCAATATATTGTTCCGGTGCTTTATAGAGGATGGTTCATTGCTAATGATCTCATGAATAGATTTAAACCAATATTTTTTACTCTATCCTAAAGTATTAAGTACTACTAAGATTTGCACTATCTCAAATAAAATATGCTAAATTAGTTAACTTATAAGAAACAAAAATTGTTCATCACAACAAGAAAAATTTGCTAAGAAATTTCTTTTATACGTGAATTTAATGCATTTATTCATATTGATACTCTAGGTGCATGCGCTTTTCCTATCTTTCTTTTTTTTTGATTCTTTATTGTATTACCGAGGATGGGGTTCTATTTGATGAGTTCTCGGATTCTTGATAGATTAGGTTTTCCAAGAATCATGATTCATAGAGTTGCGGTTTTTTTGGTTTGTTTTTATGTGATATGAAGTTGGCTTTTTTTTTTTTTATTTGTTTGAGCCTTTGAATTTATATAGTTTAGCCATCGGTTTTTTATTAGCATTGAGCAAAATAAACATAATACATGGTTGATTGATACAAAAAGGCTAGATGTATGAATTTGAGATAGATAAGCTTGTAACATATAGAAGTGATAAAAAAGACAAGACCAAACTGTTCTAGGAAAAATGTAAAAACCTTGCAAAGATAAATTACCAAGCAAACACATATCATAATGATCAATTTTAATATCTGAATAGTAATAAAGTAACCAAGAATTGTATTGTGGGTTTGTGTTAAAATACTTTGCCAATTAAATGCATCTTTAATTTTTCTAAATAAAAGTTGAGACTAGAACATGAGATAAGCATCCTGGATCTATGAACTTGTTATATGCCATCTATAACTAGATATAATATTATGTTTTCATAATCATCTTAAACAAACTTATCGATATTTCTTTGGATATTAATAAGTTTCTTTTCTTCTCTCTCTCTTTCTATAGTTTATTGTAATGGATTATTAAATTTGCTCAAGTCTTCTTCTTCTTTTTTCTTTGGTTGAGGGATTGTTAAACAATTATATTTGATAAGAAAAAGCTATATATAGTTTGCCTAAATATCTTTAATAAAATAATATATTATTTGATGCTTTGTAGAGGATGAGTTCTATTAGCTATATATAGTTCACTTTAAGGGTGTTATAGTTTGACTACACCATAACTCGGTCTCCTAGCCATTCAGAATCCTGAGGTGTATGTTGGCTATAGCATGTTCATTATAGGAATTAGATTGTACCAATAAGAGAATCTATCTATCTCGATAGATGAGGAGTAGGCCTATGATAATCATGAGATTGAGTCCTTAAGCCCATAGCTATGGCAGAATGAAGATGATAGAAAGAGTTTCTATTAGGATTTCACATTGGACTCGAATTGAATGATTAATTCATATGACGGATATTGGGTTTGATGAGTTCACCTTAACCCTAATCCTATCGGAGCTCAAAATAGAAGAATCCAATCACACAGATAACTGCACTGAGAGATTCGCTTTCAGTTCTGATTGGTTGCCACCATATACTGCTAAGTGTCACTGATGGATTTTGAGAGCAATTAGAATAATTTTGATGATCAATCATTCTAATTGTATGAATCAGAAAAGTTTTAGTCCATCGAAAGATATTTCGATGATGTCGATAATGAAGATCACGACATATCTCATTACCATACAAAATTGAACCTAATTAGATCATACAAATAAGGATTTGGGTCTGGATGTCATCAATTGAGCTAACACAATTCGATTGATTTGGATTAGATCCAATCAAATTCAAGATAATTGTGCTAGCACATGATTGAGCCTGACTTTCTCCTTCTAAAATCTTTCTGATTCATTGCAACCAAGTCAAAATTGATTTGACTCATTCTTGTATTTTGAATAAATTTAATTTCTATAATTAATTTGATCTGAACTTGTATTTGATAAGAAAAAGCTATATATAGTTTGCCTATATATCTTTAATAAATCAATATATTGTTTTGATGCTTTGTAGAGGTTGAGTTCATGGTTAATGATCTGTTGGATAGATTTAAACAAATAATCTTAAAGGTTCACTCTATTCTGAAGTATTACGTGCTGCTAGAATTTGCTCTATCCCAAATAAAAGTATACTAAATTATTTTAACTTATAAAAACAAAAATTGTTCATCACAATAGAACAAATTTCCTAAGGAATTCCTTCTATACTGTGTTTTGGATTACCATTGTGAATTTATTGCATTTATTCATATCAATGCTCATACAAATGTTAACATGTGTTTATGTAAATATCAAAATAAAGTAATTCATAGTTTAAGACTATGCACCAATAAAAAACAACTTTTATATCTGTTGGGGATAAATCCATGCCAGCCGAAGTTCGACTAAGACTCCAACACCAGTTTCGTCCGATTGTAGCTATAAAAACTGAACCTCAATCCGCAGAAGTATTCGAACTTTGAATCATTCTAAGATGGCCGACCTCCAACATTGCAGTCAGATAATCCGACTGGTTGAGAAGACCAATTTCGAATTCGATAGGGCATTGCGGATTTCTTCTCTAGATGAACTTGAATAATCAATGCTTCTGCCAAAGAGAACCGACTAAGTTCCCAGCTCCTGCGCATCCTATTCGATCGATCTTCTTCCAATAATCTGCATGGCTCCATCCAGTAGCCGAATTTCTTTCGGACTCCTCCAGCAGTCGAACTCCTTCCAAACTCCTCCAGCAGTTGGGTTCCTCCATCAGGCAAATTTTTCTTTGAATTTCTCCTCCAGTAGAGCTACGCACAGATCCTTCCAACAGACCTACTTCCTGATTCTCCCAGTGGATCTGCTCTCAAACACCCCCGGCAGACTTTCTTCAAGATTTCTTAGGTCGCAGAGCTTCCGAACCCTTTTCGGTCGAACTTTCAATAGTCACCCAGAAAGATCTCCTCGTCTATACGAATCCGACCTCGTACATGGCATGAACCAACCCACATACAGACTACTTTAGAGGGGTCCGAACTCCTCTAAAATTGATATAGCTCAAAGGTCATCATCAACCGACTCATCAATCGATGTCTACTCCTCCGAACTTCAACTATTAAATTCCAACGGATTAGCACGTCATGACAACAGATACTACTCTCCATAACAAATCCCACATGGCTCCGAACGACCCACTACCAAGCAGTTACGACTATCACTATCAATTTGTTACAGGCTCCGGGTTATAAAAGAAACCCTCCAGATGCATTTTCTCTAAGCTTTCTCTTCTTTTCCGATATTCTGCAACTTTTTCTACTGAGTACTCAATTTCTATTAACCAAAAGAGCTAACTTGATCATCGAAGGATCTTGCCAAAGCCACCCATAGGCTCTGAATGAGACTTATTTTGCAGATCACCGATGGCGACCTCGTCTTCTCTAACTTCAATGCTTCTTCGATGACGACCAAATTTCATACCAATAGGATTGGCATTAGAGGAAGGGCCACCTCTGCCTTCTAGGGTTTTCTTATTCTTAAAGAAGTGCTCAGCAGAGATCTCTACTTCTCCTCCAAAATCATCCTTCTCAAAAAAGATGCCTCCCAGGAAAGCTTCTCCCCGATGGTCGATGGCTTCCACGGTCAGATCCCATCCAGATTTGTCCGTCCCTATTTCATCTCTAGTGACTCAAGCTCTACCTGTAGCAATAGTGAATGTGGAGCAATTCAACCTGCTAGTCCAGTAGGTTCATAGTCTTACAAAAGTAGTGCAGGTCATGCAGCAGCCTCCGGAACTAATTCGATCGGAGTAAGCTTTTTTAGAGCCCCATGATCCGATCTAAGGATGGCCAACTCGGGCTAGCCTGTTGGCGACCTTCAAAAAGAGAAAGTAGAGAATCGAAAGCCCCTACTTTGATCATGACTCTATCCCTGGGGAGACTTTACCCCCGTTCAGTCAAAAAATCTTGGAGATCCATGATCGAGAGGATCTCTTGGACCAGAAACTGCAAGAGATGAATCGATAAATTAAAAAATTCCACCATGCTCCCCCTCCTATGATAATGATATCTGTACCGACCCTCCTTTCTCTCATCATATCATGTAGGAACCTATTCCATCGAACTTCAAGCTCCCTCAATCCAAAAGCTACGATGGGACTATCGATCCGATCGATCATCTGGAGGTCTTTCGGATAATGATGCTGCTCCATAGCACGCCAGACGCCATCCTGTGCCGGGCTTTCCCATCCACCTTAAAAGGAGCAATCAGAAATTGGTATTCGGCCCTTAAGTCGGGCATCATTTTTTTCTTTGATCAAATGAGCCACTAGTTTGTGGCTCATTTTGTCAGCAGTCGATGTCCTAAGCAAGATTCGGAATCCCTCATCAACATCAAGCAGTAAGAGAGAGAATCCATCCGAGCTTATGTCAATCACTTTAATGCTACTGTACTGGAGGTCCAAAACTTGGACCAATCTATTATGATGGCCGCACTAAAGAATGGCCTTCAGAAGAATAATCTGCTATTCTTTCTGAAGAAAAGGTATCCTAAAAATTTTGCCGATATGCTGACTCGGGCCGAAAGATATGTCCAAGTAGAAGAGGCCTTCAAGGCCAAGGACAATGAAGCCATTGGAGAACGGTGAATGGGCGAGCCAGTCAGACCCACTGAAGAAGAAAAGTTGAGTGAAACTCAGCCGTGCTCTCAAACTTTTTCTGAGCGCAAGCAAGTCCGAACTCCTTTTCAGACTTGAAAGTAGGAAAGTCCTGATAGAAGGGCTCGACGAGGCTCCCCCCTCTGAAGGTTCCACAACTATGTCCCCCTCAACGCTCTAAAAATATAAGTAGTGATGGAGATCAAGGAGCAACTGCCTAGACCGAAGAGGATGCGCTCTCATTCCGACAAGCACAATCCTAACAAGTACTGTCTTTATCATTGTGACCACGGTCACGATACTGAAAAATATGTTCAGCTCCAAGACGAGATCGGAGAGCTCATCAGGTGGGACAGGCTCGATCGATTCCTATGGCATCAGTCTGAAGGATGGGAGGATCGACCAAGGGCACTGTCACAGCCAGAACCGCCAAGAAGGGAGGAGCAAGAGCTAGATCGACCATCCCTTAGCATCATCAACACCATCTCTAGGAAACTTCGATGGAGGAAGGCCAGTAGATCAGCAGAGCCTGGGAAGAGGCAAAAAACTGAGGAGCCCATCACTTTCACCAACAAGGATGCCCAAGGAGTTTAGTTTTCACACAATGATGTAGTTGTAATCTCTTTAAGCATTGCTGACTATGATGTGCGCCACATTCTGATAGATAATGAAAGCTCTACTGATATTTTATTTTATGATGCTTTCTCAAAAATGTCTTTACCTAATAACCACTTGGGATCTATGAACTCTCCGTTGGTAGGCTTCATTGGCGATGCCGTGCTAGTCGAGGGCATAATAACTTTGACTGTGGCTGCAGAGCAACGTTTGAAACTAGCTAAAGCACAGATCGATTTTCTAGTCGTAAAAGCTCCATCTGCCTACAATACTATTCTTGATCGACCTAATTTGAATACGTTCTGAGCTGTAGTGTCAACTTATTATCTAAAGATGAAGTTTTCAATGAGCTACGGAATCGGAGAGATCAGAGGAGACCAGGCTTTGGTAAGGCACTATTACTCCATTGCCCTATAGAAAAATATCCAGCCCAACTTTTGTCCTGTTGATGGACTAGATGTCTACGACGATCTTAGAGAGGAGTGGGGCGAGCCTATGAAAGATCTTATTTTCGTCCTATTGAACGACGAACATGTGGAGCACACTATGCAGATCGGCTCCAACTTGGGGGATGAGGTTCGAGAGCAACTCATTACCTTCCTCTGGAGGAATGCAGACGTCTTTACCTGGGTCCCAATGGATATACCAGGAATTGATGCCAAGATCATGGAACATCGATTGATCGCTGATCCTAAGTGTTGGCCAGTAAAAGAAAAAATGTGCAGCCATGCTCCGGAGAGGTAGAAAGCAATTGCAGAAAAAGTCGACAAGCTCCTCAAGACTGGATTCATCCAAAAAGTTAACTATCCGAACTAGATCTCAAATATGGTGCTCGTCAAAAAGGCAAACGATAAATGGAGGATGTGTATAGACTTCAAAAATCTAAACAAAGCCTATCCAAAAGATAGCTACCCCCACCCAGGATTGATTAACTAGTGGATGCAATCTTGGGCCATGAGCTTTTCACATTCATGGATGCCTTTTTCAGCTACAATCAAATTCGGATGGCGTCAGAAAATGAGAGAAAAACTACTTTTGTCACTGACCATGGTCTTTACTGTTACAGGATTATGCCTTTCAGACTCAAGAATGCAGGAGCCACGTACCAGCACTTGGTCAACAAAATCTTCAGAAAGTAGATCGATCGAAACATGAAAGTGTATGTGGATGACATGCTCGTCAAGAGTCAAGCCTCAACAAACGACATTTTTGATCTCGAAAAGACCTTTAGCGCACTTAAGAAGTATAAAATGAAGCTAAATCCGACCAAGTGCGCCTTTGGTGTGATCTCGAAGAAGTTTTTAGGATTCATGGTATCGAGGTGTGGGATTGAAGCGAATCCAGAGAAAATTCAGGCTATTCAGGAGATGACTGCTCCAAAAATAATTAAAGAAGTTCAGCGTTTGATTAGAAAAGTGGCATTCCTAAATCGCTTTATCTTGAGATCGATCGAGCGATGCATGCCCTTCCTCCAAGTTCTCAAGCAATCAAAAAACTTCTACTGAACGATGGAATGCCAACGGACGTTCGAGGAGCTCAAAAACTACCTCAGCTCATCCCCACTACTGATAAAGCCTGAGTCTAAAAAAGAATTATTCTTATACCTAGCAGTCTCTCCAGAAGCCCTAGCAGTAGTCCTGATCAAGAAGGAGGCGAAAACGCAGCGGCCGATCTACTACATAAGTTGAGTCTTGAGGGATGGAGAGATCAGGTACTCTAAATTAGAAAAATTGACTTACTTACTTCTAATTACCGTTAGAAGACTCTGATCTTACTTTCAGGGGCACACCATAACTGTCCTCATGGATCAACCAATTAAAGCAGTCCTTCATCAAATGGATGCCTCTGAAAGAATCACAAAATGGACAATCGAGCTTATAAAATTTGACATCAACTACCGACCTTGACCATCGATCAAAGTCCAGATATTAGTAGATTTTGTAGTAGAATACACCATTCCGATTGAAGCCAAGCTTGAACAGGATGAAACCAGCATTTCGTGGTTGCAACTGAGCCCCCTTGAAGAGAATGCCGACCTTTTCGAAGGTTTTTGGGCCCTATACGTGGATAATTCATCCAATGCTGTTGGAGCAAGCATGGGGTTGGTCTTAGTTTATCCCGAGGGAGTCGTCGTCGAATATGCACTATGCTTCGAATTTTCTGCAACTAACAATGGGATCGAATATGAAGCTCCGATTGCTGGGTTAAAAATAGTAAAAGAGTTAAAAGTAGATCAGCTCCAAGTCTACAGTGATTTTCAACTGATGGTCGGATAAGTTAGCGGTAACTACGAAACTTGGGAGGAAAGTATGATAAAATATTTTGAAAAAGTAAGAAACTTGACTTCGACCTTCAACAGTTTTAGCATTCAACAAATTCCGAGGGCAAAAACTATAAGAGCTGATCTTCTTTCTAAATTGACCACTTTAGCCCAAGCCAAACTCTCCAAAAAAGTATTTTTTGAAATTCTAAAATATCCAAGCTCAGAGGAGTCGCAGCCTGTTATGCAAGTTGAGTACGAGTCGAGCTGGATCGATCCGCTAGTTGCCTACCTCAAGGATTAAGCTTTTCCTCATGATCTAAAAGAAGCTCGAAAACTCAGAAATCAAACTTCTCGGTATGTTCTGTATGAAGACAAGCTGTATAAAAGATCGTATTCTCTATCGCTCTTGAGATGTCTCCGACCTTCTAAGGCCGACTTCGCATTATGAAAAGTGCATGAAGGAATTTACAAAAGTTATATAAGAGCCAGATCTCTATCATAAAGGCTACTTCGATAGGGGTACTATTGATCGATCTTGTACCATAATTTTATAAAGTATGTCAAGAAATGTGACCGCTGTCAGAGCAATGCAAATATATAAAGACAACCAACCTCCGAGCTTACTCTACTAAGCGCACCTTGGCCATTCGTGCAGTAGAAAATGGATATACTTGGCCTCTTTCTAATTGCATCTGGACAACGAAAGTTCCTCCTGGTTGCGATCAACTACCTCACCAAATGGATCGAAACCGAACCATTAGCAAAAATTACTGAGACCAAGGTATAGAACTTCGTTTGAAAGTCAATCATCTATCGGTTTGATCTGTCCCAAACTTTTATAATAGATAACGAGCGATAGTTTATTGGAATGAGGTTCGCTGAGTTCTGTGAAGATCTAAACATCTCCCATCACTTCATATCAGTGGCCCATCCGCAGGCAAATGATGAAGCAGAGGTGACCAACAAAATTTTACTGCAGGACATCAAGGCAAGGCTTGAAAGAGCAAGAAAAACTTGGGCGGACGAACTCTACCACGTCCTTTGGGCGTACCGAACTACTCAAAGGCTACCAATTGGAGAAACACCATTTGCCTTGGCCTTTGGAACAGCGGCAGTCATCCCAATCGAGCTTAAACTTTCGTCAACATGGGTCGTGGCCTTCAATAAGCAGCGTAACTCATAAGACCTAAGAGTCAACCTCAATCTTCTAGAGAAAAAAAGAGAAGAAGTTCAAATTTGGATGGCAGCCTACAGACGAAGAGTAGCCAGATACTATAACTCCAGAGTAAAAAGCAAAGTATTTAGGGTGGCGGACTTGGTGCTCCGACGAGCATCCATTTTGTAACCTCAAGATCAAGAAAAGCTCATCCTGAATTGAAAAGATCTGTATAAAGTAGAGAAGGTCATCTAACCTAGAACTTATCATCTGAAGGAGCTCGAAGGAGCGATACTTCTGCAGTCTTGGAATTCAGAAAACTTAAGAATGTATTATCAGTAATTTTTCTTCAATAAAATTTTTCTATTTTAACATCATTATTTCTTGGTGCAAAAATTATGTAATAACTAATAACTCTCTGAAGCAACCTAAAGTGACTCATTAGGAACAGAAGGAGAACCTCGTCCTAACGTGAGTAAAGTCGAAGACCTCATTGAACTAAGATGAGATGATGGGAGAGGTCCTACCAACGGCCCTAATATGCCCCTACAGCCCATTAGAACTAGAAGGAGAATCTCATCCTAACATGAGCAAAATTGAAAACCTTGTTGAACTAAGAGAGATGAGAAAAGAGGCTCCACCAACAATCCTAATATGCATCTATAGTTTGTTAGGAACAAAAGAAGAACATCGTTCTAATGTGAGCAAAGTCAAAAGCCTTGTTGAATAAAGATGAGATGAGAGGCCCTGTCAATAGCCCTAATGTGCCCCTATAGTCCGCTAGAAATAGGAGAAAAACTTCGTCCTAACATGAGCAAAATCGAAGGCCTCATTGACCTAAGATGAAATGAGAAGAGAGGCCCTGCCAACAGTCCTAATGTGCTCCTACAGCTCGCTAGGAACAGGAGAGGAACATCGTCCTAACGTGAGCAAAATCAAAGGCTTCATTAAAGTAAAATGAGATGAGGGGAGAGATCCCACTGATGGACCCGATGAACCTCTATGATCGCATAAAGGGTGGAAGGCCAAGGCCTCGCTAATTGAAAATAAGAAAGAGACCAAGACTCTACTAACGACTGTCGTGCACATCCTCTTACGACCACTCCAAACGCCAAAGATAAAATCCCAACCTAATCCACGGAATGGACCTCTAGCCCGACATCTACGACAAGCATCTCATTAGAAACAAAGAAAAAAATGAGGCACTCAGAATCGTGTCTACAAGAGATGACAATAAAAAAAAAAAAGAGAGAGAGATACCATTTCGTCATGGAGTTGTGTTCATTACAAAATAAAAATTAATAAGATCAATTATACGGTGGACATACTACAAGCGAAATGAAGGTCGGTAAGGACCAACTGTACGAAAGAACAAATGCATTACAAACGGAATAAAGATCGATGAAATCGATTACATTAAAAAAAAACAAAGAAAAGAGGTGAAGTCCTAAGGCGGCCCGGGCTCTTTAGACTTTGGACTATCGGCTTCAGCCATCACCAAAACTTCCTTCAGTTTGAAGATCTCCTTCTCGAGCTCCTTCTTCTTGTATAGGCTGTCGATATACATTCTGTTGGCATACTCAAATTTGGCCTCGAGTTCTCATCGCTGCTTTCTCAGAACTTCAGATTCAGCTTCGACGTCCATGATGGCTCGACGCTCGCAGGTCAACTAAAGCTTCAGTTGCTGAACTTCAGATTTCTCCACCCCAACAACCTCCGAGAGCTCACCGACGGTCCTCCTTAGAGAGGCAAGCTCCTCAGATTCGCCACTCGATCTAGCATGCTGAACGCTATAAAACTTCCTCCAAAAATATCGCCTCGTCCCTGACAGCCTTCAGCTCATCTTTAAGCCTGGACATCTTTCCTGCCCAGATCACCCAGTAACTATTATGCCGGTCCTCAGCATCCTGCAGCTGCTTCTGAAGCTGGAAGAAATATTTCAACCAATCCCAGTTATGCTGGGCTTCATCGGTGGACCATGACGAACTTCCTTCCAAAAGATAGATTTTTTCTTTTGTCTTCTTAAGATCAACTTCAAGAGAGCTGATCTTTGCTGTGAGCACCCAAGACTTATCACTCGCATTCTTTCGGAGTTTAGCGAGCTGCTTCTCAAAATTTTCTTTTCGGATGCAAAAGCTCGTGGAATCCTTCATGTGTAGGCTTCGGAGGCGAGTGACTTCTTTAGTCGCCTCCAAAGCATTCTTCCAAGAGGCCTGAAGGTCAGCCTTAATCTTCTTCAACATTTTTCTTAAATGATGAACTTTCTTCTTCAAACCTCTTATCAAAGGCTTGAACGAAACTCCCTAAGGTAAGAGGTCGGTATCAACCGAAGAAAGGGGGTCGTGGTCCTGATTGTCGGAAGCATTCTAAATCATATGTAGCACAGTATAAAGAAAAAGAGGAATTTGCTTTCATTACTTCAAATATTCTTGGTACATCAAAAAAAAAGTACATAAATATCAAAAGTTTAGACCTCGCGTGGCTCGCCCACTGGAGAGGTCGGGACATTTTTGGCCACCTCCGGCTCTCAAGCAGGCTCGGATGCTGCACCTATAGATTCTGGAACTTTTGAAGCAGCTTCGATGGCATGGATAGTAGGGACAACCTCAGCATCAGTGCACGAAGGGCCGGCTCTATTTTCTGGCTCCTCTATGAGGAGGTCCAGATCAATGTCGAGAAAATTTTCGATGACCCATCTCAAGCAGATCTAGAACCCCTCCAAGAAAGATTCCTAGGCAAAATCTATTTTGATGTCCGCCATATCTTTGGAGGACTTGAAGTCTTGCATAGCCCTCTCCATGGCGGCATTGACCTCCTCCTACGCCTTTCTTTTTTCCTCCTTCTCTAGAGCTAGCTCGGCCCTCAGCTTCGCCATCTCTTCGCACTCCTCTCTCAACTCCTTCTGAAGCCATTCAACCTCAGACGAGTGGATTTTCGAGGCAACCTTCAAAACGTCGGCCTCGGCCCGAGACTCCTCGGCTTCTATGCGGGCTTCCTCGAGGGCCCTAGAAGCTTTGGCCCATCTCTGGTTCACCACCTTGAAGTAGGCAAAAAGGTAGTGCCCCAACTATAAAACAAAAAATGAGTCAGAATTCTAAAAGATTCCAACTTTAAAGCCCAAAGGGCATGAAGTCAAAATTAAAAGAAGCTACCTACCTCTAGGAAGGCAGTGAAGGACTCGTCGAACCTCTCGACGTCGTCCTTCTAGCATATCTTCTCTACAATATGGGGAAGGATGCTCCCCTCCATCAGCGACTGGATGACCTCTCGATCGTCCAGAGAACCCTGCTTTTGGCTAAGGTCCTCTTCCTTGGAGCTCTTAATCTTCCGTTCGACCTTTTTGCTGATAGCCTTCTTCTTCCTCTCTGTGACTTCTCCTTGCTGAACAAGAGCAGAAAGGGCAGCCTCATTAGACAAGATTGGGCTTGGTGCGGCAATGATGGGCTCGAGGGTCTCCGAATCAGTATGGCCTGGCTCAACTCTCTAGTTCGAGCCTTCTTTCGTGGTTCACCGGAAGGATCGCCCTTCCTCTTAAGGATCTTGATTCTCTACGTTAGGCGATTTTGTTTCTCTGGAGTCATTTCTGCAAAGGAGATAAAGTTAGAAGGTCAGCAGAAAGAACACCACCTGACTGACTTAATATGAAGAACTACCTATTGGGTTAAGAGGACTGAGACCCAAATTGAATAAGATCTGTTCGTCCAGAAGGTTAAGGATCGGTGGAGCGTTAAAGAACTTTAGCTTGTTGGCCGAACTCTGATCCTCATTTTCTAGTCCGGAGGCTCGACAGACCGATTTCCTTATCTCGCCCCACGAAGAAAGTCCTAACCCTAAGAAGGGATGGGAGATGAAAAGAAATTTCTCCTTCCAATCGTAAATGGAGGAAGGAGCACCTTTGAGCAGTCCCTTTTTGTCGAACTGCGGAGATACATACCACCAATTCTTGATGATTAGATGACATTTGAAGGTGAAGAAGTTGCAAAATAAGAAAATGGTAGGTTGAACGCCTACCATGGTGCACAAAGAGAGAAATCCTATGATGAATCTAAAGAAATTTGGCACCATGGCAGCAAGAGAGATATTGAGAAATTTGAATAGGTTGACTACAAAAGGAGGCAAGGATAACCTAAGTTCGGCCCAAAGGATTTCGACATACAGATAGGTTCGGTCGGGAGGGGGTGAGCAAACTCGATCATTGGGCTCGGGAAGTTCAAGCTTGTATTCAGAAGGAATCTCAAACCAAATCCTAGCTAGGAAAAGATCGTCGGACCGAAGTCTATAGGGAATGGTTGCAGGCACAAAAGGATGGGCCAACCCCAAAGGTTTAGTCTCCTCAGGAGATGGACTCACCAAGATTAAAGGGGCTGGGCTCCTAGAACATGTTGACCAAGATCCTTCGGTAGATATTTGGATCAAAGAAAAATCGAGGAATCGTCCAAAAAATCAGAAGAAACAAGGTGTTTAAACTTCGACAAAAACAAAAAGAGCGAGAAAGCAAAGGATGCAGAAATAATCCAAAAAAGTATCGAAGGACTGACCTAAATCGGCTGGGGAGAATAAGGAGATGATGAATGTAATGAAAATCGAATGAGGATGCGCCTGAAACCAAGGAAAATGGAGGAAGAAGCTTGAACTCTGGCACGGGACAGAGAAGGCAACTGGAGGAAGGAGATGAGGATTTCAGAAGAAGTAAAGGCTCGAAGGAGAAGGATGCGTTTAAGTAGCCCCTGAAATTCCAAGACGGTTATGATCGCAAATTTCCTCCAGCCGATCTCTAATTGATGCATATCCCACTCATCATGGCAAAAAGCTTCCAACGAGTAGATCCTTAATAGCACTATACTTCGAGCAGGCTTCTAACGAAAAATTCAAAAAACATCTCTTCAGGTCACCGTGCATTTACGAAGCTTCGGCGCCAATCAGATAAAAGCCAAAACTCTCCATCCAACCCAGACGCAAGAAATCCAACATGATTGAAAAATCTTTCGAACTTTGACAGTCTCTATTTTGCTCATATCTTTCGAACTTCGAACTTGGAAGTAGCGGAACTAGTGTTGGGGATAAATCTATGCCTGCCGAAGTTCGGCTAAGACTCCAACACCAATTCCATCCGGTTGCAGCTATAAAAACTGAACCTCAATCCGTGGGAGTATTCGAACTCTGAATCATTCTGAGGTGGCCAACCTCCAACATTGTAGTCAGATAATTCGACTGGCTGGAAAGATCGATTTCGAATTCAATAGGGCACTGTGGATTCCTTCTCCAAATAAACTTGAACAGTCAATGCTTCTGCCCCAGAGAACCAACTCAGTCTTTGGCTCCTATGCATCCTATTCGGCTGATCTTCTTTCAGTAACCTACATGGCTCTGTTCCGCAATCAAATTCCTTCCGGACTCCTCCAGCAGTTGGGTTCCTCCATCAGACAAATTTTTCTTCGAATTTTTCCTCCAGTAGAGCTGCACATAGATCTCTCCAGCAGACCTACTTCCTGATTCCTCTAGTGGATCCGTTCTTAGACACCCTCGGTAGATCCGTTCTTAGACACCCCCAGCAGACTTCCTTCAAGATTTCTCAGGTCGCAGAGCTTCCGAACCCTTTCTGACCGAACTTTCAGCAGTCGTCCAGAAAGGTCTTCTCGCCTACATGAATCTGGTCCCATACACGACATGAATCAACCCACATATAAACTATTTTAGAGGAGTCCGAATTCTATAATTGATATAACTCAAAGGTCATCACCAACCGACGTCTACTCCTCCGAACTTCAACTATTAAATCCCAATGGATTTGCACGTCGTGACAATAGATACTACTTTCCATAACAAACCCCACGTGGCCCCGAATGACCTACTATCAAGCAGTTGCGGCTATCACTATCAGTTTGTTACAAGCTTCGGACTATAAAAAGGATCCTCCAGATACGTTTTCTTCAAATTTTCTCCTCTTTTCTGATACTTTGCAACTTTTTCTATTGAGTACTCAATTTCTGTTGGTCAAAAGAGCTGAATTAATCGTTGGAGGATCTTGTCGGAGCCATCATAGGCTCTGAACGAGGCTTATTTTGTAGGTCACCGACGGCGACCTCGTCTTCTCCGACTCTAGTGCTTCTTCGATAACGATCAGATTTTGCATCAATAATATCCATATACTATCTACGTCAAGATATATATAATAGCAATTTTTTCATTGAACGATGATTTCTAGTATACTATAGATCATATAAATATCATCAATATCTAAATTAAAAATATTAATTATAGTTACATTATTTGCAAGGAGAAACAACTTTTTTATATACATATCGACAACCAGACGTAATTGCAACTTATCGTGGTCGTTTCAAATAAATTTGCTAATATTTTTGTGCATCATTTAATATTCAATATAGCTATAAATTTTGTTAATCTTTACCTCTCTATCGGTTTTTTTTATTATTTAATTAAATCTCGCTGCATGTGAGAGTTCGGAACTCCCCAACAAGCAACAAGTGTCGGCCTGCAAATGTGCCACATATTTTTCTCCATTCTCAGCCCTTTATATATATATATATATACGGGTCCTCTATCATAAGCACCTTTTTGTTTCTTCCTGCTCTCTGCCTTCTGGCTATAAGGCAATTCTACAAATAAGCTGGGGAATTAGGGTTGATGTGACACATGAGTGAGCCATACATCATTGCACATCTTCGGGATAGGATCTTTTAAATATGATGTACCTCATGTTATAACGTGTCACCTTCTGGATTTAATCCATGGGCTCAAGTCGTTCAAGCTAAAAATCATTTTCCTTGTAGCTGGATAGACCATAAAAAGCCACGAAATTGCTCGACCATTTAGAGCAGAAGCTGCTCTTCTAGGCCCAAAGTAAGCTACCAATTTCAATGGGTGATAGGGTTAGAAAATCCTATAAATATTATGTATTGGTACAAAATTTGATTGATATTAAATTGAGTTGAAGTCAAAAAAAAATAAGATTATCATCGATGACCTGCAAAATAAAGTCCCATCTAGAATCGATATTGCTGGCTCCGACAGAACCCTCCAATGATCAAGTTAGCTCTTACCAATAGAAATGGAATGCTCAGTGTAGAGTTCGGCAGAGTTTCAGAAAGAAGAAGAAAGTTTAAAAAAAACGCATCTGGAGGATCTTTTTTTATAGACGGAGCTTATTATAACTACCTTGATTAATGACTGTCATAACCATCCTGATAAATACCGATTATGATTGACTTGATAAATATCGATCGTATTGTCTTGATAAATGATAATCATAATTATCGTGATAATTATAACCGTTCAATAGTGGGATCGCCTATAGAAATCCGTCTGAAAGAATAGTCCGTAAAGAGTTCGACTTCCATAAAAATTCGACTGAAGGAGGAGTCCGGAAGGAGTTCGACTTTCGTAGAAATTCGACTGCTGGAAGAGTCCGAAAGGAGTTCAGCTTCCATAGAAGCTCGACCGCTGGAGGAATTTGGAAAGAGTTTGGCTTCCGTAGAAGTCTGATTGGCTGAAGAAGTTTGGCTAGGTTTGATCGCTGGATAGTTCGGCCATTGAATAAATCCGACTGCTAGGAAGAGAATTTTCGATTGAAGCTCTTCCGTGATTATCATCTGCATTAGGCTAAGCTTCAGATTGAATTTCGACGGGAGCGAGATTTATCCCCAACATTATGAATGATCCTTGAGTTTCCTTGATTCCCATTCATCGGTGGCCTACTTATATTAATATCCATAACATAACATCAGGGATGATATGAAGGTGCTAGATTATAGTAACATAAATAAAGAGTGGGACATTAAAAAGAAAAGATTGCTCAAGGCTTCTCGGCTGATATGATGCATCAGATATTAAGCTTGCTCGTTGCTCAAGTATCCTAGTCCGATTAACTGATGTGGGGGCATACTTGTTGGTGCAGAATCTAGTTATCGTCGGATCCAACTGGAGTAGAGAAGTATGAGGTTAGTTATCGCCGGATCCAACTGGAGTAGAGAAGGATGAGGTCACCGTCGATGACCTACAAAATAAAATTCCATCCAAAACCGTTGGGGGTGGCTCCGATAGGATCCTCCGACGATCAAGTCAACTCTTCTGGCCAACAGAAATAGAGTACTCTGGAATGAGTTCGATAGAGTTTAAAGGAGGAGAGAAGAGCTTAGAGCCTAAAATAAGCATATTTGGAGGATCCTTTTTATAGGTAGAGCTTGTAGAGGATTGATGGTGACAGCAGCAGCTACCTGACAGTAGGCTACTCGAGGTCTGGTGGAGTCAGTCACGGAGGGAGGCACCGTCTGTAGCACCACCTGCAATTGATTGATTGTGACAGCCATCGCCGCCTGGTAGCGGATTGCTGTCGCCTGCAGCGAACTGATGGTGATCGTTTATCAAGATTTAATGGTCGTAGCTGTAAAAAAATAGGCATTAATTGATGGACTTCGGCATGCATCAATTTCAGAGGAGTTCGAACTCCTGAAAGAGTTTGACCGAAGGAAAAGCTCAGAATAAGTTCGGCCCCTGTAGGAGTTCGGTCGAAGGAAAAACTTGGGAGGAGTTTGGCTCCTATAGGCGTCTGACTAGAGGAGTACGACTGGAGGAGTACGAAGGAAGTTCGGCTCTCGTGGAAGTTCGACTGAAGCTCGACCACTGAGGAGTTCGGCAGGTTGAAGAAGTTCGACTAAGACCCGGCCGCTGGGGAGTTTGGAAGAAGCTCGACCGCTGAGGAGTTCGACCAGTTGAAGGAGTTTGGCTAAGACTCGTCCGCTGAAGCTCTTTCGTGGCTATCGGTTGCAAGATGAGCATCGAACTAGACTTCAACAGGAGCGGAGTTTATCCCCAATAATAGTCTCCCCACTTTTGAATTTGAAACTCGAAGGAAGAAAGTGCAGAAAAGATGACTGTCGAAGTCCTCTTTTGGGCTCTGTGCCGGTTTAGGTTGAAGCTCGGAGAAGATTTTATCTCCAGCCAAAGTTGATGTTGAAGTTGAAGCTCGAAAGAGATCTCATCTCTAGTCGAGGTTGAAGTAGATCTTATCTCCTCCTACAGTCGAGGTTGATGCGGACGCTCGGGAGAGATTTTATCTCCTACAATCGAGGTTGGCTCGGCCGCTCGGGAGAGATCTCATCTCCTACAGCCGAGGTTGAAGCTCGAAAGAGATCTCATCTTCTGCTGCCGAGATCGATGCGGGCGCTCGAGGGAGATCTTACCTCCTGCAATCGAGGTTGGCCCAGTCGCTCGGAGGAGATCTCATCTCTTGATAGTCAAGGTTGAAGCTCAGGAGAGATCTTATCTCCTGCTGTTGAGGTCGATGCGGACACTCGGAGGAGAACTTATCTCCTACAGTCGAGGTTGGCCCGATTGCTTGGGAGAGATCTCATCTTCTGTAGCCGAGGTTGAAGCTCGGGGGAGATCTTATAAAGCTCGAGGGAGATCTCATCTCCTGCAATGCCGAAGTTGAAGCTCGGGGGGAGATCTTATTTTCTGCAGACTTTGAAAGATCTTATCTCCAACAGTTGAGGTCGAGAAAAATTCCTGTCTTCCTATAGATTAGACTTGAAGCTCGATCTTGGACTTTGCTCACATAAGGACGAGGTTCTCCTCCTGTTCCTAATAGGCCGTGGGGGCACATAAGGGCCGTTGTCAGAACCTCTCCCTCCATCCTGTTCTAAATGAACGAGGCCTTCGATTTTGCTTGCATAAGGACGAGGTCCTCCTTCTATCCCTAATAGGCTATGGGGGCACATAAGGGTCGTTATCAGGGCCTCTCCCTCCATCTCGTCTAAATGAATGAGGCCTTCGATTTTGCTCGCATTAGGATGAGATCCTCTTCCTATTCCTAACAGGCCGTGGGGGAACATAAGGGCCATTGTCAGGGCCTCTCCCCTATCCCATTCTAAATGAACGAGGCCTTCGAAGCTCGGAAGAGATCTTATCTCTAGCCGAGGTTGTCGCGATCGCTCGGAAGAAATCTTATCTCTAGCCGAGGTTATTACGATCGTTCGGGAGAGATCTTATCTCTAGCCCAGGTTGACTCGGATGCTCCGAAGAGATCTTATCTCTGGCCGAGATTGTCTCAATTGCTTGGAAGAGATCTTATCTCTAGCTGAGGTTATCGCAGTCGCTCGGAAGAGATCTTATCTCTCTGACCGAGGTTGACTCGGATCGAAGAGATCTTATCTCTAGCCGAGGTTGTCAACGGTCGCTCGAAAGAGATCTTATCTCTAGCCGAGGTTGTCATGATCGCTCGGAAGAGATCTTATCTCTGGTCGAGGTTGACTTGGTCGCTCGAGAGAGATCTTATCTCTAGCCGAGGTTGACTCGGTCGCTCGGGAGAGATCTTATCTCTGATCCGAGGTTGTCGCGATCGCTCGGGAGAGATCTTATCTCTAGCCGAGGTTGACTCAAGTCGCTCGAAAGAGATCTTATCTTCTAGCTGAGGTTGACTCGAGCGCTTGGAAAGAGATCTTATCTCTAGTCGAGGTTGTCTCGGTCGCTCGGAAGAGATCTTATCTCTAGTCGAGGTTGAGTCGAACACTCGAAAGAGATCTTATCTCTGACCGAGGTTGTCTCGGTCGCTCGAAAGAGATCTTATCTCTAGTCGAGGTTGACACAGTCATTCGGAAGAGATCTTATCTCTAGTCGAGGGTGCGCGGTCGCTCGAAAGAGATCTTATCTCTAGTCGAGGTTGACTCAGACGCTCGGAAGAGATCTTATCTCTAGCCGAGGTTGTCGCGATTGCTTGAAAGAGATCTTATCTCTAGCCAAGATTGTCACGGTCGCTCGAAAGAGATTTTATCTCTAGCCAAGGTTGACTCGGACGCTCGGAAGAGATATTATCTCTGGTCAAGTTATCTAGGTCACTCGAAAGAGATCTTATCTCTAGCCGAGGTTGACTCGGATACTCAAAAAATATCTTATCTCTAGTCGAGGTTATTGCGGTCGTTCGGAAGAGATCTTATCTCTGACCGAGATTATCTCGGTCGCTCGAAAGAGATCTTATCTCTAATTGAGGTTGATTCGGATGCTCTGGAGAGATCTTATCTCTGACCGAGATTATCGCGGTCGCTCGGAAGAGATCTTATTTCTGATCGAGGTTGAAGGACCTTGACCGGCTCATGTTAGGACGAGATTCTCCTCTTGTTTCTAACATGGCCACTATTGACTGCTTCTTCCCCATCATCACGTAGTTTTTACATCAAAAAATAATATTATTAAAATGAAAGAATTTTATTGAAAGAAAGTTACTGGCAATGCATCTCCGAATTTTTTATGTTTCAGGGTCATGGGAGCATTGTTCCTTTGAGTTCCTTCGGACGATAAGCTCTGGGCCGGACGACCTCCTCTATCTCGTGCTAATTTTTTCAATTTAGAGTGAGTTTCTCTTGGCTTTGATGCTGGAAGATGATCGCCAAAGTACCAAGCTCCTCCCAGAAGTGAAGTCGATGATATGGGAGGCGATTGACCTTTTTGTTGTTCCTCCATCATTGGTGGTTCTGCCTATGGCAGCGCCTTCGACCAATCTTCTCCTGCTTCAGGCTGACGTCTAAGGAACCAATCCAGCTGGCCTCTCCTGATGAGCTCCTCGATTTTATCTCGAAGCTGAGTGCATTCCTTAGTATCGCGATCGTGGTCACAATGGTAGAGGCAATACCTACTTCGATCGCGCTTGTTTGGGGAAGATCGTAATCCTGCTGGTTTTGGTAGTTGGTTCTTAACTTCCATGAGAATTTGAGTTTGAGGAGCAGTGAGGGAGGCATAATCGCGGAACCTTCCGGGAGGTGGACTTCTTCGCATCCTTCTGTCAGGACTTTCTTGATGATGAGCTCAAGGAGTTCGGACTCGCTCGTGCCTGAAAAAATTTCGTGAGTGCGATCGAGCTTCACTCGGCCCTCCATTGGCGATGCGTCTATTATACTCATCTGCCCACCACTCTCCTAAGACTTCTTCATCCTTCAACTTGAAGTCTTCTTCAGTTCAAGAATATCTCTCGACCCGAGCCAGCAGATCGACGAAGTTTTTGGGATACTTCTTCTCCAGAAAGAACAGCAAGTCATTCTTTTGAAGGCCACCCTTGAGAGCAGCCATCGCAATGGACTGGTCCAGATTCCAAACCTCCAATGCCGTGGCGTTAAACTGGGTGACATAAGCCCGGATGGATTTTTCTTGCTTCTACTTGACATTCATCAGAGAATTCAAACTTCGGCACGGACGTCGGCTACTGATGAAGTGAGCCATGAACTGATGGCTCATCTGATCAAAAGAAAAGATCGTACCCGACTTCAACATCGAGTATCGGTTTCTCACTGCTCCTTTTAAGGTAGATGGAAAGGTTCGGCACAATATGGTGTCTGAAGCACCATGGAGTAGCATCTGGTCCGAAAGGCCTCTAGATGATCAACTAGATCAGAAGTTCCATTGTAGTTTTTGAATTGAGGGAGGCCAAAGTTTGGCGAGATGGACTCTTGCATAATTCAGAGGGAGAAAGGAGGATCGGTGCGGACGTTATCAAAGTGAGTCGGGGCGACGTGGTCGAGCTCCTCGATCCGTCGGTCCATCTCCTGCAATTTGTGTTTAAGGGCGTCATCTTGGTTGCAAACCTTGGAGAGCTTCCTGCTATAAATGGGAAAGGTCTCCTCTAGAGGAGAACCATGATCCAAACATGGAGCCTCTGCTCTCTATTTTTTCTTCTCAGGGGTGATGGGTACGTCAGCTCGAGTACTCTTCCTTGGAGCTAGTTTTCGACATCCTGATGGCGGGTTTTTCGGTGGAGTCACCGTCGGGGGCTGCCGCATAGGCTGTACTGCCTTCGTGAGGCTACGAACCTGCTAGACAAGCAGGTTGAACTGCTCCGCATCTATCACGGGCACAGATGAAATCCAAGTTGTCGGGGCTAAAGCGGAAGCAGATAAATCTGGCGCAGAGGCCGTCGATCGTCGATCATCGAGTCGAAGCTCTCCTGGGAGGCATTCTTTCTCGAAAAAAAATTTTGGAGAGGAAGAAGAGAGATCTCCAGAGAGAAAAGAGAGAAATCATTGTTGAGCACTCCTTTAAGAACAAGAAAACCTCAGAGGCAGAGGGTCCTCCTTCTAGCGCCAATTCTGTTGGTACAAAATCTGGTTATCATCGGATCCAACTGGAATGGAGGAGGACGAGGTCACCGTCGGTGACCTACAAAATAAAGTTTCGTCTGAAGTCGGTGGGGGTAGCTTCGGTAGGATCCTCCGATGATCAAGTCACCTCTTCTGATCAACAGAAATGAAGTGCTCTAGAATGAGTTCGACAGAGTTTAGAGAAGGAAAGAAGTGCTTCGAGCCTAGAGTAAGCGTATCTGGAGAGTCTTTTTTATAGGCAGAGCTTGTAGAGGGTTGATGGTGACAGTTGTAGCTGCCTGACAGCAGGCCGCTCGAGGTCTGGTGGAGTCAGTCATGGAGGGAGACACCGTCTGCAGCACCATCTGCAACTGATTGATTATGATAGCCATCATCGCCTGGTAGCGGGTCACTGTCGCCTGCAGCGGACTGATGGCGATCGTTTGTCGAAATTTAATGATCGTAGCTGTGAGAAAGTAGGCATTAATTGGTGGATTTCGGCATGCATCAATTCTAGAGGAGTTCGGACTCCTGGAAGAGTTCGATCGAAGGAGAAGATCAGAATAAGTTTGGCCCCTGTAGGAGTTTGGTCGAAGGGGAAGCTTGGGAGAAGTTCGGCTCCTGTAGGCGTCTGGTTGGAGGAGTGCGACTAGAGGAGTACGGAGAAAGTTTGGCTCTCGTGGAAATCTGACTGGAGCTCAGCCGCTGAGGAGTTCAGCAGGTTGAAGAAGTTCAGCTAAGATCCGGCCGCTGGGGAGTTCGGAAGAAGCTCGGCCGTTGAGAAGTTCGACCGACTGAAGGAGTTCGACTAAGACTCGTCCACTGAAGCTCTTCCATGGCTACCGATTGCAGGCAAAGCATCGAACTAGACTTCGACAGGAGCGAGATTTATCTCCAACAATACTAAAAGAAAATAGGTGAGTTTTAAAGACGTGAGTCTTCTGCTTAAGGATGCACAGCACTTACAATCTGATATTGATTTCAGATGGATTTGAAAACTAAAAGTCCCCGATCGTGTTAAATTTTTTTTGGTGGAAGTGAAGTTGAAATAAGCTTTCTTGTAAAGTATTGTTGGCCATTATTCCTGCTGTTAAAGCTTACTGTGATCTTTGTTTAATAGAGGAAGAGGATGGCAATCATATTTTCTTTGATTGTTCCTTTGCAAAGTACAATTAGCAGTAGTGTGAGGAGATCGGTGGGTTCCAATTTAAATTCAATTCCTATTTCAATCTTTTGGAATTCATGTCTAAGGCTGCGGAGGAAAAAGTAAACAAAATGATGATTGCTTGCATGCCTTGGTTACTGCGGGGAGCACGCAATTATCGATTATTCAGGAAGGAAAATTACTCACCAAGTCACACTGCAAGGAAATCCTTTTCCTATTACATTTTTTTCTTGTATTTGTTGAATCAAGATCCTTCACAATTTTTGTTCAGGTACTGGGTCAGTGATCGACAGAGAAATTCTCCTTGCTTAACTTCTCCTTTGGTATCTTGGCCGTCTCCACCCTTAGGAATGGTGAAGGTCAATTTTCATGCAGCTGTATTTGAAGACAAAACAGTAGCAGGTTTTGTTACTCGAGACCATGAAGGGAAGGTATTACATGCTGGTGGTATGAAGCTCCAATTGACTTAATTGCGCCTGGTGGGGTTTTATAATAGCTATTTGATAAATATTTAAATTAAGTCACTAGGAACATTAAATTTTATAATAATTAATGATATTTTATTAAAATTTGATGCTTTCTAATTTATTTTTAGGTAATCAGGAGTTTGGCCTCATATCACTTAAACTGGATTTAAATTGGCTCAGAGTTGAGTGAACCAGGCAATTATTTCAAGGGCTAATCAAATTCAAGTGTGAGCATGACTTACTCATGAAAGGATCAAATACAAGCTCGATCTCAAGATTCAATAGTCTAGATTAAAAGATAACCTTTCACATAGATCCAAGTGTGAACATGATTTAAAGATTAATAACTTAAAAGCAATTTGTTGGGGATAAACCCTGCTCCCATTGAAGTCTAGTCTGTTACTTAGCCTAATGCAGCTGGTAATCATGGAAAAGCTTCGATCGAGAATTCTCTCTCCAGTAGCCGAGCTTCTCCCAGTTGTCGAACTCATTCAATGGCTGAACTCCTCCAGCTAGACTTCGAACCCAATCGAACTTTCTCAGCGGCCGAACTCCTTCCATTTTTCTTCTTTAGTCGGGCTTCTACGGAAGCCAAATTTCTTCCGAACTCCTCCAGCAGTCGGACTTCTACGGGAGCCGAACTCCTTCCGAATTTCTCTAGCAGTCGGATTCCTATGGGAGCTGAACTCCTTCTGGACTTCTCCAGCAGTCGGACTTCTACGAGAGCCAAACTCCTTTCGAATTTCTCCTTCAGTCGGATTTCTACGGAAGCCAAATTTCTTCCGAATTTCTCCAGCAATCGGGCTTCTACGAGAGCCGAACTTTTTTCGAATTTCTCCAGCAGTCGGACTTCTACGGGAGCCAAACTCTTTTCAAATTTTTTCTTCAGTCGGGCTTCTAGGGAGCCGAACTCCTTCCAGACTCCTCCAGCAGTCGGACTTCTATGGGAGTTGAACTCCTTTCGGATTCCTCCTTCAGTCGGACTTCTATGGGAGTCGAACTCCTTCCGAACTGTTCCTTCAGACGGATTTCTACAGGTGATCCCACTACTGAACGGTTACAATTATCATTTATCAGAATAATTATGATTGTCATTTATCAGAATAATTATGATTGTTTACGATTGACATTTATCAGGATGGTTACGATGGTCATTTATCAGAATAGTTACAACAAGCTCCATCTATAAAAAGGATTCTCTAGATACGTTTTCTCTAAGCTTTCTTTTTCTTTTTGAAACTCTGCCAAACTTCTCTCTAAGCACTCCATTTCTGTTGGCCAGAAGAGCTAACTTAACCATCGGAGGATCTTACCGGAGTCACCACCACCAACTCTAGATGAAACTTTGTTTTGCAGATCACCGACGGCGACCTTGTCTTCCTCGACTCTAGTTCGATTTGACGTCAACCAAATTCTGCACCAACACAATCATTAAAGATCCAAGGATCAGCATCCAAAAAGCCATTCATCTTGAAGGAAAATCTTGATTTTTCAGACCAGGTTCATTCTGATCTGATCGGATCAAGAGATATATTTCAAAATTTTTTCTCTTTAATCCTAATCAGATCTAGAATGTTTCAGATCTGATTCTTATTATTCTAATAATAAAAATAAAATCTAAATAAATTAAATCAAATTTAATTTATCTTGATGTTGGGTAATCTTATTACCCATTGATGATCCTATATGCAGCGAAAGGTTCTGGATCTAGTCATGCAAGTGCCTGGCCTCTACCGGTATCCACTCAAATTGGATCTGGAGATCCTCTTCTTTTCTATCACGTCTCTAAAAATCAGATCTAGATCTAATTTGGAGGATCTTCAAAATACCTTTCAAAGATCAGCAGTCGTCCTTTGCAGCAGCATAGCCTTCTAGCTTTCAATCGCCTTTCTCTCATCTGGATTGCACCAACCAAGAATCCAACCTCTTTGGATGTGGAGAGGAGAGGGAGAAGGTGGATTTGGCATGGAGGAAGAGGAGAGAGGAGGCCTTGGGGCGTGGGAATTAAATTTCTTTCCAATGTTAATTTGAGTTGGGCGCAGGGTCTTATTTATAGACTTTCTGTGATCCAACTCCTCTTCTTCCCAACCAATCACAACCCTTTGTGAAATCAGATCTAAATCTGATTGGTGGGAAATAGAGTCCCCTGGATTCCTCCTTAGATGGTGCCTAAGATCAGTCAAAGTTGGTTCTTAGGAGAACTCTAATTGGAATCCAAAAAGGAGATGGAGTCCCTGTCCAACAGGGACTCCTGGGCGCCTCCAACTTGGGCACACGCCAAGGGTGGCGTGCGCCCTCCTCCTTGCCAGGTTCTGGCAGGGGGACAGGCCCCCACCAGCTCTCCAATAGGTGCATGACATGTGGACAGAAGTCAAAGTGTCAATGGTCAACATTTGACCAATCAAAGGTCAACATTTGACCAGTCAAAGGTCAACTTTTGACCAAAGTCAAAGGACGAAAAATGGCAGGTGACCAAAAATGGTAGGTATTGTCTTACAAAATAAGACAACCCTTTTCTGACTTGGACAACCTCCAGTCAGATTAGTGAAGGCCTCTGATTGAGCACAAACTCCTTTGGCTCAGTCAGGACAACTTATTTATGATAGTAAAAGAAGAACGTTAGGTTCAATCGAGTGCTAGCACGATTTTCCTTGAACCTAATTGAATCTCATTCAGATCAATTGAACTAGATCAGTTCAATTGATGATCACCAGATTCAAACCCTTGTTTGTGTGACCCAGTTAGGTTCAGTTCTGTATGGTAATGGGATATGTCATGATCTCTATCATCGACATCATCGAAACTCCTTTCGATGGATCAGAACTCTTCTGATTCGAACAGCTAGAATGATCGATCATCTAAATCATTCTAATTGCTCCCAAAATCCACCAGTGACACCTAGCAGTATATGGTGGCAACCCATCAGAGCTGAATGCGAACCTCTTGGTGCAGCTACCTGTGTGATTAAGTTCTTCTATCTTGAGCCCCGATCAGATTAGGGTTAAGGTGAACTCGTCAAACCCTAGTCTCTGTCATATGATGTAATCATTCGATTCAAGTCCAATGTGAAAATCTAAATAGAAACTCTTTCTATTATTTCACTCTGCCATGGCCATGGGCTTCTGGACTTGATTCTCATGATCATCATAGGGCTGCTCCTCTACCACCGAGGTAGATAGATTCCATCTTGATGCAATCCAGTTCCTACAATGAACATGCTATAGCCAACATACACCTCAGGGTTCCATATGGCTAGGAGACCGAGTAATGGTGTAGTCAAACTATAACACCCTCAAGGTGAACTGCCGATGCACCTCAGGTCAAAGAACCAGACACACTACTGCAGCATCGAGTCAGTCATTGACGAGAAGGTAGACTTCCTAATGACTACTCGAGGTGGTCACGCTCAGTGCCCTCGTTCTCTAACGAGTACCTGTACTCTCGCTCCGGTGTCTCCACACCGTAGACTCAAGACTCATCTACTAAAGAGAAGCGATTGTACACCAACCTTCTGGATCAATCACCATCCTCGTGATGATCCTATGGTCGGGAGCATTTTATGAGTTAATAATGATTATTCATGTCTTAAATTTTCAACTCTTGAAAATATGAATTATCATTACCATTAACTCAAAGGATGTATCACAGACACTAAATACACATATGTGATAGAAAATAATCCATTTTATTGATTATAGTCAAAATTATAATTTTGCCCCTAGAAGTGTATTACAAGTGTCAGCCAATTCTGGCTTCTAGGGCACATATATCTAACAATCTTCCACTTGTCCTAAAGCCAATTGGCTACAAGTCTAAGTCCCATCTTCTCAAGGTGGGCTTCGATCTTCTGCTGGCCCAATGGCTTTGTAAGTGGGTCTGCCACATTATCTATGGAGTTGACTCTCTTGACCTCGACGTAACCCTTCTCAAGGTAATCGCGGATGAGGTGGTATCGCCGCTCAATGTGCTTGGATTTCTGGTGAGACCTCGGCTCCTTAGCAAGGGCTATGGTGCCATTATTGTCGCAGTATAGAGGAATGGCATCTGATGGCATTACTCCGATTTCTGCAGCAAACTTCTTGTACCAGAATGCTTCCTTTGCAGCCTCTGATGCAGCGATATATTCTGCTTCCATGGTGGAATCTGCTATCACGGTTTGCTTGAAACTCTTCCAGCTGACAGCACCACCATTGCACACAAACAGACTTCCAGATGTCGACTTTCGATCATCTATATCGGACATGAAATCCGAGTCTGTGTATATCCCTGGACTTGGAGTTCTCCGTTACCAAAGACCAACATCATATCCTTAGTTCTTCTCAAGTACTTAAGGATACATTTCACAGAAGTCCAGTGTTCTTCACCTGGATTTGACTGATATCTGCTTGTGACACTCACAGCATGGGCTATATCAGGTCGTGTACATAGCATGGCATACATGAGGCTCCCTATTGCAGAAGCATAAGGGATCTTGCTCATGCGTTCTATTTCCTCAGGTGTGCTAGGGCACATCTTCTTGGAAAGATGAATACCATGTCTGAAGGGTATTAATCCCCTCTTAGAGTTTTCCATACTAAACCTCTTTAGTACTTTCCTCTATGTACATCTTCTGTGAAAGTCCTAGCATCCTATTCGGTCTATCCCTATAGACCTTAATTCCTAGAATAAAGGATGCTTCACCTAGGTCTTTCATGGAGAATTCCTTGGACAACCATAATTTTGACTGATCGTCAATCATGGGAATATCATTCCCAATAAGGAGGATGTCATCCACGTACAATACGAGGAAGACAACAGCGCTCCCACTGACCTTTTTGAAAGACACATGGTTCCTCTTCATTTTTGATGAAACCAAATATTTTGATCACATCATTGAAATGAGTGTTCCAGCTCCGAGATGCTTGCTTAAGTCCATATATGGACCTTTGCAGCTTGCAAACCTTGTGATCAGTATCACTGGATGTGAAACCTAGCGGCTGTTCCATATAGATATCTTCCTCAAGATATCCATTTAAGAATGCCGTTTTCACGTCCATTTGCCATATTTCATAATCGAAATAGGCTGCAACGGCAAGCAATGTGCGGATGGATTTTAGCATAGCCACTGGGGAAAAGGTATCCTGATAGTCAATGCCTTCGCGTTGACTATAACCTTTTGCCACTAGTCTAGCCTTGAATGTCTCCACATTTCCATCTGCACCAATCTTTCTCTTGAAGATCCATTTACACCCAATAGGTACTATACCTTCTGGTGGATCTACCAAGGTCCAGACTTGGTTTGAGTGCATCGAGTCAATTTCTGACTGCATTGCCTCTAGCCATTTCTCGGAGTCGATATCTGATATTGCCTTCATTGTAGGTTTTGGGATCATCACCATGAGCACCATTACCTACGAGGAACATTTTCTCTACTTCCTCTGAAATAATACCTAAGTATCTTTCAGGGGGACGGAAAACTCTTTCCGATCTACGAGGTGGAGGAGGTAGTGTTCTTATTGGCTCAACCTGATTTGGTTCCAATTGGTCCTTAGCTCGTTGTACTTGTGAGACTTTCTCATCAAGCTTAATCTGCTTTCCAATGCCGCTATCTTGAATAAACTATTTTTCAAGAAAGATGGCATGTCGACTCACAATCACATTGTGGTCTTCTGGAATGTAGAAATAGTATCCTAATGACTCTTTAGGATATCCTATGAATCGAGCTCTGAAGGACCTAAACTCTAACTTGTCCGCTTGTTGTCTTTTGACATGAGCCGGACAACCCCAAATTCTGAGATGACTCAGACTTGGTTTCTTACCGTGCCATATCTCATACGGTGTGGTAGGAACGGTTTTAGAGGGAAACCCTATTCAGTAGATAAATTGAAGTTAACAATGAATGTCCCCAAAGAAAATCAGGGAAGGTCTGTGAAGCTCATCATGGATCGAACCATATCCAATAGAGTCCGATTTCTCCATTCTGAAACCCCGTTGAGTTGAGGTGTTCCTGGTGGAGTCCATTGAGAGACTATGCCATTTTTCCTTGAGATAGTCTAGGAATTTTTTGGCTAAGGTATTCACCTCCTCGATCTGATCGAAGAACCTTAATGGGTTTTTCAGTTTGTTTTTCTACTTCATGTCTGAATTCTTTGAACTTTTCAAAAGCTTCAGACTTGTGTCTCATAAGATACACATACCCATACCTAGACAGATCATCGGTAAAGGATAATGAAGTAGACAAAATTGCCTCTAGCCGGCACATCAAATGGGCCGCACACATCAGTATGTACTAGGGCAAGGAGATCTGTGGCCCTTTCCCCATGTCCAACAAAAGGGAGTTTAGTCATTTTGCCTTGAAGACAAGATTCACAAGTTGGATATGACTCGGAAGTCAATGGACTCAATAGCCCATTTTTCTCCAATTTGTTGATCCTATCTTCTGCTATATGACCTAATCTCAGGTGCCATAGATATCTATCGTTTGGACTATCCCTAGGTCGTTTGGCATTCACGTTTTGCTCGATAGTTAGAATAGGTACATCAATATGTAGCTGATAAAGACCATTAATAAGGAAACCATTTGCAATTTTATTTCTTTCATAAAGAATGTTACAATGGTCCTTAAAGAAGGTAATCACATAGCCTTCTAGTGCTAAGCATGAAACAGAAATCAAATTCCTGCTAGCTGCAGGCACATAATAACAGTCTTTCAAAACTAAGTCTAAACCAGATGGTAATCGAAGAGGGTATGTTTCCACCACCACTGCAGCAACTCTTGCTCCATTATCGATGCGTAGGATCATGTCTCCATCCCTCAGCCTCCTGCTATCCTCAAGACCCTGCATGGAAGTGCACAGATGAGCACTAGAACCAGAGTCAAGCACCCAACTGGATGCAGAAGAAACCGTAAGGTTAGACTCAATAACGAGCATACCTCCAGAAGGACCTTCCTTCTTGTTCTTCAGGGTGGCCAGGTAAGTAGGGCAGTTTCGCTTTCAATGGCCGTCGCTGTTGCAATGGAAATACTTTTCCTTTGGCAGCGGCCTTTCATCTTCGGCTCTGCCTTCTTCTTCTTTGCTCCTTCCACCTTTTGCTTTTTCACAGACTTCTTTTTCTTTCCATAAGACTTTCTTTTGGAAGAAGTCCGTTCCATAGCAAGAACTGAGCCTTTAGAACCTTTCATAGAAAGCTCAGCGGTAACCAGCATATTCATTAATTCGGCCAAGGAAATTTTGAAGTTTATGCATGTGGTAATTCATGATGAATTGCCCATATGCATCAGTCAAGGATTGCAGAATAATATCGTTCTGCAGATCCAAGTCTAACTTCACACCGAGCTTCTCAAGCTCTTCCATGTCCTTGATCATCATCAGACAGTGATCTTGGACTGACTGCCCATCATGCATCTTAGCCTTAAAAAGTCATTTCGTGACTTGATACTTGGCTGCGCGACTCTGTTCACCAAACATCTCCTGTACAGGTGAGCCAACATTTGGCGAGCAGTCCCGATATCTTCATGTTGGCGCTGGAGCTCATCAGACATCGAGCCCAACATGTAATATCTGGCCTTATTATCTTCGTCTATCCATTTTTCAGAGATGCTCTCTGTTCAGTGGATGGACGGGCTGGTAAGGTGGGAGGGTCCTGGTCCAAAACATGGGTTAACTTCTCAAAACCCAAAATAATTTTGTAGTTCCTGAGCCAATCTTTATAATTGGGTCCGGTCAGTCTATGTGTGTGTCCAGGATACGTGCCTAATGGGTTGGACGCAGACATTTTCCTGTAGAGAGTCAAAGATTCTAGTTAGATACTGTAATTTATGACTTGACCAATTTATTTAGGATTTTATTTTTAAATAAATTAGCTTCCACTATTTTCTCGGATCCCTACACTCCCTCTGTAGAGATGCAAAAATCTCCATGATTAATGATTTCTAGTGGGTGGTGCGGTCTCACCAACTGACTCATCACCTCACCTAACAGTTATTGGTGATGGGTTAGCCAATGAGTGAACAACTCTTGTTCAATGATTCTCTAATCATGGTGCACCCAAACTTGGTCTCTAATTCATGAATCTCACCGTATCCAGAATATTGATCCACTCCTTAGTTAAGTCAGACCCACCATTTGCACAGACTGGATTCCTAATTGAGTCTCTCACCGTATCCAAAATATTGAGCCCAACTCATCCTCCAGCCCATAGCATCCAATGCCTAATAGACATGGTTGCATCTTTTCGGTGCAACTGAGCCACTGTATCCAGCCGAGAACAATCAACCCTGGGAAAGGGCCCGCACATCTACAATGGTGGAAGACCTCAGACTTAATCTTTTCTTAGGGAGAATTGATTCAGGTCTCATTAAACTAGACTTGTCATAGTCATAACAATTATGACTAACCTAGTGGCATGGGTTAGCTCGGATTATTGACCACCTCAGATCAGAACTGTGTCAACAGATATGGCCAGGTAAGTGAGATCGGTGGAAGGAATATGCCATTAACTCGTACAAGAATGCATTCAGGTCGAGTAGCTTCCAATTAAAAATCAGTCGGTCGTATGTGCCAAACTTACCTTAGACACCAAATTATTGAGTCAGAACCAATTGGGTTAGCCTACAATCCAGACTCTAACCTCTGAGCCTAATTAGGTCTTGCTTGATCGTGACTCGATCTTGACCCAGACTTAATCCTATTAGGCTGGTCAATTTAAGCATTGTTGATCCCATCTAACCAACTCTTGATTCGGTTTGATCAACCGCTTAGACCTAATTGAGCTACCCAAGCCCGAACCCAGTATTATGAATATGTCTTAGATCTAAAATTTCTTAATTTTAGACCTAATTAATATTCCATAATCTTAATTCTTAATTAAGTAGGGTTCATAAATAAAATATGCACAATAAATCCTAGGATTTCAGGATCTAGGGATTTTGCAGAAAGTAAGTTTTGGATTTCTGATTAAGGATGAA
>QRFJ01001534.1:279189-302694 GCA_006176705.1 Cocos nucifera | reverse complement strand
GTTCATCAACTTAAAAGAAAGTTAGTGAAAATTGAAGGAGAGCTTCAAAAATTCAAAAAGAGTTATGCTGAAGCTGATGTTAAGATCAACTGCCTCCATCAAGTCCATAAGAAGGATGCCATGGACTATATCAATAAGAAGCATCACTTGATAGAAAAGCTAAAAAGGGCGAAGAAGCTCAGTAGCGATAAGGCCTGGGTTCTAACCGCTAAGATCTTCTCCCTTGAAGTTGAACTCCGTGGAGTGAATAAGAAGATCGATCAATTGAAATTGAGTGCAGTTCAGTCTCAAAGCCAAGCGGAGTTGGTGGGGATTGGTCAAAAAGATTTTTTGATCTCCAACAATAGCTATCGGACGTTGAGAGAGCATATGACTCATGTTGGTTTGGTTGGTGCGAGCAGATCAACGACTATAGAAAGAAGCTTAGAGCATCAAACATCGAAGTAATGCGACTTCAAAAATTACTAGCGGAGAGGATTGAGATTCATTCGAGCAGAGAATTGGATGAACTCCTCTCCCTACGAAGGACCATGGAAGACTTATCTACATTATATGAAAGGAAAAAAGCTGAGCAGCTGAGGATCTAGATGGTTTATCAAGAAGATGTCGTTAAGGATGTAGAGGTTGAATTTACGGTTCTTAGAACGAGGTTGAGAGAGATAGAGGAAGAATCGCACAGATGGGAGAGGATGCTGAGGAAGAGCTTGGTGGCAAGAAAGAGGCTTGAAGAAAAAATAGAAGGTCTGAAACTTTTCTTGTAATGGCTGGAGCTGGCAGCCCGAAGTCCGACTCTAAGTAGGTCTTCATATTCTTTTCCTTTTTTTTTTCTTTCTTTTTTGTAACTAGTCTTGCAGACCTTTTCATGTATCCAACTTTTATTTTAATGAAATACTACTTTTTGATTATTTCATCTCAGTCGCATGCTTGTGTAGTCTTTCACTCTTCTTTTTTTTTTCACGATTGTAGAGCTGCCCTTCGATAATGGTTGTAGCTCGCTACAACATATGTATCCTTTGATTGTAGACGATGGCCCTTGGGTAAGTTTTTTTTTTTGGTTTGTATAACTAGGTCTTCACATCTTTTGTGTCTAGATGAGGTTTTCTGATCCTGATTATGATTGATCATGACTTTTGCTCGGACGAAGTCATCTTTCCTTCTTGAATATTTAAAGATCTTTTCTTAAGTCAGGATGAGGTTTTCCTCCTATTCCTGGCATATTTGATCTTTTTTCTTATTAGGATGAGGTTCTCCTCCTATTCCTAATAAGAGCATCAAGATACGAAAGCGCCATTAAGAGGGCCTCTATCCTTATCCCCCTGTCAGGACGAGGTCCTCCTTCTATTCCTGATGGGGTTGGCTTTTTTCTTGTTAGGATGAGGTTCTCCTCCTATTCTTAACAAGATCATTAAAACACAAAAGGACCATTGAAAGGGCCTCTCTCCTTATCCTGCTATCAGGATGAGGTCCTCCTATTTCTGATGGAGTTAATTTTTTTTTTGTTACGACAAGGTTCTCCTCCTGCTCCTAACAAGATCATTAGGGCATAAAAGGACCGTTGAAAGAGCCTCTCTCATTGCTCTCCTATTAGGATGAGATCTTTCTCTTGTTTCTGATGGGATTGACTTTTTTCTTATTAGGACGAGGTTCTCTTTCTATTCCTAATAAGATCATTGGGGCACAAAAGGGCCATTGAAAGGGTCTCTTCCCTTGTCTCCCTATCAAAATGAGGTCCTCCTCCTATTTCTGATGGGATTGATTTTTTTCTTGTTAGGATGAGGATCTCCTCCTACTCTTAACAAGATCATTAAGGTATAAAAGGATCATTGAAAGGGCCTCTCTCCTTTTACCTATGTTAGGATGAGGTCCTTCTCCTATTTTTGATATGGTTGGCCTTTATCTTTGTTAGGATGAGGTTCTCCTCTTATCTCTAACAAGTTCATTGGAGCATAAATGGATCATTGAAAGGGCCTCTTCCCTCTGACCCATGTTAGAATGAGGCCTTCCTCATGTTCCTGACATGATTGGCTTTCATCCTTGTTAGGATAAGGTTCTCCTCCCATCCTTAACAAGATCATTAGGACATAAAAAGACCATTGAAAGGACCTCTCCCCTTGTCCTCCTATCAGGATGAGGTCCTCCTTCTATTCCTGATGAGATTGGTCTTTTTCTTTGTTAGGATGAGGTTCTCCTTCTATTCTTAACAAGGTCATTGGGGCACAAAAGGACCATTGAAAGGACCTCTCCCCTTTGCCTCCTATTTAAGAACTGGAGGTATTCAATTTTATTTGGTGTATTTCTCTGCTATTGTATAATTTTGCATTAAAGACGAAGATATTAAAGTGAGAAAATTTTATTAAGATGTAGTTATTGATAATACGTTCATAGATTTTTCGAATTTCATGGTCGTGGTAGCGCAGCTCCTTCGAGTTTCTTCAGATAATATGTTCTTGGTTGGATAATTTCCACGACCTCATAAGGGCCTTCCCAATTTGGGATGAGCTTTTCTTGATTTTGGGATCGTGAGATATCCGCTCATCGAAGCACCAGGTCTCCTACTTTGAATGTCTTATTTCTAACTCTTGAATTATAGTAGTGAGCTATCTTTTGCTTGTAAGCTGTCATTCGGATTTGAGTCTTCTCTCTCTTTTCTTTCAATAGATAGAGATTTGCTCTGAGATCCTGTGAGTTGTTCTATTCACTAAAAGCTTCAACTCGCACTGAAAGAAATTCAAGCTCAACTGGGATGACTGCCTCTATCCCAAAAGCCAATATGAAAGAAATTTCCCCAGTTGGCAACCTTTGAGTGGTTCTGTAAGCCCAAAGCACATGATAGGACTCATCCATCCATATTTCTTTTTCTCTTTTTAGGCTTGCTTTTATCCCTTGGAGCAAAGTTCTGTTAGTTACCTCGGCCTCACCATTCACTTATGGATGAGCTACTGATGTGAAGTGGTGAAAAATGTTCAAACCTTCACAGAATTCAGCGAACTTCACTCCTACAAACTAGCATCCATTATTTGTGATTAGTGTCCATGGTAGACAAAATCTACAAACTATCAACTTTCAGATGAAGTTTGGTACTTTGGCTTCAGTGATGTTCGCTAGAGGTTCGATCTCAATCCACTTTGTGAAATAATCTACTGCCACCAGTAGGAGCTTTTATTGTCCAGATGCTATGAAAAAAGGTCTAAGTATATCCATTTCCTACTGTGCAAATGGCCATGAAGCATTTAAAAGTGAGGTGTGAAGTCAACTTTCTCTGAATGTTTGCATTTTTTTGACATCTGTCATATTTTCTTGCATAATCCATCGCATCTTAGTGTATTGTTGGCCAATAATATTCCTACCAAAGTAATTCGCCTGTTCCTTCATGAACCTCCCTTGAGACATAATCAGCCTCAAAAGGTCAGAGATATTTGAGTGGTAAGAAGTACAACCTCTTATATAGCTTATTTTCATATAAAATATAGCGGAAAGCTTGATTTCTTAATTCTGAGCTTCTTTGTGGTCTTTAGAAAGAATTCTATCTCTGAGATAAGAAATCAACGTATTGATCCATCTGTGCTCATGATCGACTTGCATTATTATCTGGGGTTCTTCTGAACTTAGGTGCTGCAGGACTTCAAAGAGGACTTCTTTTGGTAGTTCATTTGGGGCTAAGGTGGCTAACTTGGAAAGGAGGTTGGCTCTAGTATTTTTCGCTCTACGAATCTGCTAAATTTCAAAGCTACTAAAGGCTAGGATTAAATGTTTTATTTTTTTAAAATATTTTTTTATACTTTTCTTTCGATCTTTAAAGGTGTTTTTGAGTTGTCCCACAACTAGTTGAGAATCACTATAAATCTTCAAATATTTTGCTTCGAATTCATTAACTATCTTTAGCCCTGAGATCAGAGCTTTATATTCAGTCCCATTATTGAAAGCGGAGAACTCAAAGCACAAAGCATATTCGGCCACAATCCCCTTTGGATTAATGAAAATCAAGCTTGCACCTACTCCAGAAGTATTGGATGAACCATCAACATATATTACCCAAATGTTTTCAAAGAGACCAGTCTTTCCTTCAGGGGAGCCGGGGATATGAACTTCCTGGTGCTTTGGTTCCGTCACATCTGGAATAGTGCACTCCACTATAAAATCAGCCAGTATTTGAGCTTTAATGGATGGCCGAGGTTGAAAATAAATATTAAATTTAGTTAACTCGATCATCCACTTCACTATTCTTCGGAAGGTATCCGGCTAGTGAAGAACTACTTGTTGGGGTAACATGCAGGGTTTTATGCATAGATTTCAAAATTTTTTTGAAATATAAAATAGCGGAAGACATAGATTAAACTATTTAATCTACAACATGCATATAATCAAATTATAAAATTCTACATCAAGGATCTATAATATGTTATAATGCAAATATAAATCTGAAATTAAATTAATTATAAGTGGTATTGATCATATCAGTACCTAAATCTAGAACAATTCTAGATCTAATCTTAGATAGCATCTAGGTCACTAAGAGATCAGATTTCTTACCTTTGCATGGGTCGAGAACTCCGTGGTTGAATCTGTTGTTGCCTTTGATGCCACAGAAGCATCCGGCCTCTACAAGTGATTCACACGAACCTACAATACAGATCGGAGGTTCGTCAAATGAAGATCCGCTCGAAGTGCTAGCTTCTTACGGATCCCTCTTGATGATTAATCAAATATATGTTCTTCGAATCTTTTGGACACTCGAGGAGATGAAGAATACGAGGAGGAATAAGAGAGGAATCCAATCCTTGGATCTCCCATAAATCAGAAAATAAAATCAAGGAAAAAAAAATCCTAAGAGAAGATAAATCTTCTCCTTCAGGACATCAACGGTTGATGTCCTGAAAATATCTCTGTGCTAGGACAAGAGGAGACCTTCTCCTTTAGAAATTTTTCTAAGTTTCTAGATCTATGATTTTTGATTTTGTTCCTACAAAAATCCTACAAAAAAAGGAGAAGAAGGGTTCTCAAAGAAATCCTAAGAGAAGACCTTCTCTTCTTCTTCTCACATTAGGACATGATCATATCATGTCCAAAAAATTAACACCATGCTCACACCCAAATTCTCTCTCTCTCAAATTTTTATCATATAAAAATCATAAATAAAATAGAAAGAAAGAAACATAAAAGAAAAATATAAGAGAAGACAGTCTTCTCTTACCTTGTCTCTTCACGACATCAAACTTTGATATCTTAATTGAGGACTCTTCTCCAAGAATCTTTGCACCACAAATCATCCATGCCTTCTCTTCCTTCTTCTCTAATTTTTTATGATTTTTTTAAGATTTTCATGTCCTAAAACCATCTAAAAGGAGGCACCCATTTTTACTATAAGACTAGGTCAAAACCTAGTCAAAGGGGGAACTTCAATGGGGCGTCCAACTCTTGGACGCCCCTCCCACTTAATTTTTTATATAACCACTAATTCTCATACACAAAACAAAGAGAAAAGGGGCTGAATAAGATTAAGAGGCATGGGTAGAATTGGCGCACAAGGGAGGGAGGAGTTTGGGTCAAAGAAGACTCTTCCAAGTAGGAAACAATTTCCAACTTCCTTCTAGTTTTGACCAAGTCAAAAATATTCCTAAAATATGAATTATAGGGCGTGGAAAGCCTTCTTGGGTGTGAAAATGCACGTAGAAAAATCAAAAATTAATTAAGGTGGGCGTGAGGTCTTAGGCATAAGAGAAAGAGAGAGGGTCTCAGTCCAACTAGGACTTCTTTTATTTGACTAGATCAAAATTATTTTAAATCTAATTTAAATCTCATTTAACTAGATTAAATACAACCTAATTAAGGATGATCCTAGTCTAACTAGGAGCCTAATTTAATTAGATTAAATTAAGATTTAAATATGATTTAAATGCTAAATCAATTAGGTGCACCCAAGTCCTAGTCAAATAAGGAATTGTTCTTCTCCTGCAATTAGCTTATCCAATAAATCAATTGAACTTAATCCAATTAAGTCCAAACTAATTCTAATTGAATCTAATTTAAGTAGACTTGATCTCAGTCTGATTGCTCAATCAAATTAAGCCAATTAATAATCCAATTGCTAATCAATCCTCCTGTAACACTTGCATTAGGTTAAACATCAATCGCATTGAATGTTTGGCCTCGAAATGATACTCAATCATCGATTAACCATCTGATCAAGTTACAAGCTCTAATATGCATGACCCCATAGGTTCGAACCTAAGTCGATAGCATAAGAACCAATTTCTATACCAATCGAAGCTACGATCTAGCAGTGGTTCCCGACGTTCGAATAGGTCGAATGTATGCAAAGCAACATTTTTAGAATCCTGGCCCATGGTTATCGTATAATTCATTTCTATGATCAATAATGCTCAAGACAACTTCAGGTATGCTATCAAACACTCATACAAGTCATCTCTATTGTATCTCAAAATTTTGCAAATCCTATGATACCTAATGAGGATTATCCAAGCCTAGGTTTTGCTAAATTGAAATACAGCGAGTCATTTACTTTCTGAAGTTAATTAGGAGTGATCAATCTCATATTAACTCACACACCAACTTTACAAGTACTTGACTATACCCAAAAATATTTTGAACCTATATTAGAAATACAGACAGTCTGGCACTAAAGTATAGTGAGTTGCTTGCAAGTCACCGTAGTGATCTCAGGTCGGAGGGATACTTATATCCATTGGCTTTAGCTTGCTACTCTTGATAGTAGAGTGCTACGTTGGTCACGTTCAGTGTAGATGTACTCATACATCTTATCTGGATAACATACTAGTATCTCCACACCACTTGGTTATCAGGACAACCAACGTTTATGGCATATAGTGATCTAGACTCGATAAGTTATCATCCTTATTAATAACTTATCATTTGATCGTGAATAATTTAAGAACCATCTGATAAATCTTTCTTTATTGATTGATTGTAGTTCTAAGGACTTCATCATAATTTAGGAGTTTATTTAAGAAAGATAGAACTTTTATGATGAACCAGCCAAATAACTATTATTATTAGATAATTCATATACTAATTTCAATCATCTATCACTTAGATGATTGGCTTTAGGACATATTTTTCAACAACTCCCACTTAAACTAAAGTCAATTAGAATGATATCAAATATCCTATCTTCCACTTGAGTTCGTAGAACTCCTTAGTTCCGAGGCCTTAGCAAATGTATCGGTCAAATTCTCCTTTTCCATCGATCTTCCAAAAGTCGACGTCACCTAGATCTAATATCTAAGGTGACAGCGATGCAGAATATGCTGGTCCTTTAGTTCTTTAGCCTGAGCTATGGATCTAGTGCTATGATATGATTGGACCATTTATGGAGGGTGCCACTCTCATTCTGCTAATGAACCTCAACAACTATGCAACTTACATGGCAGCATCATATGCCATGATGTCTGTACATCATTAACTGAATAGGCTAAAGTATCCTGCTTGGAACCTTTCTAGCAAATTGCTCCTATAATTAGGATATGAGCTGACATTCTCTAGTTGTTATCTTGTTCTGACTGAAATTAAAACATCCATATATTTTAAGTCAGTACTTTCATATTTGAGTCACTGAACTTTAGTATTTTCTAAATACTTAAGGATTATCTATTCAATCTTTCAGTGGATCTCACTTGGATCAGATTGGTATCTGCTTACTACCTCTAGTGAGTATACCATGTCTGATCACGTACATGGAGAAATAAGATGATAGCTAAATTTACTTTAATGGATGTCATTCTCTTAAGAGAATTTCATCCAAGACAATAATTACTGAATATCAATTACTAACTTTTTTAACCATATTCAAAATTTTAGATATTGTTAGATATATGTGCCCTAGAAGCCAGAATTGGCTGACACTTGTAATACACTTCTAGGGGCAAAATTATAATTTTGACTAATAATCAATAAAATGGGTTATTTTCTATCACATATGTGTATTTAGTGTCTGTGATACATCCTTTGAGTTAATGGTAATGATAATTCATATTTTCAAGAGTTGAAAATTTAAGACATGAATAATCATTATTAACTCATAAAATGCTCCCGACCATAGGATCATCACGAGGATGGTGATTGATCCGGAAGGTTGGTGTACAATCGCTTCTCTTTAGTAGATGAGTCTTGAGTCTACGGTGTGGAGACACCGGAGCGAGAGTACAGGTACTCGTTAGAGAACGAGGGCACTGAGCGTGACCACCTCGAGTAGTCATTAGGGAGTCTACCTTCTCGTCAATGACTGACTCGATGCTGCAGTAGTGTGTCTGGTTCTTTGACCTGAGATGCATCGGCAGTTCACCTTGAGGGTGTTATAGTTTGACTACACCATTACTCGGTCTCCTAGCCATATGGAACCCTGAGGTGTATGTTGGCTATAGCATGTTCATTGTAGGAACTGGATTGCATCAAGATGGAATCTATCTACCTCGGTGGTAGAGGAGCAGCCCTATGATGATCATGAGAATCAAGTCCAGAAATCCATGGCTATGGTAGAGTGAAATAATAGAAAGAGTTTCTATTTAGATTTTCACATTGGACTCGAATCGAATGATTACATCATATGACAGAGACTAGGGTTTGACGAGTTCACCTTAACCCTAATCTGATCGGGGCTCAAGATAGAAGAACTTGAATCACACAGGTAGCTGCACCAAGAGGTTCGCATTCAGCTCTGATGGGTTGCCACCATATACTGCTAGGTGTCACTGGTGGATTTTGGGAGCAATTAGAATGATTTAGATGATCGATCATTCTAGCTGTTCGAATCAGAAGAGTTCTGATCCATCGAAAGGAGTTTCGATGATGTCGATGATAGAGATCATGACATATCCCATTACCATACAGAACTGAACCTAACTGGGTCACACAAACAAGGGTTTGAATCTGGTGATCATCAATTGAACTGATCTAGTTCAATTGATCTGAATGAGATTCAATTAGGTTCAAGGAAATCGTGCTAGCACTCGATTGAACCTAACGTTCTTCTTTTACTATCATAAATAAGTTGTCCTGACTGAGCCAAAGGAGTTTGTGCTCAATCAGAGGCCTTCATATGGTCTGACTGGAGGTTGTCCAAGTCAGAAAAGGTTGTCTTATTTGTAAGACATTACCTGCCATTTTTGGTCACCTGCCATTTCTTGTTCTTTGACTTTGGTCAAAAGTCTACCTTTGACTGGTCAAACGTTGACCATTGACACTTTGACTTTTGACCACATGTCATGCACCTATTGGAGAGCTGGTGGGGGCCTGTCCCCCTGCCAGAACCTGGCAAGGAGAAGGGCGCACGCCAAGGGTGGCGTGTGCCCAAGTTGGAGGCGCCTAGGAGTCCTTGTTGGACAAGGACTCCATCTCCCTTTTGGATTCCAATTAGAGTTCTACTAAGAATCCAACTTTGACTGGTCTTAGGCACCCTCTAAGGAGGAATCCAGGGGTCTCTATTCCCACCAATCAGATTTAGATCTGATTTCACAAAGGGTTGTGATTGGTTGGGAAGGAAGAGGAGTTGGATCACAAGCTTAGTCTATAAATAAGACCCTGCGCCCAACTCTAATTCGAATGCAATTGAGAAACCCCACGCCCCAAGGCTGCCTCTCCCCTCCTTCTCCATGCCATAGTCTCTTCTCCCCTTGCTCTCCACGTCCAAAAGGAGTTTTGGACCTTGGTTGGTGCGATTCAGATCAAAGAAAGGCGATCAAAAGCAAGAAGGCTGCGCTGCTGCAAAAGGACGACTGCTGATCTTCAAAAGAGTTTTGAAGATCCTCCAGATCAGATCCAGATCTAATTTTTGGAGGTGTGATAGAGAAGAAGAGGATCTCCAGATCCAACCCGAGTGGATACCGGTAGAGGCCAGGCGCTTGCGTGGCTAAGATCCAGAACCTTCCGCTGCAATCAGGATCATCAACAGGGTAATAGGATTACCCAAATCAGGTAAATTAAATTTGATTTAATTTATCTTATTTTATTTTATTTATTAAAATAATAAGAATCAGATCTAAAACATATCAAGATCTGATTGAGATCAAGAGAAAAATTTTTGAAATATATCTCTTGATCTGATCAGATCTGGAACGAACCTGGACCGGGAAATCAGGATTTTCCTTCAACTGGTATCAGAGCCATGGTTCTAAAATTATTTAGATCTGATTTTAAATTTTATTTTAATTAGAAAATAAAGTGATTTCAGATGTCACATGAGATGTGATCAGATCTGAAATCAGAAAAAATTAAAATTAAATGATTTGGATCTAAGATTAGAAGATATGCATGACTAGTTCTAGAATAGAATAGTTCTATAGAATAGTTTTGCATGTCTTTGATTTAATCTGATTAAATCATATTTTAGATCTTCTTATTTACTATTTTTCTGATATTATAAGTGTTATAATAACATCTAAATAAATAGCAAATAAAAATTATTTAATTTTAAATATCATATGAGATATGATTGATGCATGTCTAGACTAGTTGTAGAATAGTTCTACATAATTGTCTAGATTAGAATTTATTTTGATTAGATCAATTTAAATCTAATTTTTTAGATTATTATGAGATAATTTAGATCTGAAAATATGCATGATTTGATACATGAGATGTATGCAAAATATGCCATGATTAGATCTAAATTTGTATATGAGATATATGATATAGATCTGATAACTGTTTTGTAGTATTTACATGTTCCTGATTAAGGCGTTCCTCTTGGCCGTCCGGTCATAAGAACGAAGAAGGGTTTAAAGGCCCTCTCTTCCCATTCGATGGGGTGTTCTTATGATGTGTAGGGGTGCTGCGTGTTCGTCCTTAATCAGAAACCCAAAACTTACTTTCTGCAAAACCCTAGATCCTGAAACCCTAGGATTTATTGTGCATATTTTGTTTATGAACCCTACTTAATTAAGAATTAAGTTTATGGAATATTAATTAGGTCTAAAATTGAGAATTTCAGATCTAAGACATATTCATAATACTGGGTTCGGGCTTGGGTAGCTCAATTAGGTCTAAGCGGTTGATCAAACCGAATCAAGAGTTGGTTAGATGGGATCAACAATGCTTAAATTGACCAGCCTAATAGGATTAAGTCTGGGTCAAGATCGAGTCACGATCAAGCAAGACCTAATTAGGCTCAGAGGTTAGAGTCTGGATTGTAGGCTAACCCAATTGGTTCTGACTCAACAATTTGGTGTCTAAGGTAAGTTTGGCACAGACGACCGACTGGTTTTTAATTGGAAGCTACTCGACCTGAATGCGTTCTTGTACGAGTTAATGGCATATTCCTTCCACCGGTCTCACTTACCTGGCCATATCTGTTGACACAGTTCTGATCTGAGGTGGTCAATAATCCGAGCTAACCCATGCCACTAGGTTAGTCATAATTGTTATGACTAAGCCAAGTCTAGTTTAATGAGACCTGAATCAATTCTCCCTAAGAAAAGATTAAGTCTGAGGTCTTCCACCATTGTAGATGTGCGGGCCCTTCCCGGGGTTGATTGTTCTCGGCTGGATACAGTGGCTCAGTTGCACCGGGAAGATGCAACCATGTCTATTAGGCATTGGATGCTATGGGCTGGAGGATGAGTTGGGCTCAATATTTCCGGATACGGTGAGAGACTCAATTAGGAACCCAGTCTATGCAAATGGTGGGTCTGACTTAACTAAGGAGTGGATCAATATTCCGGATACGGTGAGATTCATGAATTAGAGACCAAGTTTGGGTGCACCATGATTAGAGAATCATTGAACAAGAGTTGTTCACTCATTGGCTAACCCATCACCAATAACTGTTAGGTGAGGTGATGAGTCAGTTGGTGAGACCGCACCACCCACTAGAAATCATTAATCGTGGAGATTTTCGCATCTCTACAGAGGGAGTGTAGGGATCCGAGAAAATAGTGGGAGCTAATTTGTTTAAAAATAAAATCCCTAAACAAATTGGTCAAGTCAAAATTACAGTATCTAACTAGAATCTTTGACTCTCTACAGGAAAATGTCTGCGTCCAACCCATTGGCACGTATCCTGGACACACATAGACTGACTGGACCCAATTATAAAGATTGGCTCAGGAACTACAAAATTATTTTGGGTTCAGAGAAGTTAACCCATGTTTTGGACCAGGACCCTCCCACCTTACCAGCCCGTCCATCCACTGAACAGAGAGCGTCTCTGGAAAAATGGATTGACGAAGATAATAAGGCCAGATATTACATGTTGGGCTCGATGTCTGATGAGCTCCAGCGCCAACATGAAGATATCGGGACTGCTCGCCAAATGTTGGCTCACCTGCAGGAGATGTTTGGTGAACAGAGTCGCGCAGCCAAATATCAAGTCACGAAATGACTTTTTAAGGCTAAGATGCGTGATGGGCAGTCAGTCCAAGATCACTGTCTGACAATGATCAAGGACATGGAAGAGCTTGAGAAGCTCGGTGTGAAGTTGGACTTGGACCTGCAGAACGATATTATTCTGCAATCCTTGACTGATGCATATGGGCAATTCATCATGAATTACCACATGCATAAACTTCAAAATTCCTTGGCCGAAGTTAATGAATATGCTGGTTACCGCTGAGCTTTCTATGAAAGGTTCTAAAGGCTCAGTTCTTGCTATGGAACGGACTTCTTCCAAAAGAAAGTCTTATGGAAAGAAAAAGAAGTCTGTGAAAAAGCAAAAGGTGGAAGGATCAAAGAAGAAGAAGGCAGAACCGAAGAAAAAGGCCGATGGCAAAGGAAAGTGTTTCCATTGCAACAGCGACGGCCATTGGAAGCGGAACTGCCCTACTTACCTGGCCACCCTGAAGAACAAGAAGGAAGGTCCTTCTGGAGGTATGCTCGTTATTGAGTCTAACCTTACGGATTTCTTCTGCATCCAGTTGGGTGCTTGACTCTGGTTCTAGTGCTCATCTGTGCACTTCCTATGCAGGGTCTTGAGGATAGCAGGAGGCTGAGGGATGGAGACATGATCCTACGCATCGGTAATGGAGCAAGAGTTGCTGCAGTAGCCGTGGGAACATACCCTCTTCGATTACCATCTGGTTTAGACTTAGTTTTGAAAGACTGTTATTATGTGCCTGCAGCTAGCAGGAATTTGATTTCTGTTTCATGCTTAGCACAAGAAGGTTATGTGATTACCTTCTTTAAGGACCATTGTAACATTCTTTATGAAAGAAATAAAATTGCAAATGGTTTCCTTATTAATGGTCTTTATCAGCTACATATTGATGTACCTGTTCTAACTATCGAGCAAAACGTGAATGCCAAACGACCTAGGGATAGTCCAAACGACAGATATCTATGGCACCTGAGATTAGGTCATATAGCAGAAGATAGGATCAACAAATTGGAGAAAAATGGGCTATTGAGTCCATTGACTTTTGAGTCATATCCAACTTGTGAATCTTGTCTTCAAGGCAAAATGACTAAACTCCCTTTTGTTGGACATGGGGAGAGGGCCACAGATCTCCTTGGCCTAGTACATACTGATGTGTGCGGCCCATTTGATGTGCCGGCTAGAGGCAATTTTGTCTACTTCATTACCTTTACCGATGATCTGTCTAGGTATGGGTATGTGTATCTTATGAGACACAAGTCTGAAGCTTTTGAAAAGTTCAAAGAATTCAGACATGAAGTAGAAAAACAAACTGGAAAAACCCATTAAGGTTCTTCGATCAGATCGAGGAGGTGAATACCTTAGCCGGGAATTCCTAGACTATCTTAAGGAAAATGGCATAGTCTCTCAATGGACTCCACCAGGAACACCTCAACTCAACGGGGTTTCAGAATGGAGAAATCGGACTCTATTGGATATGGTTCGATCCATGATGAGCTTCACAGACCTCCCTGATTTTCTTTGGGGACACTCATTGTTAACTTCAATTTATCTACTGAATAGGGTTCCCTCTAAAACCGTTCCTACCACACCGTATGAGATATGGCACGGTAAGAAACCAAGTCTGAGTCATCTCAGAATTTGGGGTTGTCCGGCTCATGTCAAAAGACAACAAGCGGACAAGTTAGAGTTTAGGTCCTTTCAGAGCTCGATTCATAGGATATCCTAAAGAGTCATTAGGATACTATTTCTACATTCCAGAAGACCACAATGTGATTGTGAGTCGACATGCCATCTTTCTTGAAAAATAGTTTATTCAAGATAGCGGCATTGGAAAGCAGATTAAGCTTGATGAGAAAGTCTCACAAGTACAACGAGCTAAGGACCAATTGGAACCAAATCAGGTTGAGCCAATAAGAACACTACCTCCTCCACCTCGTAGATCGGAAAGAGTTTTCCGTCCCCCTGAAAGATACTTAGGTATTATTTCAGAGAAAGTAGAGGAAATGTTCCTCATAGGTAATGGTGCTCATGGTGATGATCCCAAAACCTACAACGAGGCGATATCAGATATCGACTCCGAGAAATGGCTAGAGGCAATGCAGTCAGAAATTGACTCGATGCACTCAAACCAAGTCTGGACCTTGGTAGATCCACCAGAAGGTATAGTACCTATTGGGTGTAAATGGATCTTCAAGAGAAAGATTGGTGCAGATGGGAATGTGGAGACATTCAAGGCTAGACTAGTGGCAAAAGGTTATAGTCAACGTGCGAAGGCATTGACTATCAGGATACCTTTTCCCCAGTGGCTATGCTAAAATCCATCCGCACATTGCTTGCCGTTGCAGCCTATTTCGATTATGAAATATGGCAAATGGACGTGAAAACGGCATTCCTTAAATGGATATCTTGAGGAAGATATCTATATGGAACAGCCGCTAGGTTTCACATCCAGTGATACTGATCACAAGGTTTGCAAGCTGCAAAGGTCCATATATGGACTTAAGCAAGCATCTCGGAGCTGGAACACTCGTTTCAATGATGTGATAACTTGACAAAGAAGAGAAATTATAAAAAAAAGGTAAGAAAGAAAGATTTTTTCCCGTCTTGGGTGCACCCTTATTTATAATGTATATTCTCGCATCCTCCAATATCTCATGTCCATCATCAAAACTCACACCCATCTAAAATTTGCACCATTTAAAATTACGTAGACTTAGTCCAAGAGGTGCCTTAAAATAGAAGGACTCTTCGGACTAATTCTATGTAGTTTTTCTACGAAAAGTCGTGATGCATAAATATATGGTGCCATAATTCAAACGTTTGGATCAGATTAGATGGCCATCTAATGGACCATAAAGGGATGCCCATTCAACAAGAAGGCATGGAGATATAATTTGAATAGTCAAAGTCCCAAGAGGCATCAAGAAGGAGTGGGCGGCATGGAGTCCAAGGCGGCAAAGACTCTTGGGCGACAAAACATCTTGGGTGAAAAAAATTAAAAGAAAAAGGAGTATTTCATCTACAGAAGGACTCTTCTATGCCCCACAATAGATGTCCATGCTAATTCAAAAAATTATTTACGTGACAAAACAAATGAAAAAAGTCAAAGAAGGTAGGCGCCAACTAATTTCATGCGCCAAAAATCCTTTGCCCATGAAATACTTCCCACGCGCAAGAGAGAGACTCTCTAGCACATGGGATTCTGGTATGTGGCACCCAATCTGAAGCTCAATCAGTCTAGATTAATCCAATTCAAGACCAAATCCTATTTGGCTCAAATCGGACCTTAATTAGCCTAAATCGGAAGTCAATTTGAATCCAATTCGAATCTAGGTGCTAGGGTTTGCTAGATATGCTAGCATGTTTATCTTACAAACATGGTCTAATCCTATTAGATCCTTAATCAATTCTATTTGTGTGTGACCCATTAGATTTCACATCTTACCAGCAGTGAGTCTGGATGTGTTTTGACCTAATCTGGTTTGAACTAAACCAAACTGATTTAGGTCAAAACTAACCAACCCAATTTGACTTAATTTAGAATGCTTTCTAATTTAATAATGAAATTAAAATTTTAAATTGATCAAATCTACAAGACGTGATTGATGTCTAGCAATATATCATGACTATCCAAAAAATGTAAAATTTTGATAAAAATATCAAAAATATCCTTCAGTGAAAATTATCATGCAACTAGATCCTTCGATCTCCCTACATCCTGAATATGACTCTGGATATGGAAATATGTCAATCCCAATATCATATTCATTTTTTTTTCAATCTTATGATAATGATTCATCTAATGAAACATTAGAAACCATTTCTAATTTTCATCATGCTTTGATCAAAGTCTTCCTGAATCATTATTTGTTTGAAGTAGGTAGGATGCAATTTCCTCTTACCAGGAGTGATCAATTTCATGTTAACCTACTCATAAACTTCATATATATAGTCTACCATATCCAGATCATCTCGTACATAACTAAGTCATGAATGAGTATGAACCAAAATATGGATTTATGTATATATAAGATTCTATGGTAGTTTCAGTTCAAAGGATTACATGCACAAATTCCACTATGAGAACCATCTATTGACATGTAGATAAGATTCCATTAGATATTCTCGATTTGGATCAATTCATTGAACTCATTCTCTAATGAGCACCCACATTCTTATATTAGGGTCATAGATAAATTATAATGAGATCAATAATCGTCTCAATCGAGCATACAAAAAATATGCTAGTCTTAGCAAAAAAAAATATTGATCCCTAACTCAGTGTCCCATCGACTAGGAATATTTAAATTAGGGTTTTAAGATTTTAGGTCTCACTGATATGATCTCATCGTAATCCTAAAATCATAGCCCTAATTTATAGGATTCATCATAATCATAAATAATAAGACACTGCATATGATGAAATAAATGCCTTTACATATTTTATTAAAAAATGTCATTACATGAGTTTGGAAAACAAGAAACAAACAACCCAAAAATAAATTGGCTTGAGGGCATATTCCTTTCAATCTTCTACTTGCACTAAAGCCAATTGCCCTTATATTTTAATCCTATACAATCAAGGTGGCGATCAAATAGTTGCAGTAGCAAAGCCTTAGTGAATGGGTCTGCTATATTGTTCTTTGTGTCAACTCGTTCTATGACTACATCTTGCCTTTCAATAATTTTACGAACGAGATGGAAGCATCTCAGATTGTGTTTGGATTTGTGATGAGACCTTGGTTCCTTTGCTTGAGCAACAGCTCCAGTATTATCACAGTAAAGTGGTACCAGATTCTCAATTTTAGAAATAATACATAATTCAGTAATGAACTTCTTCATCCAGACAGCTTCCTTGGCGGCTTCACTTGTAGCTATGTATTCTGCTTCAGTGATTGAGTCAGCTATAGTTGGTTGCTTAGTACTCTTCCAACTTACTGCTCTACCATTCAGAGTAAAGACATACCTTAAAATGGATTTGCTATCATCTGGGTCTGATTGAAAACTAGAATCAGAATATGCTTCTAGTTTAAGATCAGAACCACCATATACAAGAAAAATATCTTTAGTCCTTCTTAAGTACTTAAGAATATTTTTCACAGCTTTCCAATGATCCTCTCCTGGATCAGCTTGAAATCTACTTGCAATGCCTAAAGCATAAGCAACATCAGGCCTTGTACATAACATGGCATACATTATTGATCCAACAGCCGAAGCATAAGGAATAGAACTCATTCTATTTCTCTCTTCAGGTGTCTTTGGAGACATCTTTTTAGAGAGATGTATGCCTTGACTCATGGGTAAATAACCTCTTTTACTCCCATCCATACTGAATCTTTTCAGTATTAAGTCAATGTACCTTGATTGGGACAAGCCTAGCATCCTCTTAGATCTATCTCTATAGATCTTTATTCCTAGTATATAGGATGCTTCTCCCAAATCTTTCATGGAAAACTTATTTGATAGCCATAATTTGACTGATTGTAACATTGGGATATCATTCCCAATGAGGAGTATGTCATCTACATACAGAACCAAGAAGACTATGGTTCTTCCACTAGTTTTCTTGTACACACATGGTTCATCCACATTCTTGATAAAACCAAACTCTTTTACTATTTCATCAAAATGGATGTTCCAACTCCTTGATGCTTGCTTTAATCCATAAATGGATCTCTTAAGCTTGCATACCTGATTTGGTCTCTCATTTGACTCAAATCCCTTCTGGCTGTGACATATAGACCTCCTCCTCAAGGAAACCATTAAGGAAGGCAGTCTTTACATCCATTTGCCATATTTCATAGTCGTGGTATGCTGCTATAGCAAGCATAATCCGAATAGATTTGAGCATGGCAACAGGTGAAAATGTTTCATCATAATCAATCCCCTATTTTTGCCTAAAATCCTTAGCCACCAATCTGGCCTTATAGGTTTCAATTTGACCATCAGCTCCAATCTTTTTCTTAAAAATCCATTTGCATCCAATAGGGTTTATATCCTCTGGTGCATCCACCAAAGTCCATACTTTGTTGGTGTGCATGGATTCCATTTCGGATTGCATGGCAGCCAGCCATTTGTAAGAGTCCTTACTTTTGACTGCTTCCGTATAGGTCAGAGGTTCGTCATTTTCAATGACTTGGGCTTCATTGTTCTCAATAATGAAACCATACCTCATAGGTGTATTTCGTACTCTTTTAGACCTATGGATAGGAGTTATGTGTTCTGGTTCTTTTATGTGATTATATGGTTGAGAAATTTCTATTTGTTTTTCTTGAACTTCACTAAGTTCAATATTTCTGCCACTGCCCTTTTCTAGGATAAATTCTTTTTCCATGAAAATGGCATGCCTACTTACAAATACCTTTTGTTCAGTAGGATGGTAGAATAAATATCCTATACTATTTCTAGGATATCCTATAAATAGACATCTGTCTGATCTAGCATCAAGTTTATGTCCAAAATTTCTTTTGACATATGCTGGACAACCCATATCTTAAGATACTTAAGATTAGGTTTCTTACTTCTCCATATGTCATATGGAGTACTAGATACAGATTTAGAAGGTACTCTATTCAAGATGTAAATTACAAGTCTCCAGGGCATGACCCCAGAAGAAAATAGGATAAATTCAGTGAAGCACATCATGGACCGTACCATATCTAATAAGGTATGATTTTTTCTTTCGGCTATACCATTTAATTATGGTGTATAAGGAGGTGTCCATTCAGAGAGAATCCCTTTAACTTTAAGATAGTCTAGAAACTCACTAGATAAGTATTCTCCTCTCCGATCAGATCGAAGGATTTTTATACATTGTCCAGTTTGTTTTTCGACCATACTTTGATACTCTTTAAATTTATCAAAGGCTTCTGATTTGTGTTTCATAAGATACACATATCCAAACCTAGATAAATCATCAGTGAATGTTAATAAAATAAGAGTATCCTCCTCTGGCTTGAGTTGTCATAGGACCACATACATCCATATGTACAAGTCCTAATAACTCATTTGTCCTTTCTCTATGTCCACTAAATGGAATCTTGGTCATTTTACCCATGAGGCATGATTCACAAGTTCCCAATGATTCATAATCAAAAGGATCAAAGAACTTTTCTTTGTATAACTTGTTAATCCTAGCCTCACTAATATGACCTAATCGACAATGCCAAAGTAAAGTATTATTTATGTCATCTCTCTTACATTTTCTATTTTCATCAATATGAAATATATTATCATCCAAACATAGAGTCAACAAACCATTGCTAAATATGCCAAAACAAATATTTTCATTAGAATATTTCCTTGATCCCATCAGATCTTCAGAATATCAGATCTGATTCTTATTATTTTAATAAATAAAATAAAATAAGATAAATTAAATCAAATTTAATTTACCTGATTTGGGTAATCCTATTACCCTGTAGATGATCCTGATTGCAGCGGAAGGTTCTGGATCTAGCCACGCAAGCGCCTGGCCTCTACCGGTATCCACTCGGGTTGGATCTGGAGATCCTCTTCTTCTCTATCACACCTCCAAAAATCAGATCTGGATCTGATCTGGAGGATCTTCAAAACTCTTTTGAAGATCTGCAGTCGTCCTTTTGCAGCAGCGCAGCCTTCTTGCTTTTGATCTCCTTTCCTTGATCTGAATCGCACCAACCTAAGTCCAAAACTCTTTTTGGACGTGGAGAGCAAGGGGAGAAGAGATTATGGCATGGAGAAGGAGGGGAGAGGCAGCCTTGGGGCATGTCTAATTGCATTCACTCGGAATTAGGGTTGGGCGTAGGGTCTTATTTATAGACCTCTTATGATCCAACTCCTCTTCCTCTCAACCAATCACAACCCTTTGTGAAATCAGATCTAAATCTGATTGGTTGGAATAGAGACCCCTGGATTCCTCCTTAGAGGGCACCTAAGACCAGTCAAACTGGATTCTTAGTAGAACTCTGATTGGAATCCAAAAGGGAGGTGGAGTCCTTGTCCAACAAGGACTCCTAGGCGCCTCCTACTTGGGCTCACGCCACCCTTGGCGTGCGCCCTTCTCCTTGCCAGGTTCTGGTAGGGGGACAGGCCCCCACCAGCTCTCCAATAGGTGCATGACATGTGGTCAAAAGTCAAAGGGTCAATGGTCAACGTTTGACCAGTCAAAGGTAGACTTTTGACCAAAGTCAAAGAACAAGAAATGGCAGGTGACCAAAAATGGCAGGTAATGTCTTACAAATAAGACAACCTATTCTGACTTGGACAACCTCCAGTCAGACCATATGAAGGCCTCTGATTGAGCACAAACTCCTTTGGCTCAGACAGGACAACTTATTTATGATAGCAAAAGAAGAACGTTAGGTTCAATCGAGTGCTAGCACGATTTTCTTGAACCTAATTGAATCTCATTCAGATCAATTGAACTAGATCAGTTCAATTGATGATCACCAGATTCAAACCCTTGTTTGTGTGACCCAGTTAGGTTCAGTTCTGTATGGTAATGGGATATGTCATGATCTCTATCATAGACATCATCGAAACTCCTTTCGATGGATCAGAACTCTTCTGATTCGAATAGCTAGAATGATCGATCATCTAAATCATTCTAATTGCTCCCAAAATCCACCAGTGACACCTAGCAGTATATGGTGGCAACCCATCAGAGCTGAATGCGAACCTCTTGGTGCAGCTACCTGTGTGATTCAGTTCTTCTATCTTGAGCCCCGATCAGATTAGGGTTAAGGTGAACTCGTCAAACCCTAGTCTCTGTCATATGATGTAATCATTCGATTCGAGTCCAATGTGAAAATCTAAATAGAAACTCTTTCTATTATTTCACTCTACCATGGCCATGGATTTCTGGACTTGATTCTCATGATCATCATAGGGCTACTCCTCTACCACCGAGGTAGATAGATTCCATCTTGATGCAATCCAGTTCCTACAATGAACATGCTATAGCCAACATACACCTCAGGGTTCCATATGGCTAGGAGACCGAGTAATGGTGTAGTCAAACTATAACACCCTCTTCACCTCAAGGTGAACTGCCGATGCATCTCGGTCAAAGAACCAAACACACTACTGCAGCATCGAGTCAGTCATTGACGAGAAGGTAGACTTCCTAATGACTACTCGAGGTGGTCACGCTCAGTGCCTTCGTTCTCTAACGAGTATCTGTACTCTCGCTCCAGTATCTCCACACCATAGACTCAAGACTCATCTACTAAAGAGAAGCGATCGTACACCAACCTTCCGGATCAATCCAACTCCTCATGATGATCCTTTGTCGGGAGCTGTTTATGAGTTAATAATGATTATTCATGTCTTAAATTTTCAACTCTTGAAAATATGAATTATCATTACCATTAACTCAAAGGATGTATCACAGACACTAAATACACAAGTGTGATAGAAAATAACCCATTTCATTAATTATAGTCAAAATTACAATTTTGCCCCTAAAAGTGTATTACAAGTGTCAGCCAATTCTGGCTTCTAGGGCACATATATCTAACAAATATTTGATCGAGCAACCTTCGCTCGTTACATTAAGACTATAATCTTATTTTAATAACAAGGGTATAGATATAATATTTCTAATGATCTTAGGCGTATAATAACAATTTGTAAGCTCTAAGATCTTCCCATAAGGTAACTTCAATATATTTGTCCCTACAACTTCTGCTTGGATAGACTCTCCTCCAACGCCATAGACCTTGAAGTCATCTTTCTTCAAACTCTTAATTTTCTGCAGCTCCTGCAAAGATTTGCAGATATGAAAATCGCAGCCGGTATCTAATACCCAAGAATATGAAATGAAAGAATTTAATGATAATATAGTTTGTATCTCATACATACCTTTTGGTGCATTATTTGCACCAGACTTCACGGTTGCAAGGTAAGCCTTGCAATTCCTCTTCGAATGACCTGCTTTACCATAGTGAAAATAGGTCGTCTGTTCAGAGATCTTCTTTTTTTTCTTCTTATTTATACCATTTTTAGGGTTCAACCTTCTCTTCGAACCCTTTTTACCTGCCTTCTTCTTGGAGATCCTATCCACAAGAAAAAGAGGAGCCTTATCTTTCTTGATATGGCTTTCTGCTGTCTTAAGCATATTTAACAGCTCAGGCAAGAAGAATTTAGTTTGTTTCATGTGATAGTTCATGATAAACTAAGAAAATGATTCTGAGAGTGATTGCAGGATAAAATCCTAACTTAACCATCTCCATCATATAAACCTAATTGACTTAATCGAGTGATTAGGTCAATTACCATCAAAACATGAATTTTGTCGGATGTTCTTCTACTCATTCTGTAACGAAATAATTACTTAGATATCTCATACTCAGCAGTCCTACTATGCTCTCCATAAAGCTCTTTAGATTGAGCATATGGATTGAGTGTCCATGCCATCATACTGCCTCTGTAATTCATTATTCATAGAGGCAAGTATGATGCATTTGACAGTAAGGAAATCATTTTGCCACATCTTGTATGTAGACTTATCTTCATCCGTGGCATCATTTCCTAATGGCTTAGAATCAGGGGTGTCAAGAATATGGGAGAGTTTCTGAGTACTATTTTAAGGTTTCTCAACCAATCAACATAATTTTGACCAGTCAATTTATTTGAATCCAAAATTGAACGTAATAAAAGTGAAGAAGCCATTTAATCTACTTAATAAAGAATAATATATAAGCAAATAATTCATGATGCCAAACATAATTAAATTAGGACTTTAATTTAATTATGTCTCCTACTAAAAAATCATAACCCTCTTATTGATTTTCTTAGTGAGAATAAGATCCTAATTCCTCATAAAAAGTCTTGTATTTGCACAACAAACCTGTTATAAGTTCAAAGGTTAGGAAAACTCTTAAAATGCATTTTATGCAACTCTCAAAAATTGCCTCTAAAACATTAATAGCCTTGTGTTAGCACAATAAACTTTAATGTTTTAGTTTAAGTAGAACCCTTGCATTTTCTATAAAGTCAAAAATGAAATATAACTACTTTTGTGGTTACACAATAAAGTAGTTATATTCAAAATAATTGTAAGCATTTAATGCACTAGATAATATATTATACTTTCCCATGATAGATTCTTGGTTACCACAATAGAAACTAATATGTGATTCTAGAACATAATAAGAAACTGTATGAGGAAGGCCTTAATT
>QRFJ01001534.1:134928-279164 GCA_006176705.1 Cocos nucifera | reverse complement strand
TTGAAGGGAAATCCTGATTTCCCGGTCCAGGTTCGTCCAGATCTGATTAGATCAAGAGATATATTTCAAAAATTTTCTCTTGATCTCAATCAGATCTTGATATGTTTCAGATCTGATTCTTATTATTTTAATAAATAAAATAAAATAAGATAAATTAAATCAAATTTAATTTACCTGATTTGGGTAATCCTATTACCCTGTAGATGATCCTGATTGCAGCGGAAGGTTCTGGATCTTAGCCACGCAAGCGCCTGGCCTCTACCGGTATCCACTCGGGTTGGATCTGGAGATCCTCTTCTTCTCTATCACACCTCCAAAAATCAGATCTGGATCTGATCTGGAGGATCTTCAAAACTCTTTTGAAGATCTGCAGTCGTCCTTTTGCAGCAGCGCAGCCTTCTTGCTTTTGATCGCCTTTCCTTGATCTGAATCGCACCAACCTAAAGTCCAAAACTCCTTTTGGACGTGGAGAGCAAGGGGAGAAGAGACTATGGCATGGAGAAGGAGGGGAGAGGCAGCCTTGGGGCGTGGGGTCTAATTGCATTCACTTGGAATTAGGGTTGGGCGCAGGGTCTTATTTATAGACCTCTTGTGATCCAACTCCTCTTCCTCTCAACCAATCACAACCCTTTGTGAAATCAGATCTAAATCTGATTGGTTGGAATAGAGACCCCTGGATTCCTCCTTAGAGGGCGCCTAAGACCAGTCAAACTGGATTCTTAGTAGAACTCTGATTGGAATCCAAAAGGGAGGTGGAGTCCTTGTCCAACAAGGACTCCTAGGCGCCTCCTACTTGGGCTCACGCCACCCTTGGCGTGCGCCTTTCTCCTTGCCAGGTTCTGGCAGGGGGACAGGCCCCCACCAGCTCTCCAATAGGTGCATGACATGTGGTCAAAAGTCAAAGGGTCAATGGTCAACGTTTGACCAGTCAAAGGTAGACTTTTGACCAAAGTCAAAGAACAAGAAATGGCAGGTGACCAAAAATGGCAGGTAATGTCTTACAAATAAGACAACCTATTCTGACTTGGACAACCTCCAGTCAGACCATATGAAGGCCTCTGATTGAGCACAAACTCCTTTGGCTCAGTCAGGACAACTTATTTATGATAGTAAAAGAAGAACGTTAGGTTCAATCGAGTGCTAGCACGATTTCCTTGAACCTAATTGAATCTCATTCAGATCAATTGAACTAGATCAGTTCAATTGATGATCACCAGATTCAAACCCTTGTTTGTGTGACCCAGTTAGGTTCAGTTCTGTATGGTAATGGGATATGTCATGATCTCTATCATAGACATCATCGAAACTCCTTTCGATGGATCAGAACTCTTCTGATTCGAACAGCTAGAATGATCGATCATCTAAATCATTCTAATTGCTCCCAAAATCCACCAGTGACACCTAGCAGTATATGGTGGCAACCCATCAGAGCTGAATGCGAACCTCTTGGTGCAGCTACCTGTGTGATTAAGTTCTTCTATCTTGAGCCCCGATCAGATTAGGGTTAAGGTGAACTCGTCAAACCCTAGTCTCTGTCATATGATGTAATCATTCGATTCGAGTCCAATGTGAAAATCTAAATAGAAACTCTTTCTATTATTTCACTCTGCCATGGCCATGGGATTTCTGGACTTGATTCTCATGATCATCATAGGGCTGCTCCTCTACCACCGAGGTAGATAGATTCCATCTTGATGCAATCCAGTTCCTACAATGAACATGCTATAGCCAACATACACCTCAGGGTTCCATATGGCTAGGAGACCGAGTAATGGTGTAGTCAAACTATAACACCCTCAAGGTGAACTGCCGATGCATCTCAGGTCAAAGAACCAGACACACTACTGCAGCATCGAGTCAGTCATTGACGAGAAGGTAGACTTCCTAATGACTACTCGAGGTGGTCACGCTCAGTGCCCTCGTTCTCTAACGAGTACCTGTACTCTCGCTCCGGTGTCTCCACACCGTAGACTCAAGACTCATCTACTAAAGAGAAGCGATCGTACACCAACCTTCCGGATCAATCACCATCCTCGTGATGATCCTATGGTCGGGAGCTGTTTATGAGTTAATAATGATTATTCATGTCTTAAATTTTCAACTCTTGAAAATATGAATTATCATTACCATTAACTCAAAGGATGTATCACAGACACTAAATACACATGTGTGATAGAAAATAACCCATTTCATTAATTATAGTCAAAATTATAATTTTGCCCCTAGAAGTGTATTACAAGTGTCAGCCAATTCTGGCTTCTAGGGCACATATATCTAACAAAATTTGTGAAAGGTAATTCAAATCTATTTATCAGGTATGAATATTTCTGCGGGTTAATAATGTGCTAAACTCCAAAGTAATCAATTATTTCCTACATTGCTTGGGACTCTGGTAGAGCTTGAAGTCATCTTTCTTCAAACTCTTAATTTTTCAGCCCTGCAAAGATTTGCAATATGAAAAACAGCCGGTATCTAATACCCAAGAATTTGAAATGAAAGAATTTAATGATAATATAGTATGTATCTCATACATACCTTTTGGTGCATTATTTGCACCAGACTTCACGGTTGCAAGGTAAGCCTTGCAATTCCTCTTCCAATGACCTGCTTTACCGTAGTGAAAATAGGTCGTCTGTTCGAAGATCTTCTTTCCCTTTTTCTTCTTATTTATACCATTTTTAGGGTTCAACCTTCTCTTTGAACCCTTTTTGCCTGCCTTCTTCTTGGAGATCCCATCCACAAGAAGAAGAGGAGCCTTATCTTTCTTGATATGGCTTTCTGCTGTCTTGAGCATATTTAATAGCTCAGACAAGGAAGAATTTAGTTTGTTCATGTGATAGTTCATGACAAAACTAAGAAAATAATTCTGAGAGTGATTGCAGGATAAAATCCTGACTTAACTCTCCATCCATAATAAAACCTAATTGACTTAATCGAGTGATTAGGTCAATTACCATCAAAACATGATTTTGTATGGATGTTCCTTCTATCATTCTTGCATGAAATAATTGCTTAGATATCTCATATCTAGCAGTCCTACTATGCTCTCCATAAAGCTCTTTTAGATTGAGCAATATGGATTGAGTGTCCATGCCATCATGCTGCCTCTGTAATTCATTATTCATAGAGGCAAGTATGATGCATTTGACAGTAAGGAAATCATTTTGCCACATCTTGTATGTGGACTTATCTTCATCTGTGGCATCATTTTCCTAATGGCTTAGGATCAGGGGCATCAAGAATATAGGAGAGTTTTTCTTGATTGAGTACTATTTTTAGGTTTCTCAACCAGTCAACATAATTTTGACCAGTCAATTTATTTGAATCCAAAATTGAACGCAATAAAAGTGAAGAAGCCATTTAATCTACATAATAAAGAATAAAATATAAGCAAACAACTCATGATGACAAACATAATTAAATTAGGATTTTAATTTAATTATGTCTCTCACTGTTTAATCAAAAATCATAACCCTCTAATTGATTTTCTTAGTGAGAATAAGATCCTAATTCCTTATAAAAAGTCTTGTGGTTGCACAACAAACCTGTTATAAGTTCAAAGGTAGGAAACTCTTTTCAATTGCATTTTATGCAACTCTCAAAAAACTTTTGCCTCTAAAACATTAATAGCCTTGTGTTAGCACAACAAACTTTAATGTTTTAGTTTAAGTAGAACCCTTCATTTCTATAAAGTCAAAAATGAAATATAACTACTTTTGTGGTTACACAATAAAGTAGTATATTCAAAATATTGTAAGCATCTTAATGCACTAGATTAATATTATATCTTTCCCCATGATAGATCTTGTGGTTACACAATAGAACTAATATGATTCTAGACATAATAAGAAACTAGTATGAAGGAAGGCCTTAATGTAGTGAATATAATATTAAGCATTTCAATTTGCAATTAAATTAATCGAATCAGCCAGATAAATGAAGGAGAAATGGGAGTCCCCCGTTGCTTTTCTTAGACACCAATAAATTGGCTAGGTTAGACAATGGATCCAATTAAAAAACCATGTTCTCTTTACCAATCATGAATCATTTTTCTTAGACACCGATTGATCAATTAGACATCCTGACTGATTCAGCTATAGATTAATTACACTACAACTTAATATAATTTTTTTTTATAGAGGGATTTAAATGGTCTCGATACATATTGATTTAAAACAAACTAAATGAATAATAGCATTAATTATGATAAAATTTATATATATCTATTAACATGTATAATTATTCTAGGACAACCATCATTATATAGTGAATATTTTTTCACTATATCAGGGCAACCTTTATAGAATAATATATACAACATAATCTCATATGATAAGAAAAAGAATATGATCTCATCATATAAATAAAAACATGCTAAAAAATATTATATCATATTTTTTATTTATGCCATTATACTATATGCAAAGCATTATATGATTTAAACTAATAAGGCTTGCTCTGATGCCACTGCTGGGAATGGTGTACAGGGCGGAAGCATGGATTTCAAAGCAAAAATATGAAATCAAATAAATCAAACCCAAACCCAAGGACCATCTTATTAGCAATTAAATCATATAACATGCATTTGTAATATAAAAGAAAGTATTAGAACATACCTCTTATCGCTAAACCCTAAATTATCCCTGATCGTCGGTAGCAGTCCGTTAGGGGTTCCACCAGATGCCCATGTGTTAATCCTCCAGCGTTGATCCACACAGAGACTTGATCAAGACACCAGCACCTCTGATTTATATAATTAGAGTTCTAATAATAAAAACTTTAATTAAAAGGGCAAGACCTTCTTTAGCCTTTATGTTACCTTCCTTGCCTCTCTATATCTATCTTTCTTTTTCTTTGTCTTCTAAATTTTTCTTCCTAATCTCTTAGTCTTAAGATGACTACTTGTTCTTATAATGACAAGGTCTAGACAAGAGAAAGAAAGAAAGAAAATTGGACAAAAAGAAACTCTTGTAAGAAAGAAAGATAATGTTCACTTCTCCCGGACTCTTGGTGTGCACCCTTATTTATAATGTACGTAGGGGTGTCATCTAAAATTCTTATGCCCTTCCCTCATCAATATCTCATGCCCCATCATCAAATTTCACATCCATCTAAATTTTGCACCATTTAAAATTCTGTTGACTTAGTCCAAGAGGTGCCTTAAAACAAAAGGACTATTCGGACTAATTCTATGTAGTTTTTCTATGAAGAGTCGCAATACAAAAATATATGGTGCCACAATTCAGTGGTTTGGATCAGATTAGATGGCCATCTAATGGCTCTTAAAGGGATGCCCTTTCAGCAAGAAGGCATGGAGATATACTTTGAATAGTCAAAGTCCTAAGAGGCGTCAAGAAGGAGTGGGCGGCATGGAGTCCAACGCGGCAAAGACTCTTGGGCGACAAAACATCCTAGGTGAAAAAAATTAAAAGAAAAGGGAGTATTTCATCTATAGAAGGACTCTTCTGCACCCCGTAACAGATGTCCAAGCCAATTTAGAAAAATATTTACATGACAAAACAAATGAAAAAAGTCAAAGAAAGTAGGCGCCAACTAATTTCATGCGCCAAAAATCCTTTGCACATGAAATACTTTCCATGCACAAGAGAGAGACTCTCTGGCATGTGGGATTCTGGTATGTGGCACCCAATCTAAAGCTCAATCAGTCTAGATTAATCCAATTCAAGACCAAATCCTATTTGGCTCAAATCGGATCTTAATTAGCCTAAATCGAAAGCCGATTCGAATCCAATTCGAATCTAGGTGCTAGGGTTTGCTACATATGCTAGCATGTTTATCTTGCAAACATGGTCTAATCCTATTAGACCCTTAATCAATTCTCTTTGTGTGTGACCCATTGGGTTTCACATCTAACCAGCAGTGAGTCTGGGTGTGTTTTGACCTAATCTGGTTAGAACTCAACCAAACTGATTTAGGTCAAAACTAGCCAACCCAATTTGACTTAATTTAGAATGCTTTCTAATTTAATAATCAAATTAAAATTTTAATTTGATCAAACCCACAAGACATGATTGACGTCTAGCAACGTATCATGACTACCCAAAAGATGTAAAATTTTGATGGAAATACCAAAAATATCCTTCAGTAAAAATTATCATGCAACTAGATCCTTCGATCTCGCTACATCCTGAATATGACTCTGGGTATTGAAATATATCAATCCCAATATCATATTCATTTCTCTTTCAATCTTATGATAATGATTCATCTAATGAAATATTAGAAACCATTTCTAATTTTCATCATACTTTGATCAAAGTCTTCCTGAATCATTATTTGTTTGAAGCAGGTAGGATGCTATTTCCTCTTACCAGGAGTGATCGATTCCATGTTAACCTACTCACAAACGTCATATATATATTCTACCATATCCAGATCATCCCGTACATAAGTAAGTCATGAATAAGTATGAACCAAAATATAGATTTATATATATATAAGATTCTATGGTAGTTTTAGGTCAAAGGATTACATGCACAAATTCTACTATGAGAACCATCTATTGACATTTAGATAAGACTCCATTAGATATTCTCGATTTGGATTGATTCAGTGAACTCATTCTCTAATGATCACCCACATTCTTGTATTAGTGTCATACACAAGTTATAATGAGATCAATAACCCTCTCAATCGAGCATACGAAGAATGTGCTAATCTTACCGAAAAAAAATATTGATCCCTAACTCAATGTCCCATCGACTAAGAATATTTAAATTAAGATTTTAAGATTTTAGATCTCACTGATATGATCTCATCATAATCCTAAAATCATAGCCCTAATTTATAGGGTTCATCACAATCTTAAATAATAAGACACTACATATGATGAAATAAATGCCTTTACATATTTTATTAAAATATGTCATTACATGAGTTTGGAAGACAAAAAACAAATAGCCCAAAAATGAATTGGCTTGAGGGCATATTCCTTTCAATATATATATATATGTACGTTATGCTTGACTTCTTTGTTTAAAACTTTGAAAAGCTTCATTTCTCTTAAAGCTTAAAAGTATATATTTGAAAATTTAATTAAAGAGTTATACTTACTCAAACTTTGATATTTGAATTCAAGCAAATTTTTGAAAAAAAAGCAATGTCTTAAACTTGTTTTAAATCCAAAGATAAGTTTTTAAAGGGAGATGATTCATTTGGTTTTATATTTTGAATTTGATACATCTCTCATTTGATACACTCTTACATCTTATTGATTTTGATGGTTTTTCTTAATCCTTCCTATAAGTTTTTTAATGTTATCAAAAATGGGAAGAAGAATGTTGAGTATATGCTTAATGAATTGATGCTTAAAATACTCAATAATTTGATGCTTGAAACTTTAATGCTCATTTATTTGAATTGAGACATTATAGTATAATGAGTATATGAAAAATATGCAATGAACTAAAGATAAATTGAGAATATTCATGAAGGATGCATTCATATGTTTAGTCAATTACTTCATGACATATGTTGGCTAATTTTAATTGTATGTGGTGCTTATCTTATATGGCTAACTATTTCTACTTCTGAAATCTTTATATAAATTATATGTCACATCTTTGTGTATTTTGACTAGAACTATTTACTTGATATATGACTCTTATAACTCTTATATATTTTAAATATTGGCATCTTATTTTATCAAAAAAGAAAGAGTAAATTTTTATTTAAAATAAGAAAAGAGTAGTTTTTAATTGATGATGTCAAAAAGGGGGAGTAAATATATTATTTGGTATAAGTAATAATTATTAATTGATGATGTTAAAATTACTTGCTTGATGATTGATGATGTTAAAATTATATGCTTGATGATTGTTAATCTTTTTTATAATCCCTAACCTCTCCACTAAATGAACTAAGTCATTTTATAATACTAAGGTTTATACTATGATTTCTCTATCTTTTATGGTAATGATGCACTATGATCATTTACCTATAGGCATTGACATTATGTCTTGATATTATAAAGCTCATGACTTAAAAATTTGCATTAATTTAATATATTTATATATTATCTTAATTTTAAACTCAAAATTCTTAATGGCACTATTTTACTTTAATGTTCTATGCATGCCTTATTTTGCTTATACTCAATTATTTTGTCATCATCAAAAAGGGGAAGATTGTTGCTCCAAGAATTGATTTTGATGATTACAAAATATTTAAATGGATACTAATATTTTGGCTTGGACAAAGATCAATTGTGTTTCAGGTTTAATAAGAAATTTTAAGTTTACTAAAGAAAGATGATGAGAAGCAAAATCATAAATTTTATAAAGTTGGAGAAAATATGTTTCGAAAGCCTCAACAATAAGCCTAGAAGATTTTTGATCTATTAGAGGTAGTTTTATAAATTTTTTATGCATAATTTGAAAGAAAATCAAAAAGAAAGATGATGAGGGGCAAAATCATAAATTTTATAAAGTTAAAGAAAATCTATTTTGGAAGTCTCAAGAATAAGCCTAGAAGATTTCTGATCTATTGAAGGTAGTTTCATGAATTTTTTATGTATATTTTGAAAGAAATTCAATTTTGAAGAAAAGGATCAACCCCTCAATCTTTCTTACTGAAACGAGCTATTTAGCATATTGTTCCTATGCCAGTGGTCGACCCTAGGGTCGACCTCTGCAATTTCAAAGGCCAAAAACATAGAAACTAGACATTTCTTGACTTCTGCCATAGAGGTTGACCCTAGGATCGACCCCTATGCAGGAGACGACCCCAGGGTCGACCCCTATGATGGAAAATTGCTGCAATAACTATTTTTTTTATTTATTTTGATCGTATTTAATGTGTATTTAAAGCCCTCCAATGGTTCTAATCCTATCCCGATTCTTTTCTAACACTCATTGAAGATATATAGGCTTATAAAAAAAGGAAAGAAAGAAGAGATTCAAGCATTCATTTCAGTCCTAAGTAAAAAGCCCTCTTCAAGCAAAAGAGCTTTCATTCCAAGTTCACCAATCCCTTAAGAGCTCATTCAAGTCTCCAACAACCTTGAGAAAAATCAAAAAAGCTTCTTTCTTTATTATATAAAGTATTCTTAAAGTTTTATTTGCTCATTAAAGGAGCTAAACTTGTATTTCATTATCATTAACTCTTATACTCTGTTTTCATATTATTTTAAATTTTGGAAGGATTCCAAAACTTGGGATGGTTGATCCTAACCTTGAATAGGATTATATTGCATTGGCTTATACTTGGAAAATAAGTATTCTTGCTTAAGATAGCTAGGGTTGGAGGTTTCCAATGGTGTATTCAGTTTGAATACGCTTAGTAGATTTAAATTTTCAAGTAGGAGCTTGAAAAGTGGTTGTAGGTGCAAGGTTGGCACCGAACCACTATAAATCTTATTTGTTTGTGGTGTGCTTGCTTTCTCTCCATTTTCATTTTATTAAATACTTGCTCTCTTACTATTTATCTTTTCACCTCACTTAAATTATCCACCATATACAAGTTGCATATCATCATATAATCTTGGTAACTCTAAATTAGTTTTAAAATTTTAAAAACTCAATTCACCCCTCCCCCCTCTTGGATTGCAAAGCTAGGCAATAGAAGGGATATGCCATTAACTAGTCAAAGATCAAATCTGTGCGAGTAGCTTCCAATTAAAAACCACTAGTCAAAATTGTCAAACTTATGTTAGACACCAACCAGTTAATCAGGTTTAATCAGATCAACCTAGTAATTATGGGCTAGACCGCTTAGCCATGAATTAAGTCCATATTGGTCTCGTTAAAGACATGAACTCATTCAATAACAACTATTGAAGTTGAGTGTAGAGTGTTCTTGATCTAATCTAAGTCAACACTTGGTTAGATTTGATTAGCTACTCTAGATTAATCCATTCTTTAACTAACCTTAGGTCTAACCGAATTAATGGATCTAATTCATCTAACCCTTTAACCCAATGTATTATTCAATTATCTTAGGTCTTTAATTCAAAATTCTAGACCTAACTAAACAACACTTAATTCTTTTAATTAAGTTTTGGGCTGATGGATTGGGATTCGGCATTTCAAAAATAATTAATTCATAATTCTAGACCTAACTAGACAACACTTAATTTTTTAAATTATGTTTTGGCTAATGGGTTGGGGTTCGGCATTTCAAAAATAACTTTTAGTTTTGAAAGATTTTTTACAATGCAGCACTGTTTCACCAAACAGATTGACTCATTTCAAAAGTGGATCGGCTTATTTCATAAACAAGCACTAGTTGTAGGTTAGAATACTTAAAAATAGCCATTGAATAGCTTCAGCTAGCTTCTCAGTCGAGCTAGCTCGAATTCCATCTAAGCTGGCCCGAGTAGACGTCGAGTCAGCCTGTTGCCTGAGATAGCCGACTTGAGCAAAAGTCCGCAAGCTTTCTTTCCATCGAGCTAGCTCAGATCCTATCCAAGCCAGCCCGAGCAGACATCGAGTCAGCCTGTCACCTAAGACAATCGGCTCAAACAAAAGCCCTAAAGACCATCTTTTAGTTAAGCTAGCTCGGATCCCATCTGGGCTGGCCTGAATAGAAGCTGAGTCAGCTTGATTCCTGACTTAGCCATCCCGAATAGAAGGCTGCAGAGCCATTTCAGGTTGTAATGCTGGTCAAGCTGGCTCGATTCTAGAGACAGCTAGCTCGACCAGCGAATAGAACCTTCATAAGATTCTATTCAGGTTTAATCTAAACCTATGTACATTACATAAAAATTATGAAATATTTAGATCTAATCAAAATAAAATCATGATAAAATTTAGATTAAAACCAATTCAAAATATATCATAAAAATTCATTAGATCATATCTAAAATTTTATAATCAAAGTTATAGATCGCAACATACCAGGACAACCTCTCCATTACAAACGGTAAACCTTACAGCAGGACAACCTACAGTTGGTGCGATCATTATGTTACACATTAAATCTTTCTAATTTATATATTAAGCATGTTGAGCAACCCTTGCTCTGGTACCATTTGAAGAAAATCTATTAGGGTTGTGAGCATGCTATTCGAAATATTTTCAAAATATATAGCAATAGAAGTAAAATTAATCTATATTAATTCTATGCATGCTATGATCTAATCATAAAATCCTACTCAGAATCCTTGACATGTTAATATGAATCAAAAAAATAAAAAGCATTCCATTAGAAAATCATATTTACTGACCGATCTATGTTCAGAACATAGTACCTGTGTGCAGTTAGATGAACTCCACAATCCAAATCCACTGAAAAATGCTCTCCCATCGTGTTGTAGAAGACACTTGTAATACACTTCTAAGGGCAATTTTATAATTTTGACTATAAATTAATAAATAAATTATTTTCTATCATAGAATTTATTTAAAAGTGTCTGTGATACATTCTTTGAGTTAATGATAATGATAATTCATATTTTCAAGAGTTGAAAATTTAAGACATAAATTTTCATAATTAACTCATAAATTGCTCTAGATCGTAGGATTGTTACCAGTATGGTGATCGATCCCAAAGGTTGGTATATGATCGCTTTCTTAAGATAGATGAGTCTTAAGTCTATAGTGTGGAGACATCGAAGCAAGAGTATAGGTACTTATTAGAGAACGAGGGTACTAAGCATGACCACATCGAGTAGTCATAACAAAGTCTACCTTCTCATCGATGACTGGCTCGATGCTGCAGTTGTGTGTCAGATTTTATGACCTGAGGAGCATCGATAGTTCACCTTAAGTGTGTTATAGTTTGACTACACCATAACTCGATCTTCTAGCCATTCGAAATTCTGAGGTGTATGTTGGCTATAGCATGTTCATTGTAGGAACTGGATTGCACCAAGATGGGATCTATCAATCTTGGTAGTGGAGTAGTCCTATGATGATCATGAGATCGAGTTCTTAAGCCCATAGCCATGGTAGTGTGATATAATAGAAAAGAGTTTTCTATTAGGGTTTCACATCGAACTTAAATCGAATAATTCATTCATATGATGGATGTTGGGTTTTGATGAGTTTGCCTTAAACCCTAATCCTGTCGGAACTCATGATAGTAGAATCAATTTCCACAGATAGCTATACTAAGAGGTTTGCTTTCAATTGTAATGGGTTGCCACCATATGCTGCTAGGTGTCATTAGTGGATTTTAGAAGCTATTAGAATGATCTTGATGATCAATCATTCAAATTATATGAATCAAAAAAATTTTGATCCATCAAAAGGTATTTCGAAGATGTCAATGATAGAGATCATGACATATCTCATTACCATACGAAATTGAATCTAACTAGATCACACATACAAGGTTTTGAATTTAGTTGTGATCAATTAGACCAAGTTAGTCAATTGATTTGGATTAGATCCGATTAGGTTCAAGAAAATCATGCTAGTACATGATTGAACCTAACATTCTTCTTTTGTAGTCTTTTTGGTTCATCTCAATCGAAATCCTAACTAGAATTTATCCAGGTCAAAATAGGATTGTCTAAATCATCAGATGATTTTAAGTCAATACCTGCCATTTCTGATCACCTACCATTTTTGGTCACCTGCCTTTTCTGTTGCACACTAGGGTTAAAGGTTGACCCTATTGTAAGAAAGAAGGGATCTGGGGTGCACACCCCCTAAAAATTTTCTAGGGGCGTGCATCCCACATTTTGATATAGCATGGAGAGGGTGCATGTCCCCCTAGGTGTGCACCTAAAACTGGATAGGCTTTGACTTGGTCAAATTTTAGATTTGACTAGTCAAAGAGGTTTGATAGAGATCAAACTCTAAGAGAGAAGGAAGAGCCCTTTATGCACCAAACATCCTTTGCTTCTCCCTACCTATTTTTTATGGCATTATATGAAATTTTTGGAGCAGCAATTCTGATATGAGTTGGCATGAAAATTAGCTAAAAAATCAGAAAAAAATCAAGTAATTAGTTTCTTGATTGATTGGAACACTAAGATGGTGCAGGGCTCTATTTAAGAGACCCTGTGCCCTAGGGTTTCTAAGAGTTATTTATCCATGCCCCTCCTCTTCTTCTTCTCCATCCCCAAAGGTTGGGCCAAGGTTCCAAGAGAAGGTCCATAGAAATTGGCACAAAGATTTCAAGAAAAGAGATGACGTTCGTGAGACGAGCACGCTGCCTTCATCAGTTGATTCGAAGGCTTTGCAAAATTAGATTTAGATCTAATTTTTAGCGATCAGATATAGAAGGAGAGCACTTCTAGATCTAGCCTGAGTGGACTCCGGTAGAGGCCAGGAACATGCATGGCTTGATCTAGAATCCAAAGCTTCCGTAGATCATTAATAAGGTAAAAGCAGTTTACCCTAAAGGTAACATCAAATGTTACTATTTTAATTTTAATTTTAATTTTTAATATCAGATCTTTAAAATCAGATCACAAAACTTTTTGATCTGATTAAATACTATAGAAATATTTTTGAAATATTTTTTATAGATCTGGTCAGATCAAATCGATCCTGTGGTAGAAAAAGCAATTTTTCCTTCACATACTCTATAACTGTTGTGCCAGGCTTCAGTATCTTGAAATTGCTTTCAGAGCTTCAAAAATTTCTTCTACCAATCCCATTCATACTAGACCAAATCGAAAGACCATAGCAAACTCCCCTACAGGAGATGAATATTCTCTTTCACCATATTGAGCTCAACTTCGAGGACCTGTCACTGGTGCTTTTCTTAAGTTTGGCCAACTCTCTCTCAAAGTTATCTTTTCTAATGTTGAAGCTCATGGAATCTTTCATGTGCAACTTGTGAAGGTGAGAGACTTCAACCATCACCTCTAAAGCATTTTTTTTAGATCTCTGAATCTCATCTTCCATCTTCTTCAACTTCTTCTTTAGGTGATGGATTTTCCTCTTTAGACCTTTGACTATAGATCTCAAAGGGATGCCTTCAGATAGTGGCTCAGCATCGGTTGGAGATGACTGACCTTGACTTTGATCACTAGAAGGATTCTGAATAACATTCATCATAGCAAAAGTATAAAGAAAAGAAAACTCATTTTTATTTCTCAAAATGTTTGAACATACATAAAAAAAATAGAGAGAAAAGAAGAAGTACAGTTATTTAAAATTCTAAACCTTGGGAGGAATAGCGACGGATGAGGTCAGAGCATTCTCTACCACCTTCGACTCCAATGCAGGTCCAGATGCCTCAATAGCAGGTTCAGAGGGCTTGAGGATGGCTTCGGTAGGAGAAGGGTTCATCATGGCAGTGGACAATCCCATTTCTTCATTAGAGACCTCCCCATATAAGAAATCAAGATCGAGTTTGGAAAACTTGACAACCACTCGAACCTTGTAGAGTTCATATCCCTTTTGAAAGGCCTTCTGGCCAAGTGCAACATTTAGGTCCCTCATTTTAGAGAAAACCTTGAACTCCTCCATTGCATGGATCTTCACCTCCAAGATCTATTATGAAGTTTGATCCTTCAACTCCGAGACCTTAACCTTGGTCTTCTTCCTCCTCTCATCCTCTAAGGCCAAAGCAGCCTTTAACCCCACCGAGGTGAGTTTCTTTTTCCTGAGTGCCTCTTGAAGACCTTCAACCTTGACTGCCTTCTTCTTTAAAAGATGGTCAGCCTTAACGGTCTTCTCTTGAAGGTGGTCAACTTTGGCTTCAATGCCTCTGACCTCAAACCGTTCATCATTTTGATATGTGCGAGTATTTGGTGATCTGACTACAATAATAAACTACGTCATGCATGCAAAAAAAAAAAATCAACAAGATGATTAGCTTGAGGAAGGTCTCGAGGAAATCTTAGATGAGCTACGTATGGTCGGGATCGATCATCTGGTCTACCACTTTGGGCATAGCAAACTTATCATTCAGATCTCGGACGAGCTCTGGGTTGCTGAAGGGATCTTCTCTCGAAGCATTACTGTCATCATTGGACTCGCCAGGGCGAGCCTTGCAGAACATCTTGATGACGACCTCTTCTTCCCCTTCTTCTCCCCCCGTTTATCCTTTTTGGTGGGAAGCCACTGAGCTTGATCTTTAGCTCGGGGACTTGGAGATGTCGAAGGCATAGAGCCCCCATCAACAGTGCCAACCTCAGTGGTGGGGACAACTTTGGCACCTTCGGCAACCTCAGAGGTAGCAACGACAGCGGTGGGGGTCACGGAGCTCGGTGTGCCAACCTTTGCCCTTTTTGAACTTTCGCCAGGGGCTTTTTCTTTTCTTTTGTAGGCCTAAAGCCCCTTGGCGAGCACTTAGCTGCTTGGGCATCCATCCCTACATCAAAGAGGAGGTCATAATTAAAACATATATAAGCGGAATCCCATTAAAGCTAGTGGAATGCAGAAATATACCAACAAGGTCGAGGAGACTCAAACCCATGTTAAACAGGATCTGATCTTTCAGAAGTTTGGGCAGGGGAGGAGCCTGGTAATTCCTGAGCCTATTAGCAAAACCAAGGTCGCCCCCATCTAGGCTAGGGGCTCAACGAATGGACTCTCTAAGGAGACACCAAGAAGGAAGCCCCAACATCAAGGTTGGACAATGTACGAAGAAGAACTTCTTCTAGTTATGGATAGAAGGAGTACCTTTCAGCAACCCCTTCTTGCTGAACTAGAGAGAGAAGTACCACCAATTCTTTGCAGAAGGATGACATTTGAATGTATAGTAATTTCTAAAAAGAGAAATGGTCGAGTGAATCATAGCTAAGTGGCAAAGAGAGAGAAATCTGATCAATAATCTAAAAAAATTTGGCACTACGGAAGCTAAGAAAATGTTCAAAAATTGAAAAAATGCAACTACAAAAGGTGAAAGTGGAAGTCTTAGCCCACCACGAAGAGCATTTAGGTATAGACAAAATCAACTGGATGGGTGAGAGCAGGCCCGATCATTCGGGCCAGGGAGTTCTAGTTCATATTTCGGTGGAACCCTATATTGTATTCTAATTAATGAAAGGTCGTCTGGTGTCAAGATGCAGTAGATCGAACCCAATATAAAGGTTAGATGGGGCATGCTTCTAAGATTGGTCTCATCTATGGGGTCAAGGTTTTGGAAGATCGGATCAGACAGACACCTAGAATCAACAGAATGAGAAGTTTCCAAAGACATTCGAATCAAATGAACACCACAAATTCTTCAAAAAGTCAAGAAAATAAGGAATGAAATCTTCTTGAAGAAATTGAAAGGATGAAATTCAACAAACACTAGAATAATCGAGGGAAAAGTTAGGAAACTAACCTAGATTGGTCAAGAAGAGGAACGAGATGATGTGCATGGCAGAAATCAAGCAGGGCAGTGCTTGTGGGTGGAAGAAATAGAGAAGGAAATCAAGGACTCTCGGGCAGGAAGAAGGACACTAGAGGAAGAAAGAGAAGACCTTGAAGAGAAATAAGGCCCCCAGGAGAAGAAGACAAATTTAAATATCCCTCAGAGCCCGAGATGGTTATGATGGTAGGTTGTCTCCGACCGATCCACGATGGACGTGTGGCCCACTCATCATGGTAGGCGATCAGTGGCTGACAGAACTTTAATTGCACCATATCTAAAATAGAGTTCCAACGGGAGTTTTGAAAATCATCCTTTTGGGTCATCTCATATTTAAGAAGTTTTGGTGCCAATGCAGCAAACACTAAAGCTCTGCATCCAATGAGTGCAGAGCCCAAAAAAGAACTTCAACAATCGCCTCTTTGTACTCCCTTCCTTCGACCTTCAAACTTAGGAGTAGGGAGACTATTGTTGGGGTTAGACCCGCTCTTGCTGAAGTTTGACTTTGCATCTTGTCTCAGAATGATCCCAAGATGGCCGTCCTCCAGTAGGCTTCCGTCCGGACTCCTCCAGCAGGCTTCTGTCCGGACTCCTTCTAGTGGGTCTCCTTCCGGACTCCTCCAGTAGCCTTCCATCCGAACTGCTCTAGCAAGATTCCATCCAAACTCCTCCAGCAGGATTCCATCCATACTCCTTCCAGTGGGTCTCTTTCTGGACTCCTCCAGTAGGCTTCCATCCAGACTCCTCCAGTAGGCTTCCATCCAGACTCCTAGTAGATCTCCTTCCACACTCCTCTTCCAGACTCCTCTAACAGGCTTTCGTCCAAACTCCTTCGAGCTAGACTCCCTTCAAGTCAAATTCCTCTAATCGTAAGCCATTAGGACCCCTTCCATCTAGACTCCTTCGAGTCGGACTGCTCTAGTTGCAAGCCATCTGGACCACTTCGAGCCAGACTCCTCCAGTTGCAAGCCATTCGGACTCCTTCGAGCTGGACACTCTTCAAGCTGGGGTCCTCTAGTCGAATTTCCTCTGGTCGAGCCTCCGACGGTCACCTACAAGGTCCTCATCATCTATGCGAATTCGACTCTCAATACAATACAAACCAACCTACATGCAGATGACCCTAAAAGAGCTCGAACTCCTCTGAAACTATTATGACTTGAAGCTCTTCGCCGCCAGTGCCTACTCCATCCAAACTTCGACTATTAATCCCCAACATACTAGCAAGTCATGATAACGAACACTATCCTCCATAACAAACTCCACGTGACCTAAGTGGCCCACTATCAGATGGTTACGGCTATCACTATCAGTTTGTTGCATGCTCCTGAAGGAACCAGATCTAGGGTTTCATAGATAGATCTTGAAACTTTTTCAAGATCTTGCAGCAGAAGACTTAAATAAATCTAAAATTTATTTAAATAATCATATAAACACCTAGATCTTAGATCTATTATATATTAAAGCATTATATTAAATCAAAAATTAAAATCAAATAAGAAAGAAAAAGGTTGATCAAATCAACCTAGATCTATACTACATCAAATGCAGGTATGAAGTTTATAGATTAGATCTATTACCTAAGCAAGTTTAGATGTTCTAACTTCCTGATCTGGGCTTGAGGATGAAGTCTTGAGCCACACAGAAAAGAAGATTATTTTTATGAAATAAGAGAAGAATTAATTAAAAGACGGGGCGGCACTCAAGGAAAGATGTTTTCGTCAACAAGGATTCTATCTCATAAAATCCTAAGCAAAACCAATTTCTCCTTTGACTTGGTCTTCCACCTAACTTCCAAATATGACTTGGAGGGAGAGAGAGGGCATGGAAATTAGGAAGAAAGGGATTTTCCATGAAAAATACCTAAAAAATAGGTATGGAGGGCATTGGGACCAAGGTGGCGCAAGGACATAAGGAGTCCTAGTCATACTAGGACTCCTATTTTGACTTCGTCAAACAGGATCTTTTAACCAAATAAAATCAAGATTAAACCAACCCAATTAAATAAGGCCCTAACACATTTAAGGATTTAATTAAATCAAATTAAATTATATTTAATTTTAATTTATTTTTTAATTAAATTAAAAAATTGGGTTAATCCAAGTCCTAGTTAGACTAGGACTAGTTATTCTTTGCACTTGGCTTATCCAATAAACCAATTGGACTTGATCCCATTAAGCCCAAACTAAATATAATTAAATTATATATAATTAGACATAATCTCAATCTATTGGCTTAATCAAATTAAGCCAATTAGCAATTCAATTGCTAATCGATCCTCCTGTAATATTTGCACTAGGTTAAACACCAATCGTATTGATTGTTTAACCATAGAATGATTTTTAATCATTGATCAACCATCCAATTAGATCGTAAGCTCTAATGTGTATGACCTCATAGATCCAAACCTAAGTCGGTAGTATAGGAATAAATTCATATACCAATCGAAGTGAGCATCTAGCAATGATATCCGATGGCCGGATAGGTCAAAGGTGTAGAACACCAACCTTAGAACCCATGCGGATATAGTTTTCATATAATTCATCCGCTTGACCATAATGCTCATAGGATATATCAGAACTCAACTGTCAACTCTGATCAGGTTGTCCACATTGTATTTTAAAATACCAAATCCATTTGATGGATTATCCTGATCAAGATTTTGCTATATTGAAATACAGTGATACATTCTTTTCCAACTCCTGGAGTGGTCAATTTCATCTTGATCACACTCCGACTTTGCAAGTACTTGACTTTGTCCAGAAGCCTTCCATTGCTGAATTAGAGATTCAGTTAGTTCGGTACCAAAGCACAATGAGTTGCTTGAAAGTCACTGAGGTGATCTCAGGTCTAAGGGATACTTATACCTATATCCCATCAGAGGCATTCTCGATAGCAGAATGCTCTGGAGTTGGTCACGTTCAATGATGATGTACCCATACATCTCACCTGTATGCTATAGCAGTATCTTCACACACCTTGGTTAAGAGGACAACCAACCTACATGGCATATAGCAACCTATGCTCAATAGATGCCATCATCCTAATTAACAGTCTATCATTTGGTCGTGAATAAATTTAAGGACTAATCGATAAATCCTCTCTTTATCGAAACTAAATAGTCCTAAGTACTTCATCACAATAATGGAGTTCATTAGAAGATGTAAACTTGGGATAAAAAAAGTTGCCAAAATATTTTTCATTAATTAATAAATTAATTACAATATCTTAACCATTAATTGGCTGATGATTGGCTTTGGGATATAATTTTCAACAACTCCCACTTGTCCTAAAGCCACTCAGCATAGTATCTAATATCCATCTCCGACTTATGGTTGTCGAACTCCTTGATTACTAGGGCTTTAGTGAAGGGGTCAACTAAGTTTTCCTTTCCATTGATCTTCTGAAGGTCGACATCACCATGATCCATGATCTCACGGACCAAATAGAAGTGGCAAAGAATGTGCTTTGTTCGCTAGTGTGCCTTCGATTTCTTTGCTTGAGCTATGGCGCCAGCGCTGTCACAGTAGAGCAGGATTGGACCATCAATGGAGGGTGCTACTCCAAGCTCGGTGATAAACTTCCTCAGCCACATAGCTATTTTTGCTGCATCTGATGCTGCTATGTACTTTGCTTCACAAATAGAGTCAGCCACTGTATGCTGCTTGAAACTTTTTCAGCAGATGACTCCATCATTTAGAGTAAAGATATATCCCAACACACTTTTACTATCATCATGATCAGATTGAAAGCTAGAGTCTGTAAACCCCACAAGCTTCAGATCTGACTCACCATAAACCTACCATTGGTCCTTAGTATTTTTCAAATACTTAAGGATGGTTTTAACCACCTTTTAGTGATTTTCTCTAGCATCAGACTGGTATCTACTCACTACTCCTAGTGAGTATGCCACGTCTAATCTCATACATATCATTTCATACATAATAGACTCCACTATCGAAGCATATGAAATTCTACTCATACGCTCTCTCTCTTTAGGAGTTGTTGGACAATCATTCTTAGAGAAAGAAATTTTTTGGCTTATCAAAAGATAGCTCTTTTTGGAATTCTCTATGCTGAACCTCTTGAGCATAGTTTCTATATACGTAGATTGGGATATACCAAGCATCCTTTTAGATCTATTTCTATAGATCTTCATCCCTAGGATGTAGGATGCTTCACCTAAGTTCTTCATGGAGAATTATGATGATAATCAGATTTTTATTCCTTATAGTACGGGGATGTCATTTCCGATTAAGAGAATATCATCCATGTATAAAATAAGAAATACCACTACTAGACCATTTGCCCATTTGTAAATGCAGGGTTCTCCTCCATTCTTAATGAAGCCATATATTTTGATCACTTTATCAAAATGCATGTTCCAATTCTAAGATGTCTGCTTTAATCCATAAATGGATCTTTGAAGCTTGCACACCTTGGACTCATCTGTGGATGTGAACCCTTCAGGTTGTATCATATACACCTCTTCGATCAGCTCTCCATTTAAGAAAGCTGTCTTCACATCCATCTGCCAGATCTCATAGTCCAGATGGATAGTAATGCCAAGCATGATCCGAATGGACTTGAGCATTGCCATAGGACAGAATGTCTCATCATAGTCAATACCATAATGTTGATGATATCCCTTGGCAATCAGACGGGCTTTATAGGTCTCCACCTTTCCGTTTGTGCTCCTCTTCCTTTTGAAGACCCATTTACATCCAATGGGTTTAACCCCTTCAGGTGAGTCAACTAATATCCATACATCATTGACCTTCATGGAATGCATTTTGGATCTCATGGCTTCTTGCCATTTCTCAGAGTTGGATCTCTGCATTGCATCCATATAAGTAATCAAGTCTTCATCATTCTCATCGAGTTTGATAGGATCATCATCCTGGACCAAGAATCCATAGTATCTATTCGGATGGTGGGGTACTCTATCGGATCATCTTAATGGTACGGATTCACTAGGCTTCAGATCTGATTTGATCAAATCTAACTTAGTTTCAACATTCTGTGTTGGACTTTCTACCTGTTGAACTTCATGAAGTTCAACCTAAGAGGCAACAATTCCTTCATCAAGAAACTCCTTTTCCGAAAAGGTTGCCCTAAGGTTGATGAACACCTTTTATTCATTAGCATCATAGAAATAGTATCCTTTGATCTCGTTTGGGTACCCTATGAATGTACACTTATCAAACCTAGGTCCAAGTTTGTTGGTAACTAACCATTTGGCATAAGTTGGGTACCCCCAAATCCTAAGATGTTAAAGTGCTAGCTTACGCCCTGTCCATATCTCATATGGGGTTTTAACAACAGACTTACTTGGAACCCTATTTAATAGATAACAAGCCGATTCAAGTGCATATTCTCAAAAGGATATCGGCAAGCTGGCAAATCCCATCATAGATCAGACCATGTCTAACAGAGTCTGATTCCTCCTTTCAGACACACCATTATGTTGTGTTGTTCCAGGAGGAGTCCATTGGAAGAGAATTTTTTTCTCTCCTAGATATGTGAGAAACTCATCAGAAAGGTATTCTCCTCTTCGATCAGATCAAAGAGTTTTAATACTCTTTCCAGTTTATTTTTCTACTTCACTTCGAAATCGTTTGAATATTTCAAAAGAATCTGACTTATATTTCATCAGATAGACATATCCATATCTGCATAGATCATCTATGAAAGTGATGAAGTAGATATATCTATCTCTGGCACTTATGCTCATTGGTCCACATACATTAGTATGTACTAGAACTAAGAGCTCATTGGCTCTCTCATTTTTTCTAGTAAAAGGTGACTTGATCATTTTACCAAGAAGATAGGACTCATAGGTTGGAAGTGATTCACAATCATTAACTTCGAGGATTTCCTTTTGAGGCAATGTATTTATCCTGTTCTTGTTTATATGACCTAGCCTACAGTGCCATAAGTACATATCTGATACACTATCTAATCTAGAGTACTTGCTAGTAGAATAGACTACATTAACAGGTTGTGATAACATATATGCACCATTGTTCAATTATCCATAGAAAGCAATAACACTATTCATAATGACATTACAAACTCATTTCTTTATTGAAATTTCATAATTGTTCATGGCCAAAAGGCCTACAAAAATGATATTTAAAAGGAATCTAGGACAAAAATGATAATCACTAAGAACAACGGTATGAGATTCAAATACAAGTTTCAAAATTTCTAAAGCTAGAACTGAAACTGATCTTCCATCTCCAACATTCAGAAATCTCTCGTCTTGCTCGAATCTTCTACTGACCTACATTCCCTGCAATGAATTGCAAATATGGTAAGAGCTATCGATATCTAATACCCAGTCAGTAATATCACAAATAAAAAAATTGCAAGGAGTTATCAAATAAATACCTTGCCCAATAATAGCTTGCTTCTTTCTCCGCCTGTTCGAGTCCAGGAAGGTAATGTACTGAGGACAATTCCTATTTCAGTGCCCCGCTTCTTGCAAAAGAAGCATTCGGCTTGACTCTTATCGAACTTGGTCTTTGGGGTCTGAGCCTGCATAAGTGTCCTAGCATGAACATGCACCTTCTTGGCTTTCTTCTTGTTATTCTTCTTTCCTTTCTTAAAGGATCGAGAACAAGAAGACGAACCTCTCACTAAATTCACCGACTCCTTATGGAGTTGCTGATCCTTCTCAAAGTTCTGAAGTAACCCCAGTAACCCATGGTAGTCCACTTCAGTCTTTGACATTCTATAATGTGTAAGGAAGGAGATAAGACTTGGGAAGCAAGTTCAGTATTGCATCTTTCCTAAGTTATTTATGCAAAGAAAAGACGAGCTTGCTCAAGTGCTCTATCAACTCGATCATGTGCAATACATGATCAGTGATAGAGGCACCATCCCACATTCTGGCATTGAAGATGGTACAACTAGTCTGGTGTCTCTCAATGTCATCGGGTGTGCCGAAAGAATCCTCTAATACTTGGAGTATTTCGTTTGGCTGAGCTGTCTCAAACTTGTGACTGAACTCATCGCTCATCATAGCCAACATAATGCAGCACACCATGGTTCAATCACTGAGACACTTCTAATAAGTGTCTCTAACTATTCCACGTGCATTAATAGCTGGCTTCTCAAGTGCAGGATCTGTCAGCACATATAGGATTCGTTCATGCTCTAGGATAATCTTCAACTTTCGGTACCAGCTATCAAAGTTGGATCCCACCAACTTATCATTGTTCAACAATGATTGGAGAGATAGGAAAGTGGCCATATTTGCACAAAGAAAAATCAAAATCTAATTAGTAATTGATTCATTAAACCTAAAGATTTGGACTTTAATCAAAAGATTTCTCCTACTATTTTATTCGAATTGGTAGCCTCTACCTCCAATTTGAGAAATTATCCTAATTTCTTAGTGGATAATAGAATCCACATAGACTGTACATACGCCCAACTTTGGTTGGACCACCTATGTACATCTAAGGATAGGTTCATAATCAATTATTTTTTTAAATAATTTTTAGTAATTAAATTTTGCCCCAGGCCCTGATCAGTTGGCTTTGGCCTTCTCAGAAAAGGGTCCAGTTAGGTCCAACCATTAACATGACCATACTTGGCCCATCCAACCAATGAATGATCAAGCCCAACTTTGGTTGGCCCACCTGACCACCATTTAGAAAGATGTATCTAAGAGATCGTATAATGAATGATAATTTCATCAACCGATAAGCACCAGGTCTTTGGGCCTCTAATGATTATCCAACTGATGGACCCATTATCATCCACTTTAATGGGAGGCTATGATCCAATTAGCATATAACTATTTCATTTTAGGGATCTAATAATTTTAGAGGATTTATTTATAGAAGTGAGTAGGTTAGATTAACCAGCTTATCATGATCCTCCCACTAACTTCACCAAGTTAGCTTAAGGGAGACCACTAATAGGCTGGTCTAAGAGCACCTAAATCAGTCAAACAGATTTACCTAGCTGACATGTGTTAGCTCAAATAGTCATGCGATCCGATCAAAACATAATCTCACCAAGAGAACAAGTAAGTTCGATTAGTGGAAGGGTCTGTCAGGCTTGCCTTAGACACCATCAAAAATGGTCAGGTAAGTGGGTTGCCAATTAAAAACCACTAGTCTGGTTTACCTTAGACATCAACTGGTTTAATTAGTTTCAATTAGATCAACCTAATAGTTCATGCTAGACCGTGTAGCCAAGAATCAAGTCCATCTTGGGTCTTGTTAAAGATATGGACTTGACCAACTACAACTATTGTAATTGATCTAGAGAATCCTTGACCTAATCTAAGAAAATAATTGATTAGATTTAGTCAATTCTCTAATTAAGTCCATTCTTTAATCTAACCCTAGGTCAAACCAAATTAATGGACCTAATCTCCATTAACCCATTTAACCCAATGTGTTATGGTTTGTGTCATAGGATCTTTAATTCACAATCCTAGATCCTAATCAATCAACTTCTTAATTCTCAATTAAGTTTTGGGCTGAGGGTTGGGGTTCGACTTTTCAAAAATAATTTTTATATTTGTAAAATATTTTTAGAACATGATTCTATCAACAAAGTTGCATGATTGATTCATAATCAATATGCAAGTAAAATAAACATAAAACTACTTTAGATCTAATCTAAACAGGTTCATATAATTGAAACAGTTTCAACAATAATCAATCATAAATCTTCGTAAATCAAATCTAACATATTTATGATGCTTGAAATTAGATTAAAATATTTTTAATTAGATCATAAAATTTTTTAAATATAATATAAAATTTTATGATTAATATTTTAGATCAGCACGTACTAGGACAACCTATTCACTATAAGGGGTAAACCTTACAGCAGAACAATCTTATGGCAGTCCGTGCAATCTAAAATATTTTATTTTTTTAGATTTAATAATTAGATTATAAATTAGATCTAATCTCAGAAATAATCTAGATATGTGCAAAAATTATGTAATAAGAACCTAAGCTCTGATACCAACTGAAGGAACTAGATCTAGGGTTTCACAGGTAGATCTTAAAACTTTTTCAAGATCTTACAGCGAAAGACTTAAATAAATCTAAAATTTATTTAAATAATTATATAAATATCTAGATCTCAGATCTATTATATGATTAAGGTATGATATTAAATCAAAAATTAAAATTAAATAAGAAAGAAAAAGGTTGATCAAATCAATCTAGATCTACACTACATCAAATGCAGGTATGAAGTTTATAGATCATATCTATTACCTGAGCAAGTTTAGACATTCTAACTTGCTGATTTAGGCTTGAGGATGTAGTCATGAGCCACACAAAAAAAGAGATTATTTTCATGGAATAAGAGAAGAATTAATTAAAAGAGGGGATGGCACTCAAGGAAAGATGTTTTGGTCAACAAGGATTCTATCTCATAGAATCCTAAGAAAAACCAATTCCTCCTTTGACTTGGTCTTCCACCTAACTTTCAAATATGACTTAGAGGGACAGAAGGGGCATGAAAATCAGAAAGAAGGGGATTTTTCATGAAAAATACCTAAAACATAGGTATGGGGGGCGTTGGGACCAAGGTGGCACAAGGAGATAGGGAGTCCTAGTCACACTAGGACTCTTGTTTTGACTTTATCAAACAAGATCTTTTAACCAAATAAAATTAAGATTAATCCAATCTAATTAAATAAAATCCTAACCTATTTAAGAACTTAATTAAATTTGATTATATCAAATTTAATTCTAATTTATTTTCTAATCAAATTAGAAAATTGAGTTAATCTGAGTCCTAGTTAGACTAGGACTAGTTCTTCCTTGCACTTGGCTTATCTAATAAACAAATTAGACTTGATCCAATCAAGCCTAAACTAAATTTAATTAAATAATATCTAATTAGACATAATCTTAGTCTATTGGCTTAATCAGATTAAGTCAATTAGCAATCCAATTGCTAATCGATCCTCCTATAATATTTGCACTAGGTTAAACACCGATCGTATTGATTGTTTAACCCTAGAACGATTCTTAATCGTTGATCAACCATCCGATCAGATCGTAAGTTCTAATGTGTGTGACCTCATAGATCCAAATCTAAGTCTGTAGCATAGAAATAAATTCATGTACCAATCAAAGTGAGCATCTACCAATGATATCCGATGGCCGGATAGGTCGAAGGTGTAGAACACCAACCTTAGAACCCATGTAGATATAGTTTTCATATAATTCATCCTCTTGACCACAATGCTCATAAGATACATCAAAATTCAACTGTCAACTCTGATAAGGTTGTCCACATTGTATTTTAAAATACCAAATCCATCTGATAGATTACCATGGTCAAGATTTTGCTATATTGAAATACAGTGATACATTCTTCTCCAACTCTTAGAGTGGCCAATTCCATCTTGATCACACTCCGACTTCGTAAGGACTTGACTATGCCCAGAAGCCTTTCGTTGCTGAATTAAAAATTCAGTTAGTCCAGTACCAAAGCATAGTTAGTTGCTTGCAAATCACTAAGATGATCTCAGGTCTAAGGGATACTTATACCTATATCCCATCAGAGACATTCTCAACAACAGAATGCTTTGGAGTTGATCATGTTCAATGACGATGTATCCGTACATCTTACCTTTATGTGATACCAGTATCTCCACATATCTTGATAAAGAGGTTAACCAACCTATATGGCATATAGCAACCTATGCTCGATAGACGCTATCGTCCTAATTAATAGCCTATCATTTGATCATGAATAAATTTAAAGACTAATCAATAAATCCTCTCTTTATCGAAACTAAATAGTCCTAAGGACCTCATCACAACAATGGAGTTCATTAGTAGGTGTAAAAAAATAATGAAAAAAGATGCCAAAATATTTTTTTATTAATTAATAAATTAATTACAATATCTCAAACATCAACAAGTTGATGATTGGCTTTGGGACATAATTTTCAACAGCTCCATCTATAAAAAAAAATCTTCAGATATATTTTTTCTATGCTCTCCTCTCCTTCTCGTTACTCTATCTCTTTATTTTTTGAGCACTCCATTTCAGTTGGCTGAAAAATTAACTTGAACATCGAAGGATCTTGTCGGAGTCACCGACCTCTATTTCAGACTTTATTTTGCAGGTCCCATCGATGGCCTCACCTTCTCCACTCCAGCTACCTCTGGCATCCTCACGAATTTCTGCACCAACATGACTAAATGATAAATCCTTCTTTATCAAGTCTAAATAGTCCTAAGGACTTCATCATAGAGAGTTCATTACAGGAAGATGCACAAAATGATGAAATTATCAGAATAATAATTTTAATCAATTAAAATTTAAGTATAAATTATATTTAACTCAATCATTTATAATCTAGATGATTGGCTTTAGAATACATTTTTCAATAGTTTCATCATAATCAATTTTTTGTTTTTGTCTGAAATATTTTGCCACCAACCTAGACTTGTAGGTTTTAATTTGGCCATCTACTCCTATCTTCTTCTTGAAGACCCATTTGTACCCCATAGGACTTATATCCTCTGGTGAATCAACCAAAATCTATACTTGGTTGGAATACATAGAGTTCATTTCGGATTTCATTACGTCTAGCCACTTGTTAGAGTCTTTACTCATGACGACTTCAGAATATATCAATGAATCATCATCTTAAATGATATTTGCCTCATTATCATTTCCTATGACAAAACCATATCTTAGAGGTGCATGATGCACTCTCTCTGACCTATGGGAAGGAGGTGTATATAATGGGTGTACCTCATCCTTGGGTACTTCTAATTGAGTATTTTCATTAGATATTTCTGGAATAGTTTATTGGTCCTGAACTTTCTTAAGTTCAATATTCTTCGCACTGCCTCCTTCTTGGATGAAATTTTTTTTCCAACAATAAGGCATACCAGTTAGGTCCCAATTGTTCTGATACCAAACTATTTAGAATAATTCTTGTTACTTGATGATTAAGGAACAACAACAAGGATCCAAAAAAATATATGGCTATTCCATCAAACCATAGTAAATCCTAGGGCATGATGAAGAAGAGAGGGAGAACGAGAGAGGAAGAAAGAGTTTTTCAGGGAGAAAAGGCTTGTATTTAATTCATTCTAATTACAAACTCAATACAGAGTAGATATATATATATACCTGGTCAAATAGATCCAACGTAAAAAACTCCCCTAGTTAACCTAATGTGATGCACTCCTTGAGCCCATGTACACCCATGTCTCCGATGCACACACCCATTGGACTAATCTTAGTCCAATTCATAGGTTAGGCCCTTAGGACTTCACAAACCAAGGCCCTAAGTTCTTAGGATTAAACCCAATCCCAGGTCATAATAGAAACCACGTACTATTTTATTCATCGCTCGAGCCAGCTCAGTCAGTAATCGAGATAGCTCAACTATGATGTCTCCTACAAGAGCCTGAATCACCGCTCTCTGCTTTGCTTCTTGAGTTGGCTCTCTTAGGGTTTGAGCTGGCTCGATAGACAAGACTGTCTTTTATTCTATAGCACAAGCTGGCTCTCTCAGGAATCGAGCCAGCTCTTCCTGTGTGCCAACCTAATATGCTTTCTGATCTTCTGCTAGAGTTGGCTCTATCAAGATTCAGGCCAGCTCGACTTTTGCTCAGGCTAGCTCTAATAGGAACTGAGCTAGCTCGATTGAAGCATTTACTAAAGCTCTTTGATGGTTGGTTCTATTCACTCCTTGATTTCTCTCCACCTGCTTTCAAGACTTGAGAGCACCATACTTGAGCTCACAATACCTACTGATAATTATATTTTGTTCAATAGGATAGTAGAAATAATATCTTTTAATCTTTTTAGGATATCCTATAAATAAATATTTTTCTGACCTTGCACTTAGCTTATATCCAAAATTATTCCTGACATAAGCAAGATAGCCCCATATCTTAAGATGCTTAAGATTTGGCTTCATTCCATTCCATAATTCATATGGAGTACTAGACACAGACTTAGAAGGCACTCTATTAAGAATATAAGTAGCAATTTCTATGGCATACCCCCAGAAGAATATTGGAAGATCAGCATAGCACATCATGGACCGCACCATTTTCATAAATGTATGATTCCTCCTTCCCGCTACATCATTTAACTGTGGTGTATAAGGAGGTGTCCACTTAGAGAGAATTTTTTTCATAACATGATCAAGAAACTCACTGAACAAGTATTCGCCACCTCAGTCAGATCGAAGAACTTTAATACTTCTTCCAGTTTGATTTTTCACCATCTTCTGATATTTCTTAAACTTAATAAAAGCTTCATATTTATGTTTCATAAGATACACATATCCATATCTTGATAAGTCAACAGTGAATGTGATGAAATAGGAATATCCTCCTCTAGCTTAAGTTGTCATTAGCGCACATATATTTAAATGTACTAAGGCTAATAACTAATTTGTCTTAGAAGAACTCTAATTGGAATCCAAAAAGGAGATGGAGTCCTTGTCCAACAAGGACTCCTAGGCGCCTCCAACTTGGGCACACGCCTAGGGTGGCATGTGCCCTTCTCCTTGCCAGGTTCTGGTAGGGGGACAGGCCCCCACCAGCTCTCCAATAGGTGCATGACATGTGGTCAAAAGTCAAAGTGTCAATGGTCAACGTTTGACCAGTCAAAGGTAGACTTTTGACCAAAGTCAAAGAACAAGAAATGGTAGGTGATCAAAAATGGCAGGTAGTATCTTACAAATAAGACAACCTTTTCTGACTTGGACAACCTCCAGTCAGACCATATGAAGGCCTCTGTTTGAGCACAAACTCCTTTGACTCAGACAGGACAACTTATTTGTGATAGTAAAAGAAGAAAGTTAGGTTCAATCGAGTGCTAGCACGATTTCCTTGAACCTAATTGAATCTCATTCAGATCAATTGAACTAGATCAGTTCAATTGATGATCACCAGATTCAAACCCTTGTTTGTGTGACCCAGTTAGGTTCAGTTCTGTATGGTAATGGGATATGTCATGATCTCTATCATAGACATCATCGAAACTCCTTTCGATGGATCAGAACTCTTCTGATTCAAATAGCTAGAATGATCGATCATCTAAATCATTCTAATTGCTTTCAAAATCCACCAGTGACACCTAGCAGTATATGGTGGCAACCCATCAGAGCTGAATGCGAACCTCTTGGTGCAGCTACCTGTGTGATTCAGTTCTTCTATCTTGAGCCCCGATCAGATTAGGGTTAAGGTGAACTCGTCAAACCCTAGTCTCTGTCATATGATGTAATCATTCGATTCGAGTCCAATGTGAAAATCTAAATAGAAACTCTTTCTATTATTTTACTCTACCATGGCCATGGATTTCTGGACTTGATTCTCATGATCATCATAGGGCTACTCCTCTACCACCGAGGTAGATAGATTCCATCTTGATGCAATCCAGTTCCTACAATGAACATGTCATAGCCAACATACACCTCAAGGTTCCATATGGCTAGGAGACCGAGTAATGGTGTAGTCAAACTATAACACCCTCAAGGTGAACTGTCGATGCATCTCAGGTCAAAGAACCTAGACACACTACTGCAGCATCAAGTCAGTCATTGACGAGAAGGTAGACTTCCTAATGACTACTCGAGGTGGTCACGCTCAGTGCCCTCATTCTCTAACGAGTACCTGTACTCTCGCTCTGGTGTCTCCACACCGTAGACTCAAGACTCATCTACTAAAGAGAAGCGATTGTACACCAACCTTCCGGATCAATCACCATCCTCGTGATGATCCTATGGTCAGGAGCAATTTATGAGTTAATAATGATTATTCATGTCTTAAATTTTCAACTCTTGAAAATATGAATTATCATTACCATTAACTCAAAGGATGTATCACAGACACTAAATACACATATGTGATAGAAAATAACCCATTTATTGCTTTTAGTCAAAATTACAATTTTGTCCCTAGAAGTGTATTACAAGTGTCAGCCAATTCTGGCTTCTAGGGCACATATATCTAACAATTTGTCCTTTCTTCATATCCAAAAAATGGAGACTTGGTCATTTTTCATATTAGACAAGATTCATAAGTCCCATATGATTCATAATCATAGGGTCAAAGTATTTTTCTTAGTATAAATTGTTAATCCTTGACCACTTATATGACTGAGTCGGCAATGCCAAAGAAATGACATATTTATTTTTTTCCTCTTCCTCTTCATATTTTTATCAATATAAAATATATTTTTATTAAGTGACAAAATTATAAGATCATTATTAAAATGCCCATTGCCAATAAATTCATTTGCATGAAAAATAGAGCAACATATTCTCATAAATTTTATTTGATAATCATTTTATAATAAAATAGGTACAGATACAATATTTCTTATTACATTGCACATAAAATAACATTCTTCCAATCTGAGAGTTCTTCTAGTCGATAGCTCTAGTAGATAAGTTCCCACAACCTTAATAGAGATGATTTCTCCACTAGTGTTGAAAAGCTTGAACTCATCTTTCTTCAGTCCTATGATTCTCTGTAGCCTCTATAAAGAATTATAGATATGAGAACCACATGCTGTATCCAATATCCATGAATTATTGGCTGAAGTACTTAATGAAAATATTGCATGTATCATGTACATACCCTTTTATGCTACATTTTTCTTTATTTTTGCAAGATAACTCTTGCAAATCTTCTTCCAATGTCTCGTCTTGCCATAGTAATAATAGGTCATGTTTGCAGAGACATTCTTTACTTTCTTCTTGAAGGTGCTTCTTTTAGGATTCAATTTTTTTTTTTTTTTTGAACCTTCCTGCCAATCTTCTTCTTATCCACCGTCAAAAGTGGACCTTTCTCACCCTTAATATGATTCTCAGCTATTTTTAATGTATTTAATAGTTTTGGCAGGGAAGTAACTAGGTTGTTCATACGGTAATTCACCATAAATAGGAAGAAGAAGTCTAGGAGAGACTGCAGTATGAGATCTTGATTAAGTTATGCATCCATGGTAAAACCTTATTAACACAATCTAGTGATCAAGTCTATCAGTTTAAGTACATGATTTAGAACTAGAGTTCCCTCAATCATTCGGGCTAAGAATAACTGCTTAGATAATTCATACCTAGTGATGCATGCTAATTTATAGCTATAATAAGTGCACCAGTTGATCAAGTAATAAAGTAAATAAGTAGAGTATCATCCCTAGAGGATTGAAGAATAAGTACTGAAAAGCTCTTTTCTATGCTTTATTTAGAAGATCGATTTATGAAAATAAGAAATTAAAGAATAAAATAAAGAAATAATTAAAAATTTTAAGAAAATAGAGAGAGTGTAATTATTAGGGTTTTAAATTTAAAAGCAATGTATTACTAAGGCAATTGGTTCACCAACTCAGTCAATATAATATTCTGATTAATAGATTAATTTTATTTCATATGATGGTGGAGTCTCTTAATTTATTCACTATCCTTTGGTCCAGGCATAGCAAAACTATCAATATTTATTAATTATCCTTTGGTCCAGGTATAATTTAAATAAATATTAATACATTAAGTTTTGTGAAACCCTCTAATTAAAATATGCTGCGTCCAAAGCGCACTAAAATTTTTGCATGCATATGAATTCTAATTTGATTCATAATACAAGGTATATAATCAAGAAGCAATAACATAGATGTACTTGGTCCGTAACATCTATGTTCATCAGATCAATTAGAAGATGGCCAGTAATCTAAAAGCATTAAGATCAAATTTATGTACTCCTCATGAATAAAATTTAAGATTAAAAATAAATCATACTGAATATTGCATCAAAAGAGTGGCTACACCTTAGCCTTAGTAAAAGAAAATTTAGTTCATGATAACAAGTTCAAAAACAGCAAATAAAACAAAAAGTATAAAAAATTTAGACTGTTTGATTGCTAAAATTGATTGTCCATCGCTCTTGGTATGGAGAACTTGATGAAGAAGAAGAAGCTCCTTGATCACTGTTCTTTTTGTCGGAAGAAAAAAAAATTAAAAGCCCTTTTCTTTCTCTCAAAAATCTCTCTTCTCTTTCTACCTCTCTCCTCTCTTTCTCTTCTTTTTCTTTTTCTTTTTTTTACTATCTCCCCTCTTTCTCTCTTCTTTTTTCTTTTTTTTTCTCTCACTCTTCCTTTTTTTTTCTCACTCTCCCTATTTTTTTTTTTTAAATTCAATTTCAGACTTGTTTGAAGTCTGTTTTGCCTGAAATTTATTTCATCTGAATTAGAAAAATAAGATCTTCATATTTATGACCTTCTTTCCTCCATAAGATTAATAAAAGTATCAATTTCTAAAGTAATAGATTAATTTATTTTATAATTTAATATTTTTATTAATATATTTTTATCACTTATCACACCCCCCAATTTAGTCATTGCTAGTCCCTTAGCAATGTTTTATTTAATACCAGGTTTCAATAAGATTATCAATCAAAAAAATAAAATCTAGGACTAAAGATCAAAAAGTTTAGAAAATATTGCTAATTAAGCATTCAGCTTCAAAGGCAAATTTTTCAGTCAATATAATTAAAAACTTTCTTAGAGTATATTAAAGATCTATAGCACTTGTGTTCGTGATGACTAACTTTAGCATTTCAGTGTCAGATTAAAAGAACAAAAGTATCCTCTCTTATCACCAATTTTGGTCAATTTTCTATACATTCTCAATTTTATGCTCATGAATTAAGGTAGCTTTCACACTACCCCTTTTTCTTTTCTTTTTTTTTTTTTTGTTGTGCTAAGCATCCTGGCCTTTCCTTCACCATTTTACGTGAATTTTCACACTTGACCTAGGTGCAGAGACCCAGTTACTAGGCTTTGGGCAATCCACATATACTCTATCTTTTGCACTTTATTTTTAGGCAGGTAGCTCTTTCCTTAAATTCAAGTTTCTTTGATTAGAATGTATATTAATTATCAATTTTCAGTGATAATTAAATCCTCAGTTGGCCTTATAATCAATACCTATTTTGCCTTGTTAGTATGCATGTGCAAATAGAAGTGCTAATAGTCTTTTAATGACCTAAGTAGGTTGCTAAAAGTTGACCAACTAATCTACTTCTTTAACTCATTACATTCATTAGCAAATAATTCTATCTTTTATCACTTGTCTAGTCTATCTTGCTCACGATTTTCTTCTTGACACATGATTTTTTTTCTTTTTTTTTTACCCCCTAACTTATTCTACATTGTCTTAAAGGTGAAAGAAAAATAAAGGGTGCAATAAAGGACAGGAAGGAATACACCTGATTTGGTTCGATCTGGTTCTTTGGATCTTTAAAATTTTGCTTGAGCTCTCATTGATTTTTCTCTGCAAAATTGAAAATACACACCAAAGCAGTAAAAGTGCAACAATAAATTACTGAAAAATAAAAGAAAAATGATCAAAACTAAAAAGAAAAGAAACAACCTATCTAGTAGTTCTAATTTATAGTCTTCAGCTTGACTTTGTTTGAGTTCTAAAGTGGATCTTGTAATTGAAATGCTTCCTTCTCCTTTTCAAAACTTCCATTAATATAATTTTTCAGCCTATGATCGTTTACCTTGAAGGTACCTTTTGATTCATCAAAGATCTCTACTGCTCCATATGGAAATACCTTAGTAATTGTATAGGGACCTATCCATCTTGATTTTAGCTTTTCTGGAAACAAATGTAACCATGAACTATACAAAAGAACTTGTTGTCCCTCATGGGATTCTCTTTTTACAATATGGTTATCATGCCATTTCTTAGTACGTTCTTTATAAATCCTGGCATTCTCATAAGCATGGTGGCAAAATTTGTCCATCTCATTTGTTTGCATTAACCTATTCTTTTCTGCATCTTGTATATCAAAGTTAAGAATTTTCATGGCCTAATATGCTTTATGTTCTAGCTCAACAGGGAGGTGGTATGCTTTTCCAAAGAGTAGCCTATATGGGGACATACCAATAGGTGTTTTATATGCAGTTCTATACGCCCATAATGCATGATCTAATTTCAATGACCAGTCTTTTCTAGATGCAATTATAGTTTTTTCTAAAATTCTTTTTAATTCCCTATTAGACACCTCTACTTGACCACTGGTTTGTGGATGATATGGGGTAGCTATTTTAAGAGTGACATCATATTTGTTTAATAGATTTTCAAATTGTTTATTATAAAAGTGTTTACCTCCATCACTAATGATTGCTCTAGGAGTGCCAAAACGTGTAAAAATATGCTTTTTCAAAAATTTGACAACTACCTTTGCATCATTAGTTGGAAAGGGTGCTGCTTCTATCTATTTTGAAACATAATCTACAGCCACAAGTATATATTGATTTGAAAAAGAACTAGGAAAAGGTCCCATAAAATCAATACCTCAAACATCAAAAATTTCACACACAAGAATATTTTTTAAAGGCATTTCATATCTTCTAGAGAGATTTCCAATTCTTTGACAGCAGTCACATGAAGAGACATAAGTATGAGCATTTTTAAATAGAGAGGGCCAATAAAAACCTGATTAAAGAACCTTACAAGCTATTCTAGTTCGGTCGAAATGTCCTCCTGCCTCTCGATCATGATAATGATGCAGAATTTTTTCCATTTCTTCCTCTGGAATACATCTTCTAATGACCTAGTCCGAACAACACTTATACAAAAAGGGTTCATCCCAGAAATAATGTTTAACAGTAGATAAGAACCTCTTCTTTTGTTGAAAAGAAAGACCAAGTGGAAAAACCTTACCAACCAAGTAGTTAATAATATCAGCATACCATGGAAACATTCTACCTGATATAGCATAGAGGCATTCATCTGAAAATTCTTCCTTGATAGGGCAAATATCTAATTCCTTCTCTATGATGTTTTCCAGTCTGGAAAGATGGTCAACAACTGAATTCTCTGTGCCCTTCTTGTCCTTGATCTCCAAATCATATTCTTATAGCAAAAGAATCCATCTGATCAATCTAGGTTTTGCATCTTTCTTAGTAAGAAAATACTTTAGAGCTGCATGGTCGGTGTATATAATAACTTTAGATAAAATAAGATAAGAATGAAATTTATCTAATGTAAATACTACTACCAGAAGCTCCTTTTCAGTGGTTGCATATTTTTGTTGAGCTTCAGTCAAAGTGCGGCTAACATAGTATATAGTTTGAAAAATCTTATCCTTTCTTTGACCAAGTACTGCTCCTATGGCTGTGTCACTAGCATCACACATCAACTCAAAAAGTAGGGACCAATCTGGTGCTACCATAATAGGTACTGTGACCAGCTTCTCCTTAAGGGTGTTAAATACCTGCAAACACTCATCAGAAAAATGAAAAGAGACATCTTTGCATAATAATTTAGATAAAGGTTTAGAAATTAGAGAGAAGTCCTTTATAAATCGACAGTAAAATCCAGCATACCCCAAAAAGGGTCCTTTTTTGTTGAACATCTATTAAAGCTCCTCCAGTAGCTAAAAAGGGTCTTCCTAAAATAAGGGGTACATCATAATCTTCTTTTATATCAAGAACAATAAAATCAATAGAAAAAATAAACTTGCTTACCTTTACCAAGACATCCTCCACTATACCTCTTGGATATTTGATGGATATATCAGCTAATTGAAGAGTAATAGTGGTAGGCTTCGATTCTCCTAGACCCAGCTTCCTGAAAATAGAAAAAGGCATGAGATTAATACTTGCTCCTAAATCACATAAAACTTTATCAAAACTACAATCAACAATAATGCAAGGGATAGTAAAACTCCTTGGATCTTTTAGCTTCTGTGGTAATTTATTTTGAAGTATTGCTGAGCATTCTTCATTCAAATTTATTCTCTCATGCTCCTTCAGCTTTTTCTTATTTGTTAGGATTTCTTTGAGAAACTTGGCATACCTGGGCATTTGAGTAATAGCATCTGGAGACCATCCATCTGCTGGTTATTTTGGTGACTGATGAATTTTAGTTAATGGTTCCTTATTTGTAGTTGGCTCTTCGGTCTCTTTCTTCTGATGTGGCTTCTCCAGCTTTGTACCACTTCTTAGGGTGGTAGCATTGACTTGCTCCCTTGGATTGATCTCTGTGTTGCTGGGCAATGATCCCTGAGGTCTCTTAGAGATTATCTTAGCCATTTGACCTATTTGCATCTCCAAGTTTCGAATTGCTGCTGCTTGGTCCTATCTAAGTTTGGCTTCTAAATTTTTTATAGTTGCTTGTTGGTTTTGCATGAATTTGATCATCAGCTCTTCCATGTTGGAGTTTTTTTCTGGTACTTGGAATCTCGGGGGTGGCTATTGTGCTATATTCTGCTTACTCCATGAGAAATTTGGGTGCTGCCTCCACCCTTGATTGTACGTGTTGGAGTATTGATTATTTTGTTGCGGCCTAAAAAAATTACCAACATAATTAGCTGTTCAGTTGCTTTAGAAAAAGGATTACCTATCTGGCAATTGCTCATATTGTGTCCTCTTCCATACAAGTCATAGGTGATGCTCTGAATATGCATAGTTGTTCCCTTCAAGTTGTTGACTTCGGTTCTAAGGGCTGCAATTTCAGCTAATAAGCTTGGCACGCAATCTACTCCCTACACAGCTGCTAGTCTTTTTGGCATCATGCATTCTATCTACCACTGATAGCTATTTGATGCCATCTCATCGATCAGATCAAAGGCTTCTTCCTCCATTTTTTTATTAACAGTTTCTTCTGCTGCTACATCAATCATAGAATGATTAGTAGGAGATAAACCATTATAGAAAGTTTATACTTGAAGCCATATGGATAGTTGATGATGTGGACATCTCCTCAGCAATTCCTTGAAATGCTCCCAAGCCTCATATAGTATCTCCATGTCCATCTGCATGAAAGAAGTGATATCGTTGCGTATCCTGGCAGTCTTGGAAGGTAGAAACTACTTGGCTGAGAATATTTGGCTAGGACATCCCAAGTTATAATAGAACCTACAGAAAGAGAATAAAGCCAACTTTTAGCTTTATCCCATAAAGAGAAAGGAAATAACCTTAATCTAATAGCATCATTCGACATCCCATTAATTTTAAAAGTATCACAAAGTTCAAGAAAGTAAGAAATATGGGCATTCGAATCATCATGCATGTGTCCACTGAATTGGATAGTTGATTGAATTATCTGGATCACCGTCGATTTTATTTCAAAGTTGTTTGCTCGTAAAGGTGGTCTCCTGATGCTCGAAGCTACATCGACTATAGATGGTGTGATGTAATCATTTAACGGATGATATACTGGTCGAATAGCTTCATGTTGTCCTTTGGTCGTCATATCCAATCCTAGATTGATGTCGTTAGGATCTTCAGCTGCCATGTTTCTATTTTGTTGTAGTCTTCTAATGGTTCTTTCAATTTTTAGATCTAAAGATAGTAAGTTACTATGTCCAGTACGTATCATGCACTGAACAAATTTTTTTTTAAAAATAATAAAAATTAAAAAAAAATTCTAAAGTAAAGCTAGGATCAAAATTTCAATATTGTTTTAGACATAATTTTCGACAACGGCACCAAAAACTTGATGCTTGCTAATTTATAGCTATGATAAGTGCACCAGTCGATCAAGTAATAAAGTAAATGAGTAGAGTATCATCCCTAGAGGATTGGAAAATAAGTACTGAAAAACTCTTTCCAATGCTTTATTTAGAAGACCGATTTATGAGAATAAAAAATTAAAGAATAAAATAAAGAAATAATTAAAAATTTTAAGAAAATAGAGAGAGTGTAATTATTAGGATTTTAAATTTAAGAGCAATGGGTTACTAAGGCAATCAGTTCACCAACTTAGTCAATACAATATTCAGGTTATTAGATTAATTTTATTTCATGTAACGGTGGAGTCTCTTAATTTATTCACTACCCTTTGGTCCAAGCGTAGCAAAACTATCAATATTTATTAATTATCCTTTGGTCCAAGTGTAATTTAAATAAATATTGTGCATTAAATTTTGTGAAATCCTCTAATTAAAATACGCTGCGTCCAAAGCGCACTAAAATTTTTGCATGCATATGAATTCTAGTTTGATTCATAATACAAGATATATAATCAAGAAGCAATAACATAGATGTACTTGGTCCATAGCATCTATATTCATCAGATCAATTAGAAGATGGCCAATAATCTAAAAGCATTAAGATCAGATTTATATACTCCTCATGAATAAAATTTAAGATTAAAAGTAAATCATACTGAATATTGCATCAAAAGAGTGGCTACACCTTAGCCTTAGTAAAAGAAAATTTAGTTCATGATAATAAGTTCAAAAATAGCAAATAAAATAAAAAGCATAAAGAAATTAGACTGTTCGATTGTTAAAATTGATTGTTCGTCGCTCTTAGTGTGGAGAACTTGGTGAAGAAGAAGAAGCTCCTTGATCACCGTTCTGATTGTCGGAAGAAAAAAAATTAAAACTTCTTTCCTTTCTCTCAAAAATCTCTCTTCTCTTTCTACCTCACACTCTCTTTCTCTTCTTTTTCTTTTTCTTTTTTTTTTTACTATCTCCCCTCTCTCTCTCTTCTTTTTTCTTTTTTTCTCTCACTCTTCCTTTTTTCTCACTCTCCCTTTTTTTTTTTGAAATTTAATTTTGGGCTCGTTTGAAGTCCATTTTGTCTAAAATTTATTTCATCTGAACCAGAAAAATAATATCTTCATATTGGTAGCCTTCTTTCCTACATAAGATTAATAAAAATATCAATTTTTAAAGAAATAGATTAATTTATTTTATAATTTAATACTTTTATTAGTATATTTTTACCATTTATCATCTAGTAGTCTAGCTCTATTCTCCAAAAAGCTCTTTTAGATTGAGCAATATGGAGGAAGCATCTATACTTTCATTGTAACATCCTGAACCAGCAAAATAAGAAATTAAAAAATTTATATTTGTGCATATGTGGCATAGTAGTTTATTTATGATATATTTGAGCTATTTAAGCATAAATTATGACCATCTATCATTTTGAGTCCTGAAAATTTTTTGTTTGAAAGCTAGCACCTATATGGAGGGCTATATAAAATATGAATTTTCTTGAGGCCAAAATTGATAGTAATTGATTCTTGGGTATTGATGAGTCATAAAGTGATTTTTAATAAATTTTTAGACTCTTTAACCTATTCATTCTGAAGAAAGAAAATTTTAAAAACTTTAGATTTAAAAAAAATTGAACTAGAACCCAAGTTTTGAGATCCTATTCTTAAAGATTTTGATTTTTCTGATATTTTTATTGATTTCAAATAGGGAAGGTATTCCTTATTTATATTTATATTTTAATATTAATGGAGAGTAAAATAAATGAGGATATTAACTTAAAATAAGAACAATATTAAACAAGCTCCTGGAAGGAGTAATACTTTGAGGAAAGCAATTTCTGAAATCCAAGGGAAGGGGTCGACACTTGTTCAGGAGGTATCAATCCTGTCTTAGAAAAATAGAGAGAAGAATTTTTGGAAAGTTTTGTGGCGGCACTGAAAGGGTTCAACACTTGCCTAAAAAGTGTCAACTCTTTTGTGTGAGAGGCTGACCTGAGGGATGACCTATTTGGGAAAAGGGGTAACTTGGGGGATGACCTGTGTGTGGGTGTCGACACTTATTCCAAAGGTATCGACCCCAATCGTACAAATTCCTAGGAGTAGGTTTTAATCGAGAGGATTTTAAGTGATATTTTTAAAATATTTCTTTAGGAGATGAATGAGCAGCTTGAGGACATAAACTAAAAATTGAAAATTCATTAGAGTAACACCTGTTTAGCTAGAAATTGGGTGGAATTCTTATGAAAAGACACCTAGCAAATTTACAGTTTATTCTTTTCTAAAGCATATAGCCATCAATTTCTTTTCATTTGTTCTAAGTTTCTAAGTGAAATAAAAAGGTTAGAGAAGAAAAAGAGTTAGGAAAGATCCTATTATCAGTAAAAAGTCAAGAAAAATTGGTTTACAAGAAAGGATTGAGTGAAGAAGAAGAAAGATTGTTGAAATTAAGTAAGCAAGAAACCTATTTTGGCAGGCAGTAGTGCTTCAACTACTTGAGGTAATGTTTCTAACAAAATTATATTTAAAGGGATCTTTTATGTATTGTTAGTAGATAGGATATCATTATAAAGCAAATTAAGTAACTAAATTGAATTAAAAAGGGAGAATTATGCTATTATTTTGTTGGAACTATATGAACAAGTTTAGTTAGAAGTTGCAAAGATATCAGTTGAACTAAGAATCATTGGTGAGGATGAAAATATAGTTGAGTTAATAGAATTCTTAAGGTATCTTGAAGTTTAGTTGAGCCAAAGCCAAAGTAAGTAAACTAGAATAAAAGTAAGTAGTTGAAAGTGCAATGAAAAGGCATAAAAGCAAGATATGCATAATTATGATTATGAATCATGTGAAATGGTATTAATTAATGTTTATCAATGTTATAAGAGAAGAAAGAAATGAGAAAAAGTATTTTGAGTAAGCTGAATAGCTAGCAGCTATTGGAGGTGAGTGAATTCCATCTATCCATAGTGCTTTTAAATATACTTTGCTATGTAAAAATATTTATTTGAAAAGCACGATGGTCTCTTGATACATTGCAACTTATGTTGTTTCTATATTTTTATGGTTGAGAAACATCAAAACTGGAAAGATTTTGGATGGCTGCTATATATTTCATAAATAAATAAAAATGGTCATGTTTTAAACAACATGGAGTTGGTAAGTTTCAGCATGGTTTGGATGATTTTAGTATGCTTTACAATGATCTCTTATTTGGTTTAATTTCTTACATGGTTAACTATTTAATTATATGCCAAAAAATGCTTATTGGATTTGGTATTGATGTGTCGACTACTTATTTGAGAGCTTGTCGAGGGATTGTGTAACATTCCAGACTAGCAAAATAATAGATTAAAAGATTGGTGTTTAGGTATGTATGGCATAGTAATTTATTTATGGTATACTTGAGCTATTTGAGTATAAATTATGACTATCTATCATTACGAGTTCTAAAAATTTTCTAAGTCTAAAAGTAGCACCTATCTGAAGATCTATATAAAATATAAATTTTCTTGAGACCAAAATTGATGGTAATTGATTCTTGAGAATTAGTGAGTTATAAAGTAAGTTTTAATGAATTTTTAGACCCTTTAACCTATTCATTCTGAAGGAGGAAAGTTTTAAAAGTTTCGGATTTTAAAAAATTTAAACTAGATCCAAAGTTTTAAGATCCTATTCTTGAGGATTTTGATTTTTTTTGATATTTTTATTGGTTCCAAATAGGGGGTGTTCTTTTTGTACATTTATGTTTTAAAATTAATGAAGAATAAAATAAATGAGGACATTAACTTAAAGTAGGGATCAACACTTCTCCAAGAGATGTCGATACTATCTCAGAAAAATAGAGAGGATGTTTTTAGAAAGTTTGGTGGTGGCACAAAAAGGGGTTGACACTTGCCTGATAGGTGCCGACACTTTTGTGTGAAGGGCCGACCTAGAGGTCGACCTATGGAATGACCTATTTAAGGAAAGGACTGATCTAGGGGCTGACCTGTATTGGGGTGTCGATCCTTTTTCTTACGGTGTCAACCCCAATCATGAAAATTTCTACGAGCAGGTTTTAATCCTGTGTTTTAAGATAAAATTTTTAAATAATTTTTCATAAGACGAGTGAACATCTTGAGGGCATAAACTAATAGTTAGAAATTTAGCTTGGCAGCACCTCAGCAAGTCTAAAAAGTGCAGAAAATTCATGGATTGACATCTAGCAACTATCTTCCTTAATTTATTCTTTTCCAAAATAAAAAGCCTTTAGTTCTTATTGTAGTTGTTCTGAGTTCTATAGCTCAGCAGAGAGTAAGAGAAGGAGGGCTGGTGAAGGTCCTATTCTTAATAAATTTCAAATAAAATTTTAGTTGGAGGTAGAGGATTTATTTATAGATTGATTAGAAGAGTTGGAAGATGTTGAAATTGAAGGGGAATGCCTGTGCAGTAGATTTCTAATCACTTGAGGTAAGCCTCCTTTACTTTAAACCAAGTTTAATTGATCCTTTAAGTATTATAGCAGATCGTAGGTTATAGTAAAGTAAGCTATTCAATTTAAAATTGAAGTTGAAGTTGAATTATGTTATTATGATGTTGAAGTTGGGTAGATGGTTTAGCCATGAATTGAAATGGTCTTAGCTATATTTGAAAATAGTTGGAAAAATAGAAACAAAACTAAATATCTAGAAAGTTTTGAATTATGTTGAAGCTAGATTAAACCTAAGCTAAAACAAATAAGATGGAATAAATATAAGATGTAGAAGGATTAAAGTAAGATTACAAAAGCAAAGTAAATAAAGTTATGATCCCGAATTGTATGATATGAGTTTTAATCAGTGTTTATTGATAATATAGGAAAAAAAAAAAGGTTTGGAAAGGTGCTTTGAGTAAGCCTATTTAACTAATAGCCAGTTGAGGTGAGTGGGTTTTTATATCTGGTCTTGGTGTTTTACTTATTATATTTTGTTATGGAAATAACTTACTGTGGAAAATAGTTAACTTGGGTATCCTTTAACTTATATATGTACTTGTGCAAACATGAAAGCAGAGATTGAAATTATTGGCTTTTACTATTCAACTTTGGAGAATTTTAGCTTGTTTGATTTTTGGAAAAGATTACCCATAGGAGTGATCAACCTATAGGATGCATTCTTGCATTGCATGAGCATTTGCATTGGCATGAGCTGGCACATCCACAATCTACATTTGTGAATGCCTAATGGGGCTTGGCAGTGTATTGGAATGCCCAATGGGGCTTGGCAAATATTTGGCAATATATCAAAATGCCCAGTGAGGCTTGGTAGTGTATCGGAATGTCCAATGGGGCTCATTTACATTATATGGCATCATGACATACTACTTATCGATTGTCTTGAAAGGGGTGCTCTACGATTCAGTCGATGGTAGCTAAGAAAGAAGCATGCATTGGTACGGCATGATTTGGTATTTTGCTTAACCCGGTAGGGTATATTTTAGCTTTATGAAGCTCCAAAAAGCAGTTCTTACATTTTAGTTTTTATTGTTATGTTGAATTACAAGTTAAGAATTCTTGTTTTCCCATTATTAGATTGTTTATCGACTCACTATGACTTCCCCAAGTCTCACTTCTCTCTCTTTCTTATTGCAGTATTTTATTATTAGTACCAGATGTATTAAGCATAGTTTGATAAATGTAATTTTGAGATGATGTTATTAAATGTAGAGCATTTTGAAATACTTATGCAATAATTTCAAGGAATTGATTAGATTACTTGATAGCAGGTGATTAAATAATATTATAGCTCAGCTTAAGTATAGTTTGAAAATCCCTTTAATCTTCAGATAAGGGTGGGGTGTGGCACCATCATCCAGATTTAGGAATGGTGTGTTACATTCATGTTGCTTCTATAATTTATTACTCATTGAGGCCAACATGATACATTTGATAGTTGTACTGTCATTTTGCCGTATCTTATATGTGACTTTCTCCTCCTCTATAGCATCTTCACTGATCGGCCCGGGGTCAGGAGTATCTAGAACATAAGATAACTTCTCTTGCGCAAGTACTATATGCAAGTTCCTCAACCAATTCACGTAATTGGGACCAATCAATTTATTTGTATCAAGAATGCATCGCAATGAGAGTGAAGAAGCCATTTATGTAGATATTTTATTTTATATAAAATAAGAACACTAATATAAGCAAACCACTCAAGATGACATGTATAACTAAATGAGATCTTTATTTCTAGTTATTACTTCCACTATTCTTACCATATATGATAGCCCTCCTTATGGTATATGAGAAAACCCTAAACCGATTTCTTAGTGGGGTTGAGATTCTTATCCCTTAAGAAAGTCTTGTGGATAGCACAACAAACATCAATAAGTTCAAAGATAGGAAAATCTATCCAATTGTATTTCTATGCAACTCTCAACATAACTTATCTCTAAAATATTTATAGTCTTATGGACAGCACAACAAACTATAATATTTTAATTAAGTCAAATCTTTCATTTCTATATAGTCATATTTGAAATTAATATTGCTCTTGTGGATAGAAAATAAGATAATAATAAATCAAATATACCATAAGCATTTTAAATGCACTAAGATATTATTATACTAGTCCTCAAGGTAAGTCTTGTGGATAGCACAACAATCTTACTATGGTTTGTGAAATAATAATCATCTTAGCATGAAGGAAGACATTTGCAGTGTTTTTGACCAATATGCATTTCCAATTCAAGATTTCAATTGAACCGAATTGGCCAAGTTAGTGGGAGAGAGGTGGGAGGCCCTCTATTCTTGTCTTAGACACTAATTAAAATTGGCCAACTAAGATATGAACCCAATTAATAAACCATGTTCTCTTTATCTTCCCAAAACTAATTTCCTAGACACTAATTGACCAATTTATGTCAAGAATGGATTTGCTTTTTGATCTTTAACACTATGACTTAATATAATTTCTAAGAGGGCTTTAAAGATCTCATGTACATTCTTAAAATATTGAAACATGCATCTACATGCTATGCCATATGAAACATAACATATTCATCATTCTAGGACAACCTTACAGTAGAGCAGATAAGTGTTGATTATGCTAGGACAACCATACAATTAGAATGATAAATTAGTGCTTTATACATCATAATATCTAATTTATGACATTGCAAAAAGATGCATAATTAAAAAATATATCAACTGAATACATGATCATATTACATGAGATAATACATTAGCATGATCGTAAGACATAAAATATATACCAATCATATCTTGCTTTAAATAACTATTAAAAGCATTCATGTATATGATTAAACCATGCAAGGTGTGGCTCTAATACCACTATAGGATTTGTTTGACATGGTGGAGGTGATAGATTTAAAAAAAAATTGGTCTATCAAATCCTAAATCCTTAGGACCGACCTTGATGAATTTTAATCTAATCTAATTGAACTCAATCTCAATCGATTAGGATTTATGCCGATTCGATTACATCAATTAGAATAACCATCTAATTAATGATTGAATTAATCTCATTAATTCAATCAAACTCACAAGTCAAGATTGATGTCTAACAATATATCATGATTATCCAAAAGATGCGAAATTTGATAGAAATACCACATATACCTTTTAGTGGCAAGTATCCATGCAATTGAATTCCTCAATCATCCTACATCGCAAATATGTTTATAAGTATGGATAAATGTCAAACTCAAACACATATTCATATTGGTTCTCCATCAATCATTGATAATTTTAATGAATGATTAGAAACCCTATCTAATTTTCATACTGCTCTGGCCAATGTCTTACTGAGTTATCAATAGAAGAGAATGCATAGGATATTATCTCCCCTCACTAGGAGTGATTGATTTCTTATTGACCTACTCACAAACTTCATATACACTTGACCATATCTAGAACATCCCGTTCATGACTTAATATCATGATTGAGTGTGAACAAAAAATATGAGCTTATGTGCATAAGGTATCATGATGATCTCAGGTCTAAGGATCACTTGAATAACTCCTACTTAGAGAATCATCTTTTCATATACAAATAAGGTTCCATAAGATGCTCTCTTTTAGCGAGTCAATTCAGTGAACTCATTCCTTGATGAGCGCTCACATCCTTGTATTAATGTACTCACACAAATGGCTTGTGAGATCTGCCACCCTCTCCATCGAGCGTACATAGGATATGCCAGTCTATCTGGAACATTGATGTCTGACTCAATGTTCCTACGACTAGGAATGTTTAAGATTAGGATTTTAGAATTTTAGGTCTCACAAGCATGACTCATTCATGTCCTCTAAAATCATTGCCCTAATCTTTAGGGTTCATCATAATCTTTAAACTTAAAAGATGCAACTGGAATGATGAATCAAATGCCTCATTTTATTAACATCAGAATAAATATCATTACAAGAGTTGAAGATTATACAGAAAAGTCCAATCACACCACATATGTGATTGGCTTGTAGGACACTTATTCTTTCAGAGACTTCTACTCCTTAGGCAAGGCATGTATCTCTCCAAGAAGATATATTTAAACACATATGAAGAGATTCACCTCATGAGCTAAATCCCTAGTGCTTTGGCTAAAGAGAGCCTCTTGAATACCATACTATGTACTTGACTTGATCTTGCTGGTAGTGTCATAAGCAGACATCAGTCGAATCCAGATGTACAATATTAAATAGCTATAAAGAGCATCCTTAAGTACTTAGAAGCACTAAAGATTTGTTCTTGATTTTTGAAGAAGGATTTTGAGTTATGGGATTTATGGGTAGACATACTCATATTTTATGTCTGATATTGATTGTAGAGAGTCTACATTAGGATGTGTGCAATATGAGAATTGATAGATTGAAAGAGTTTCAAATAACCAATAATTGTAGGAAGCTAAGTTAGTTACCATTTCCAAAGTTGCTAGGCAAGATCTTCTAATCCAAATATCTTTGTTGCTTTTGCATAGCTTTTAGCTTGTGGAGCCTAGGTCTCACCAGAATACCCAGCACATGGAAAAGGAGACTCTAAATAATATGCGACTATCTCAATATGGAAGATGTCAAGCTGAAGAGAGTTGACCCAATGGAATCATGGTGGATCCACTAAATAAACAATTTAGTCAACTATAGACTAAAGTCCATCTTGAGAAGATGGGACCTAAGTTCCTATCCAATTAACTTTATATCAAGTAAGAGATTGTTAGATGCATGACTTAGAAAGCCAATTATTGACAGACTCATAATAATTTTTTAGAACATAAATTTATATTTGATTTATAAAAATTAAAATTATTGATAATTATTTCCATTATAAAGTAATGTGTCCTAGAATCCTCTAAGGAATTAATGATCCATGACACATATTCTCAAGAGTTGAGAATGTTAGAATTTATGGTGCTCCCAAGCCTTGGGAGGCCATAGGAGGAGTCAGGATGTTGGCTCTGGGAGATAGGACAGGTGTGGTCCTAGGGCTAGAATAGATGTTGTCCTAGGAAAGAGGTGGTGTAGCCTTCCACGAGCTTGAGATTTAGATGTGAGGACCTTAAGGGGCTTAGTAGGTGCTCCAGAGACCTGGCATACAAGATGGAGCAAAGGATCAGAGTCGGGAGAATAATCGGCCAAGACAAGGGACTGACACATAGGCAGACTGGCTGGGATACGCAATTGTGCCAACTTAAGCTGAAATTGAGCCAGCTCAGGGTGGATTCGAGCAAGCTATCTCAGACGGACATAAGATAGAGTTCGGATGAGATGTAGTCGAGCGAGCTCGACATCTGAAAGAGCTAGCTTGATGGTGTCGAGTAGAACTGGATAGGATTACTTGTTTGATCTTGGATTGGGATTAATCCAAGGAGTCTTAAGACCTTATTTATTAAGTCTTAAGATGGCTAACTCATGTATGGGTCAGGTTTAGATCTAGGAGATGAGAACATCGAAGACATCGGTGTACATGGACTCGATGAGTGCTTTTATGTATTGGGTTAGCTGGAGAGTTTTTGGTCGGGCCTAATGGATATGTATAAATACATAGGATGTATTAGAATTTCATGATGCAAATTGAAATACAGATCTTTTCTTCCTCTAATCTCTCTTGTCTCTTCTCTCTAGTATTGTCACCCCAGGGTTCTTGAAAAAGACCTAGAGAGGGGGGCACCTCCCTTAAGCCCTAGGAGGGAGGTGCTCCATCATAAATCTAGGTGGTGGATCGATGGTTCACTGTGCTTAGAGAACATCAAAGGTTTCCTCAGGTTCATGCTAAAAATCCTAAGTTTTCATGAATAATAGTTGGTATAATAGCGGTGCCATATCAAGTTCCAACACTTGGTATCAGAGCCTAATGGTGCTGTGGAAGCAAAGGAGAAGTCATACTGGAAGAAATCTAAAATATGTACATCTATTCCATGGTATGTCTTAGACCTATCTTTGTTATTATTATGGTTTGGCCAACTAGGAGCAGCAGGTTGAATGTGGAGGTTGAGAGGATTAATAGGAATGGTTTTGCTCGGGGTGGAAGGTTTGAAAGAACTAGTCTAGGGTTTTAGGATTAGATTTTAAAACTTTTTTAATTCTATGCAACAAAAACATGAATTAATCATATTAATTCATAATTAAATATAAAAAACTCTAGATCTAGGATCATATTATATGACTAAAGTATGATATTAAATCAAAAATTAAAATATGAGAATAAATTATGTTGATCATATCAACATAAAAACTATTCTATACTAGATCAAATCTAGATAGGGGAAAGGTGATTGCATCATCCATTCCTTTGCAAATTGAGTTCTCTACCTCAATGATCAGGGCTTGAGGTTGTCATTCCGAGCCGCATACGCGTTCGATCTCTACTGTTAGATGTGTGCCCTAAAAGCCAAATTGGCTATCACTTGAAATATACTTCTAAGGGCATTTTTATAATTTGACTATAAATTAATAAATGGGTTATCTTCTATCATAGTGTGTATTTCAAAGTGTCTATGATACATCCTTTGAGTTAATGGTAATGACAATTCATATTTTCAAGAGTTAAAAATTTAAGACATGAATTTTCATAATTAACTCATAAACTGCTTCTGATCGTAGGATCATCATGAGGATGGTCATCAATCCAAAAGATTGGTGTACGATCGATTTCTGAGGATAGACGTGTCTTAAGTCTATGGTGTGGAGACAGCGAAGCGAGAGTACATATACTCATTAGAGAATGAGGGCACTGAGTGTGACCATCTCGAGTAGTCATAAGAAAGTCTACCTTCCCATCGATGACTGACTCGATGCTGCAGTGGTGTGTCTAGTTCTTTGATCTAAGGTGCATCGGCAGTTCACCTTGAGGATGTTATAGTTTGACTACACCAATTATCAAAAAAGTTTTGGTCCATCGAAAGGTGTTTCGATGATGTCGATGATGGAGATCGCAACATATCTAATTACCATATAGAATTGAACCTAACTGGGTCATATAAATAAGGGTTTGGATCTAGATGTCATCAATTGAGCTAAGCCAGTTTGATTGATTTGGATTAGATCCAATCAGGTTCAAGGTAATCGTGCTAGCACATGATTGAGCCTGATTTTCTTCTTCTGAAATCTTTTTGATTCATCGTAACCAAGTCAAATTTGATTTGACTCATTCTTGTATTTTGAATGAATTTATTTTTCATCTAACTAAAATAAGTCCAGGTCAGATTAATTACAGAAATTAAATCCATTCATAGTCAAATTGGACTAGGGTCAAAAGTTGACCTATTTGAGAGAATTAAGGGTCATCTGATCACATGCTTCTAGAAAATTCTTTAAAAATTATTTTTATCTAATTTTTGGATATGTGATAGAACATGAGATATTTATTGGGTATACCAAATTTTGTAATTTTTGAAGGTGTCAAAACTAAGTTATGATGGAGTTTGATTTGGATCAATCTTTTGAGGTAGGACTCTTCCTTATCTACTCATGATGACATCCTTTTGTATCATTTTTGATGAAAAAATAGATAAAATCTAGTGGCTTTTCATGGAGAATAATTTTTAGAGTCCTAATGATAAAATAAATAAGTTATTTTGGTCAAAAAGGACTCCAAGTAGGCGTTGGACATAAAAGCCTTTCTAACATCAAAGTGCATGCAACGCAAGAAATAAGTTTCCATGCCCAATGTTTGCCATCCCTGATATCCCACACCCATTCTATCCTCTCTCTTCTTCTCTTCTACAAGTCTAAAAGGTTTGGCACAAATCTAAGAAGAAGGTCTAAGATTTTTGCATAATATTTATGATCTATGCGACGGTGTTCATGTGACGGATGGGCTGCTTTTAGAAATAGTTTTGAAGGTTCATCGGATTAGATTCAGATCTAATTTTTAGATAAAAGGCTTATGAGGAGAAGACCTTCAAATCCTACCCAAGTGGATATCGGTAAAGGCCAGGCATGTGCATGGCTCCTTTCAGAACCTCAGGAATCAATAGGATCAGTGCAGGATAATTAGATTACCCAATCAGGTACTTTAAATTAAATCTAATTTAATTTAATTTTTTAATTTTTAATATTAGATCACTATGATTAGATCTAAAAACTCTTAGATCTAATCAAATTATTTAAAAATTTTTAAAATAATCCCTCTCAAATTTGATCAGATCTGCACGATCCTGCGGTAGAAAATAATATTTTTCCTTCAACTGGTATCAGAGCCAGGTTAGCAGTTCTTCAGATCTACCTTAGATCTAATTTTATTTTTATTTATGATCTAATATTAAATAATTTTAGATATCATATCAAATATGATTAGATCTAAAATTAAAAAATTAAAAATTAAATAATTTAGATCTAATATGTATAAGATGCATCACTAGACTAGGTATAGAATAGCTCTATGTGCAGTCTAGTATGATCATGTAATTAATTTGATTAAATATAATTTAAGATCTATTTAATTTTTATTTTTTTGATGTTATAATTATTGTAATTAGATCTAAAAATAAAAAATAAAATTTTTAATTTTTAATTTATTCATATGAGATATGAAAGATGCATGCTTAGCCTTATCATAGAATAGTTCTATAAGATGTCTAGAATAGTTTTAATTTTGATATGATCAAATTTAAAATTTTATTTTTTAGATTTAATATATCATATTTTAGATCTGATATTATGCATATTGATGATACATGAGATGTATGCAAGACAAATATTAGTTAGATCATTTTATATTTGATATATAATCTAACTAGTTTTGTAATAAAAAATTATATTTCTAATTAAGAAGTTTTCATGGCCATTCAGTCATAAGAATAAAGTAGGATTTAAAGGCCCTCTCCTTCCATTCGATAGGGTGTTCTTATGGTGTGTAGGGTTGCTGCACATTCATCCTTAATCAAAAATCAGAATTTATTTTTCTGCAAAATCTTAGATCCTAAAATCCTAGGATTTTTATTACATGTTTTGTTCATGAACCCAAAACATAATTGAGAATTAAGATTATAAAATTAATTAGATCTAAAATTATAAATTTTTAGATCTAAGATATATTCATAAAATTAGATTCGAACTTGGGTAGCTTAATTAGGTCTAGCAGTTGATCAAACCAAATCAAGAGTTGGTTATGTGGGATCAAAGAAAGCATAGATTTGATAGCCTAATAGGATTAAGTCTGGGTCAAGATCAAATCACATTGAGATATGACTCAATCAACTCAAAACCTAATTTAGCTCCATGGTTCGAGCTTGGATTGTAGGCTAACCAAATTAGTTCTGATTCAATAATTTGGTGTCTAAGGTAAGTTTGATAGATATGACCGACTGATTTTTAATTGAGTGCTACTCGTCCTAAATGCATTCTTATCAAGTTAATGGTATAACCATTCCACCGATCTCACTTACCTAACCATTTGTATTGATCCAGTTTTGATTTGAGGTGGCTAACAATTCGAGCCAACCCATGCCATTAGGTTAGTCATAATTGTTATGACTAAGTCAAGTCAAGTTTAAAGGGACCTAAATTAAATCTTCATAAGAAAAAATTAAGTCTAAGGTCCTCCACCATTTTAGATGTGCGGGCCCTTCCTGGGATTGATTGTTCTCGATTGGATACAGTGGTTCTGTTGCACTGAAAAGATGCAACCATGTCTATTAGGCGTTGGATGCTATGAGTTGGAGGATGGGTTGGGCTCAATATTTTGGATATAGTGAGGGACCCAATCAGAAATCCAATCGGTGCAAATAGTGGGTCTGACTTAACTAAGGAGTGAATCAATATTGTGGACATGGTGAGATTCATGAATTAGAGACCAAGTTAGGGTGCACCATGATTAGAGAATCATTGGACAAGAGTTGTCCACTCATCGGTTGACCCATCACCAATAACTGTTAGGTGAGGTGTGAGTCAGTTGGTGGGACCACACCATCCACTAGAAATCTATAATCGTGGAGATTTTTGCATCTCTGCCAAGAAAGTGTAGGGATCCAAGTAAATAGTGAGAGCATAATTTGTTTAAAAATGAAATACCTAAATAAATTTTTTAAGTCTAATTACAAAATCTAACTAAAAACTTTGACTCTTTATAAGAAAATATCTGCATCCAATCCATAAGCCCGTATCCTAGACACCCATAGATTGATCAGATCCAACTACAAGGACTGACTCCAGAATTTCAAAATTATTTTAGATTCTGAGAAGTTGACTCATGTGTTGGAACTGGATCCTCCCACCTTACCAGTCTGTCTATCCGCTGATCAAAGAGTGTCTCTCGAGAAGTGGATGGATGAAGATAACAAAGCCAAGTTTTACATATTGGACTCGATATCTGATGAGCTCTAGCACCAACATGTGGACATTAAGACTAGCCGCCAAATATTGGCTCACCTGTAAGAGTTGTTTGGTGAATAGAGTCACACAGCCAAATATCAAGTTACCAAAAGATTTTTTAAGGCTCAAATGCATGATGGATAGTTAGTCCAAGATTATTGTCTAATGATGATCAAGAACTTAGAAGAGCTTAAGAAGCTCGATGATAAGTTAGATCATGATCTATAAACCGACATAATTTTGCAGTCCTTGACTGATGCGTATGGGCGGTTTATCATGAACTACCATATGCATAAACTTTAGAATATCTTGGCTGAGCTCATGAATATGTTGGTTACTGCTGAGCTTTCAATGAAAAGTTCTAAAGGCTTAGTACTTGCTGTGGAGTGGACTTCTTCCAAGAGAAAGTCTTTTGGACAAAAGAAGTTCGTGAAGAACCAGAAGGTGAATCGTGAGAAGAAGAAGGCAGCATCAAAGAAAAAGGCCGCTGCCAAAGAAAAATATTTTCATTGCAACACTGACGGTCGTTGGAAGTGAAACTGCCCTCTTTACCTGGCCAGCCTGAAGAACAAGAAGGAGGCAGGTCCTTCTAGTGGTATGCTCGTTATAGAATCTAATCTGATGATTTATTCTACATCCAATTATGTGCTTGACTCTGGTTCTAGTGCTCACTTGTGCAATTCTATATAGGATCTTGAGGATAGAAGGAGGCTGGGGATGGTGAAATGATCCTACGCATCAAGAACAGAGTAAGAGTTGCTGTTATAGCCGTGTGAACCTATCCTCTGTGATTACCATCAGGATTAGACTTAGTACTTAGGGACTTTTTTTATGTGTCTACGATAAGCAAAAATTTGATTTATATTTCACGTTTAGCATAGGAAGGCTATGTAATTAGTTTTCATAAGGACCATTATAAAATTCTTTATGAAAAAAATAAAATTGCTAGTGGTTTCCTTATAAATGGTCTCTATCAGTTATATATTGAGGATACTATTTTTAATATCGAGCAAAATATGAATGCCATAGGATCAAAGCGACCTAGGGATAGTCTAAACGATAGATATCTTTGGCATCTTAGGCTAGGTCATATAGCTGAAGACAGGGTTAACAAATTGGAGAAATCTGGGCTATTGAGTTCGTTGACTTTCGAGTCATATCCGATTTATGAATCATGCCTTCATGGCAAAATGACCAAGCTTTCTTTTATGGGACATAGGAAAAGGGCCACAGACCTACTTGCTCTAGTACATACTGATGTATGTGGCCCATTTGATGTGTCAGCCATGGGCAATTACATCTACTTTATCATCTTTATCGATGATTTATCTTGGTATGGGTATGTGTATTTGATACGACACAAGTCTGAAGCTTTTGAAAAGTTCAAGAAATTCAAGACATCAAAGTAGAAAAATAAACTAAAAAAATTTATTAAGATTCTTTCGATCAGATCGAGGAGGTGAATACCTTAGTCGAAAATTTTCCTAGGACTATCTTAATGAAAATGGCATAGTCTCTCAATGGACTCCACCTAGGAACACCTCAACTCAACGGAGATTTCAGAATGGAGAAATCGAACCTCTATTAGATATGGTTTCGATCCATGATGAGCTTCACGAGACCTTCCTAATTTTCTTTGGGGACATCAGTCTGTTAACTTCAATTTATCTACTGAATAGGGTTCCCTCTAAAATCGTTCCTACCACACCGTATGAGATATGGCATGGTAAGAAACCAAGTCTGAGTCATCTCAGAATTTGGGGATTGTCCGGCTCATGTCAAAAGACAACAAAGCGGACAAGTTAGAGTTTAGGATCCTTTAGAGCTCGATTTAATAGGATATCCTAAAGAGTCATTAGGATACTATTTCTACATTCCAGAAGACCACAATGTGATTGTGAGTTCGACATGCCATTTTTCTTGAAAAATAGTTTATTCAAGATAGATGGCATTCAAAAAATAGATTAAGCTTGATGAGAAAGTCTCCACAAGAGCCAATGAGCTAAGGAACCAATTGGAACCAAATCAGGTTGAGCCAGACCAATCCACTACCTCCTCCACCTCGTAGATCGGAAAAAGAGTTTTCCATCCCCCTGAAAGGATACTTAGGTATTATTTCAAGAGGACGTAGAGGAAATATTTCCTCATAGGAAAAGGGTGCTCATGGTGATGATCCCAAAACCTACAACGAGGCGATATCAGATATCGACTTCGAAGAAATGGCTTAGAGGCAATGAAGTCAGAAGATTGACTCGATGCACTCAAACCAAGTCTGGACCTTGGTAGATCCACCAGAAGGTATAGTACCTATTGGGATGTAAATGGATCTTCAAGAGAAAGATTGGTGCAGATGGAAATGTGGAGACATTCAAAGGCTAGACTCAGTGGCAAAAGGTTATAGTCAAGCGTGAAGGCATTGACTATCAGGATACCTTTTTTACCAGTAGCTATGCTAAAATCCATCCGCACATTGCTTGCTATTGCAGCCTATTTCGATTATGAAATATGGCAAATGGACGTGAAAATACGGCATTCTTAAATGGATATCTTGAGGAAGATATCTATATGGAACAGCCGCTAGGTTTCACATCCAGTGATACTGATCACAAGGTTTGCAAGCTGCAAAGGTCCATATATGGACTTAAGCAAGCATCTCGGAGCTGGAACACTCATTTCAATGATGTGATCAAAATCAGTTTGGTTTCATCAAAAATGAAGAGGAACCATGTGTTTTCAAAAAGGTCAGTGGGAGCGCTGTTGTCTTCCTCGTATTGTACGTGGATGACATCCTCCTTATTGGGAATGATATTCCCATGTTGACTACAGTCAAAATATGGTTGTCCTAAGGAATTCTCCATGAAAGACCTAGGTGAAGCATCCTTTATTCTAGGAATTAAGGTCTATAGGGATAGACCGAATAGGATGCTAGGACTTTCACAGAAGATGTACATAGAGGAAGTACTAAAGAGGTTTAGTATTGGAAAACTCTAAGAGGGGATTAATACCCTTCAGACATGGTATTCATCTTTCCAAGAAGATGTGCCCTAGCACACCTGAGGAAATAGAATGCATGAGCAAGATCCCTTATGCTTCTGCAATAGGGAGCCTCATGTATGCCATGCCATGCTATGTACACGACCTGATATAGCCCATGCTGTGAGTGTCACAAGCAGATATCAGTCAAATCCAGGTGAAGAACACTGGACTTCTGTGAAATGTATCCTTAAGTACTTGAGAAGAACTAAGGATATGATGTTGGTCTTTGGTAATGGAGAACTCCAAGTCCAGGGATACACAGACTCGGATTTTATGTCCGATATAGATGATCGAAAGTCGACATCTATAAGTCTGTTTGTGTGCAATGGTGGTGCTGTCAGCTGGAAGAGTTCCAAGCAAACGGTGATAGCAGATTCCACCATGGAAGCAGAATATATCGCTGCATCGAAAGCTGCGAAGGAAGCATTCTGGTACAAGAAGTTTGCTGCAGAAATCGGAGTAATGCCATCAGATGCCATTCCTCTATACTGCGACAATAATGGCGCCATAGCCCTTGCTAAGGAGCCGAGGTCTCACCAGAAATCCAAGCACATTCGAGTGGCGATACCACCTCATCCACGATTACCTCGAGAAGGGTTACGTCGAGGTCAAGAGAGTCGAACTCCACAGATAATGTGGCAGACCCACTTACAAAGCCATTGGGCCAGCAGAAGATCGAAGCCCACCTTGAGAAGATGGGACTTAGATTTGTAATAGCCAATTGGCTTTAGGACAAGTGGGAGATTGTTAGATATATGTGCCCTAGAAGCCAGAATTGGCTGACACTTGTAATACACTTCTAAGGGCAAAATTATAATTTTGACTATAAATTAATAAAATGGGATTATTTTCTATCACATATGTGTATTTAAAAGTGTCTGTGATACATCCTTTGAGTTAATGGTAATGATAATTCATATTTTCAAGAGTTGAAAATTTAAGACATGAATTTAATCATTATTAACTCATAAAACTGCTCCCGACCATAGGATCATCACGAGGATGGTGATTGATCCGGAAGGTTGGTGTATGATCGCTTCTCTTTAGGGTAGATGAGTCTTGAGTCTACGGTGTGGAGACACCGGAGCAAGAGTACAGGTACTCGTTAGAGAATGAGGGCACTGAGCGTGACCACCTTTCGAGTAGTCATTAAGGAAAGTCTACCTTCTCGTCGATGACTGACTCGATGCTGCAGTAGTGTGTCTGGTTCTTTGATCTGAGATGCATCGATAGTTTACCTTGAGGGTGTTATAGTTTGACTACACCATTAACTCGGTTCTCCTAGCCATATCAAAATCCTGAGGTGTATGTTGGCTATAGCATGTTCATTGTAGGAAACTGGATTGCATCAAGATGGGATCTATCTACCTCGGTGGATGAGGAGTAGCCCTATGATAATCATGAGAATTCAAGTTCCATAAGCCCATGGCCATGGCAAGAGTGAAATAATAGAAAGAGTTTCTATTTAGAATTTTCACATTGGACTTGAATCGAATGATTAAATCATATGACAGAGATTAGGGTTTGACGAGTTCACCTTAACCCTAATTCTGATCGGGGCTCAAGATAGAAGAACTTAATCACACAGGTAAGCTGCACCAAGAGGTTTGCATTTTAGTTTCTGATGGGTTGCCACCATATACTGCTAGGTGTCACTGGATGGATTTTGGAAAAGCAATTAGGAATGATTTTAGATGATCAATCATTCTAATTGTATCGAATCAAGAAGAGTTCTGGATCCATCAAAAGGTGTTTCGATGATGTGGATGATAGAGACCGCAATATGTCTCGTTACAATATAGAATTGAACCTAACTAGATCACACAAATAAGATTTTGGGTCTTGATGTCATCACTTGAGCTAAGCTAGTTTGATTGATTTGAATTAGATCCAATCAGGTTCAAGGTAATCGTGCTAGCACATGATTGAGCCTGACTTTCTCCTTCTAAAATCTTTCTGATTCATCACAATCATGTCAAATTTGATTTGACTTATTCTTAAATTTTGAATGAATTTATTTTTTATCTGACTATAATAAGTTCAGGTCAGATTAATTATAGAAATTAAATCCATTCATAGTCAAATTGGACTAGGGTCAAAACTTGACCTATTTGAGAGAATTGAAAATCATCTGATCAGATGCTTCTAGAAAAATTTTTAGATATCATTTTGATCTAATTTTTGGATATGTGATAGAGCACGAGATATCCATTGGGTGTACCAAATTTCATGATTTTTGAAGATGTCTAGGCTAAGTTATGATAGAGTTTAATTTAGATCAAAATCTTGAGGGAAGAGTCCTAGGCGCAGTGAACTCTTCCTTATCTACTCATGTGGACACCTTTTTATATCATTTTTGGCAAAAAAATAGATAAGCTTTGGTGGGTTTTTATGAAAAATAAGTTCTAGAATCCTAATGATAAAATAAATGAGTTATTTTGGTCAAAAGAGACTCTAAGTAGACATTGGACATAAAAGCCTTTCTCATATCAAAGTGCATGCAATGCAAGAAATAAGTTTCCATGCCCAAAGTCTTCCATCCCTGATATCCCACACCCCCTCTATCCTCTCTCTCTTCTTCTATTCTACAATCTTAAAAACTTAGCCACAAATTTGAGAAGAAGGTTCAAGGTTTTTGGCATAATATTCCAGATCTATGCGACGGTGTTCGTGTGACGGATGGGCTACTTTCAGAAAGAGTTTTGAAGGTTCTTCGGATCAGATCCAAATCTAATTTTTGAAGAAAAGATTCGTGAGGAGAAGATGATCATATCCTATCTGAGTGGATACCGATAGTGGTCAGGTGCATGCATGGCTCCTTCCAAAATCTTGGAAATCAATAGAATCATTGTAGGATAATTAGATTATCCAATCAAATACTTTAAATTAAATCTAATTTAATTTTAATTTTTAATTTTTAATATTAGATCACTATGATTAGATCTGAGAACTCTTAGATCTGATTAGATTATTTAAAAATTTTTAAAAAAATCTTTCTCAGATCTGATCAGATCTGCATGATCCTACGATGGAAAATAGTATTTTTTCTTCATCTACAAGTTGTTCATACGAGCCCTCGATCGCTGATCAAAAGTGCGATGCCCGAAAATTAGCATAGTTTTCTAGAACTATGCTGATCCTTCTTCGATAGTTGATCTGGATCTTTCTTTCTTTAAAACTTGGACCCTCCAATTTTTAGAAGATGAGGAAGATAATTTTGGAAATAAGACACCTCTCAAAATAATAAAAAGAATGGAGGAATAGATGGAAGAAAATCCTAGAAGAAGACTCTCTTCTTCTTCTCTTTTTCTCTCACCAAAGCATCTTGATTGGTGCCTTTACAATTTCCATGCCTAAACCACTCTATGCCCAGCCTCTCCATGCCTAAAGACCTCTCTCTCAGATCTATAATCTCAAAAAAAATTTGGTTAAAAATCCTTTTATATTGAGAGATATGAAGGAGTCCTTGTCTAGGTCAAATACCTAGTCAAGAGACCACCAAATTGGGCTAGACTTAGGGCACCCAACTCTTGGGCGTCCCCTCCTTCTTTTTGGGTGTGGACCATATAGTGTTTGGTGCATTAAAATCCTTTATTTTTCATAAAAAATTAAAGAAAAATCAGGAGTTTAGATGCCATACAAGGATAAGAATTCTAGTTGCAACAAACTCTATCAAATAGAGTTTGTAATCAAAATAACTAATTTATTTTGACTTGGTCCTCAACCAAATGCCATATAAAAAGTATATGGAATGTGGGGATGCATGTCCTCTCTCTTGAAAAGGTAAATTCCATGAAAAAATTAAATAAAATTTCATGGAGAGTGCGTGGAGATTGAATGGTGCAAGGATTTCAGAGTCCTAGTCTCACTAGTACTCCTAATTTGACTTGGTCCAACTTGATCCTTGGATCAAATTAAATTAGAATTTATTTAATCCAATTAAATTAAGTCTTAGTCTAACTAATAATCTTATTAAATTAGATTTAGTTCTAATTTAATTTCTAATCAAATTAGAGATTATGTTCAGTCAAGTTCTAATTGAACTAGGACTAGTTCTTTCTTGCAATTGACTCATCCAATAAATCAATTAAACTTGATCGAATCAAGTCCAAATTAAATTTAATTAAATTATGTTTAAGTAGACTTAATCTCAATCCTCTGGCTTAATCAAATTAAGTCAATTAGTAATCGAATTACTAATCAATCCTCCTGCAATATTTATACTAGGTTAAACATCAATCGTATTGATTATTTAATCCTAGAACAATTCTTAATCATTGATCAACCATCCGATCAGAACGAATCTCTTATGTATATGACCCCATAGGTCCAAACCTAAGCCGATAGCATAGAAACCAATTTTTGTATCAATCAAAGTGACCATCTCATAATGGTATCTGATGCTCAGATAGGTCAAATGTGTAGAACAACATCCTTAGAAACCATGTGGATATAGTTTCTGTATAATTCATCCCCTTGACCAAAATGCTCGTAGGACACCTCAGAGTTTAACTGTTAACCCCAATTAGGTCATCCACATTATATTTCAAAATATCAAATCCATCTTATGGATTATCCTGGCGAAGATTTTTGCTATATTAAAATACAGTGATGCATTCTTCTCCAACTCTTGGAGTGGTCAATCCCATCTTGATCACTCATCGACTTCACAAATACTTAACTATACTTGAAAACCTTCTATTATTAAATTAAAAATTTAGTTAGTCCAGTACCAAAGCATAGTGAGTTGCTTGCAAGCCACTGTGGTGATCTCAGATCGAAGGGACACTTATACCTATATCCCATCAAAGCAATTCTCGACAACAGAATGCTTTGGAGTTGGTCATGTTCAATGATGATGTACCATTATATCTCACTTGTATGTCATACCAATATCCTCACACTCCTTGGTTAAGAGGATAACCAATCCATATGACACACAATGACCTATGCTTGATAAATGCTGTTATCCTTATTAACAGCGTATCATTTGATCGTAAATAGTTTAAGGACTAATTAATAAATCCACTCTTTATCAAAGCTAAATAGTCATAAGGACTTCATCACAATAATGGAGTTTATTAGAAGATGCAAACTTTATGTTGAAAATGCCAAAAATATATTTTATTTAATAATGAATCAATTATAATTATAGGATAGCACAACCATCAACAGGCTGATGATTGGCTTTGGGATACATTTTTCAACAACTCCCGCTTGTCCTAAAGCCACTCAGCATAGTATCTAATATCCATCTTCAACTTATGATCATCGAACTCCTTTATCGTCAGGGATTTAGTGAAGAGATTAGCCTGTTCTCCTTTCCATCGATCTTCTGAAGGTCGATGTCACCCCGATCCACGATCTTCCAAACCAGGTGGTAGCGGCGCATTATGTGCTTTGTTTGTTGGTGTGCTTTTGGTTCTTTCACCTCAGCAATGGCACCAATGCTATCATAGTGGAGCAGGACTGGTCCATTAAGGGAGGGTGCTACTTCGATCTTAGTGATAAATTTTCTCAGCCACATAGTTTCCTTCATAGCATCTGATGCTATGATGTACTCTGCTTCATAAATAGAGTCTACCACAGTATGCTGCTTGAAACTCTTTCAGTAGATAGCTCCATTATTTAGGATAAAGATATAACCTGATATGCTTCTACTGTCATCATGGGTAGATTGAAAGCTGGCATCCATAAATTCCTCAAGTTTTAGATCTGACTCACCATAAATCAACCATTGATCCTTAGTATTTCTTAAATACTTAAGGATGGCTTTAACCACTTTTTAGTGGTTTTCTCCTAGATCAAATTGGTATCTACTCACTACTCCTAGTGAGTATGCCACATCTGATCTCATACATGTCATGGCATATATGATAGATCCCACTACCAAAGCATATAGGACTCTACTTATATGCTCTCTCTCTTCAAGAGTTGTCGGACAATCCTTCTTGGAGATAGAAATTTCATGATCTATTGAAACATAGTCATTCTTGGAATTCTCCATGCTAAATCTCTTCAGCATAATTTATATATACGTGAACTAGGATAACCTAAGCATCTTCTTAGATCTATCCCTATAGATCTTCAACCCCAGGATGTAGGATGCTTCACCCAAGTCTTTCATGGAGAACTGAGATGATAACTAAACCTTTATTTCTTATAGTACGGGGATGTCATTCTTAATTAAGAGAATGTTATCTATGTACAAGACAAGAAATACCACTATCAGATCATTCATCCACTTATAAATGTAGGACTCTTCTCCATTCTTAACAAAGCCATACATTTTGATCACCTTATCAAAACACATGGTCCAACTCTGAGATACTTGCTTCAATCCATAAATAGATCTCTAAATCTTGTACACCTTAGACTCATCTGTAGATGTGAACCCCTTAGGTTATATTATATACACTTCTTCGGTCAGCTCTCCATTCAGAAAAGCTGTCTTCACATCTATCTACCAGATCTCATAGTCCAAATGGATAGCTATAGCAAGTATTATCTGAATTGATTTTAGCATTGCCATAGAAAAGAATATCTCATCATAGTCAATACCATAATATTGACAATACCCCTTAGCAACCAAACGGACTTTATAGATCTTCATCTTTCTATCTGCGCCCCTCTTTTATTTGAAGACCCACTTACATCCAATGGGTTTAACCCATTCGGATGGATCAACCAATATCCATACATCATTGACCTTCATGGACTCCATTTCTAATTTCATGGTCTCAAGCTATTTCTCAGAATCAGATCTCTGCATTGCATCTATATAAGTAATCGGATCCTCATTGTTCTCATCGAGTTCGATGGGATCACCATTCCAGACCAAGAAACCATAGTATCTGTTCAACTAACGTGGTACTCTATCGCATCGCCTTAATGGTGTAAGTACATTAGGCTCCAAATTTGATTTAATCAAATTTTATTCTCGTTCAGCTATAGGTGTCGATCTTCCTACCTGTTGAATTTCATCAAGTTCAACCTTAGAGGCAATAGTTCCTTCACCAAGGAACTCTTTTTTCAAAAAAATTATCTTAAGGCTAAGGAACACTTTTTGTTCATCAGCATGATATAAAATATATCCTTTTGATTCTTTCGAGTACCTTATGCATGTGCACTTATTAGACCTAGGTCCAAGTTTATCTGAGATTAACCATTTCATATAAGCTGAGCACTTATAGATCCTGAGGTGTGAAAGTGCTGGCTTACGCTCTATCCATATCTCATATGAAGTTTTAATCACAGACTTATTTGGAATCCTATTTAAAAGATAGTAAGCCAATTTGAGTGCATATCCCTAGAAGGATATCAACAAGCTGGCAAAACCCATCATAAAATAGACCATGTCTAATAGAGTCCGATTCCTTCTTTCTGACACCATTATTTTATGGTGTTCCTGAAGGAGTCCATTAGGAGAGAATCTCATTTTCTTCTAGATATGTGAGAAATTCATCAAAAAGATATTCTCGTTTTCGATCAGACCAAAGAGTTTTAATACTCTTTCCAGTTTATTTTTCTACTTCACTTCGGAATCGTTTGAACATTTCAAATGAATTTGACTTATGTTTCATCAGATAGACATATTCATACCTGGATAAATCATCTATAAAAGTGATGAAGTAGAAAAATAAATCATATATTTATTTATGTGACCTAGCCTACAGTGCCATAAGTACATATTAGACATACTATCTAATCTAAGGTGCTTGCCAGTGTTATAGACTACATTAATAGGTTGTGATAATATATATATACTATTGTTCAAGTGTCCAAAGAATATAGTAACACATTCATATTGACATTACAAAACTCTTTCTTCATTAAAATTTTATAATTATCGTTGGCCAAAAGGCCTACAGAAATGACATTCAAAAAGAAACTAGGACAAAAGTGACCATCACTAAGAACAATGTTGTGAGATCCAAATACATGTTTCAAGATTTCTAATACTAGAACTGGAACTGATCTTCCATCTCTAACATTCAGGAACCTCTCACCTTGCTCGAATCTCCTACAGACTAGCAACCCCTGCAAGGAATTGTAAATATGGTAAGAGCTACCGGTATCCAATATCTATAAATAGAGAAATTGTAATGAGTTATCATATAAATACCTTACCCAGCAACAACTTGCTTCTTTCTTGGCCTATTTTGATCCAGGAAGGCAATGTATTTAGGATAGTTCCTCTTTCAATGCCCTTGCTTCTTGTAGAAGAAGCACTCAGTTTGACTCTTATCGAGCTTTACTTTCTTGGTCTAGCCCTGCACAGATGTCCCAGCCTGAACATGCACCTTCTTACTCTTCTTCTTCTTGTTCTTCTTTTCTTTCTTAAAGGGTCGAGAACTAGAAGAAGACCCTCCCACAAAGTTCACCGACTCCTTGTAGAGCTGTTGATTCTTCTCAAAGTTTTGAAGGAACCCTAATAACTCATGGTAGTTTACTTCAAGCTTTGTCGTTCTGTAATGAGTAAGAAATGGAAGATAATATTTGGGCAACGAGTTTAAAATCGCATCTTTTCCTAGTTGGTCATGCATGAAAAATTCAATCTTGCTCAAACACTCCATCACCTTGATCATGTACAGTACATGATTACTGACTGATGCTCCATCCATCATTCTAGCATTAAAGATGGCACAACTAGTCTTATGCCTCTCAACATCATCGAGTGTGCCAAAAGACTTGTTCAACACTTAAATCATATTTTCTGGCTAAGCAGACTCAAATCAATGACTAAACTCATCGCTCATGGCTACCAGCATGATACAATGCACCATGATTCGATCATTGGGCCACTTCTAATAAGTATCTCTGACTATTCCACGTGCATTGGATGCTGGCTCCTCAGGTGTCGTATCTGTCAGCATGTACAAAATCCATTCATATTCTAGGATAATCTTCAACTTACAGTACCAGTTACCAAAGTTGGATCCCACTAGCTGATCATTGTCTAACAATGATCGAAGCAAAAAAAAAATTGCCATATCTGTACAAAGGAAAAACAAAGCATAATTAGTGATTTATTCATTGAACCTAAAGATTTGGATTTTAATCAAAAGATTCTTCCACTATTTTATTCAAATTGACAGTCTCTACCTCCAATTTGAGAAATTATCCTAATTTCTTAGTGGGTACTAGAATCCACATAAACTACACACAAGCCCAACTTTGGTTGATAAACCAATGTACATCTAAGGGTAAGTTTATAACCAATTATTTTTTTAAATAATTTCTAGTAATTTAATTTTTTACCCTAATCCCTAATCAATAGGCTTTGGCCTCTACTGAAAAGGTTCAGTTAGGTCCAACCATTAACATGATCATACTTGGTTCACCTAACCAATGAATGATTAAGCCCAACTTTGGTTGGTCAACCTAACCATCATTTAGATAGATGCGATCAAGAAATCATATTATGAATGATAATTCTATTGGCTGATAAGCACCAGGCCTTTGGGCCTCCAATGATTATCCAGCTAATGGACCCATTATCACTCACTTAATGGGAGGCTATGATCTAGTTATCATCATAACTATTTTATTTTTAAAGATCTAAAAATTTTAAAAGATTTAATAAATTAATTTTATGAAAGAAAAAGAGAACCAACCAATTTTGATCCTTCCACTTACATTACCAAGTCAGATCACAAAGGACCTAATTAAAGTTAGCATTAGGAGCATCTAAATCAGTTACACTGATTTACCTAATTGACATGGGTGAGTCCAAATCATCAAGTGATCTAATCAAAATCTAATTCATCAGGAAAACAAGATAAGTAAGATCAATGGAAGAGATATGCCATGAACTTGTCAAAGATCAAAATCAGTGTGAGTAGCTTCTAATTAAAAATCACTGATCTGGACTGCCAAACATACCTTAGACACCATTCGGTTCATTTTTTTTAATTGCATCAACCTAGCAATTTTGGGTTCGATCACATAGCCATAAATTAAGTCCATTTGCTCCTCATTAAAGGCATGGACTTCGCCAACTACAACTATTGTAATTGAATCTAAAGAGTCCTTGACCTAATCTAATTCAACATTTGATTAGATTTGAGCAAATACTCTAATTTAGTCCATTCTTTAACTAATCTTAGGTCTAACCTAATTCATGAACCTAATTCATCTAATCCAATAACCCAATGTTATGATCAATGACTTAGGATCTTTAATTTACAATTCTAGAGCCTATTTCATCATACTTAATTCTTAATTATATTTTAGGCTGAGGATTGGGGTTTGGTATTTTGAAAATAATTTTTATATTTATTAAATATTTTTACTACATGATTCTACCAACTAGTTGCATGTTTGATTCATAATTAATATGTAATTAAATAAACCATGAGACTACTTTTAGATCTAATCTAAACATGCTCATGTAATTGAAATAGTTTCATCTCAATCAATCATAAATAAATTTAGTTCGAATCTAACATATTTATGCTGATAAAAATTAGATTAAAATATTTTTAACTAGATTAAAATATTTTTAATCAAATCATAAAATTTTTTAGATCTAATCTAAAATTTTATGATCATGATTTTAGATTTTCACGTACTAGGACAACCTTTCCATGGTAAGGGATAAACCTTACAGCAGGACAACCTTATAGCAATCCATGCAATCTAAAATAATTTTTAATTTTATATTTAAATATTAGATTGTAATTTAGATCAAATCTAAATTATCAATCTAAACTTGCAAAAAATCATGTAAAAATAACATGGCCCTGATACCAATTGAAGGAACTAGTCTAGGATTTCAGGATTAGATTTTAAAACTTTTTAAAATCTATACAGCAAAAATATGAATTAATCATATTAATTCATAATTAAACATGAGAAACCTTAGATCTAAGATTCTATTACATGATTAAAGAATTATATTAAATTAAAAATTAAAATATGTGAATAAATCATGTTGATCATATCAACATGAAAAACTATTCTACACTTGTTCAAATCTAGATAGGAGAAAGATGATCGTATCATCCATACCTTTGTAAATCAAGTTCTCTAACTCATTGATCAAGGACTGACGTTATTGCTTCAAACCACACATGTGTCTAGCCTCTACAAGTTATCCACATGAGCCCTTGATTGCTGATCAAAAGTCTAATGCCCGAAAATCAGCATAGTTTGCTAGAACTGCGTTGATCCTTCTTCAACGGTTGATCTGGATCTTTCTTTCTTTAAAACTTGGACCGTCTAATTTTTAAAAGATGAGAAAGATGATTTTGGACCAAAGAAATCTCTCAAAATTATTAGAATTTGATGCCTCGAATTTGATCCACAGTAGAAGAGAATCAAAATCTACAAGCAATCAAGCTGGCTCGAATATGAGGTCGAGTTGGCTTGTGCTAAGATCGAGCTAGCTTGAACCATAGCCAAATTGGCTCTCTTAGAAAGATAGAAAATAGGAGTTCAGATGAGATACAGTCAAGCCAGCTCAACCTCTGATAGAGCTGGCTCGATGAAAATGAATAGAACATGATGACGTTTTCTATTTGGACTCGAATTGTTATTAATCCAAAGGGTCTACGAGAGTTGTGCATGGACCACAGGATCCAGTGACCATGGAGGGATGCAGTCATGATCTAAAGGTTAGAAAATATTTCAAGACCCCATAAAGATCATGTTCGACTCATATTAGGAGAAAAAGCCCTATTAGGAGTCCAGTGAACTGCTAAGAAGAGGATTCTCATCCTATTTAAAGGATTGAGATGCTGTGGAGTAGAGGGGTGGCATGTGTGGCATGAGAGGCATGTAGAGAGGCTCAGGTAGCCATCGAGAGGAGCTTGGCAAAGCATTGAGCACGTGCTACCAATGAGAGAGAGAAGCAATAAGTGCATAGCATCCGACGAGGAGGCTATATGAGGGCAGAGCATCTTGTTGCTTCAGATGGACTCCTTGGGATTCAGAGAAAGCTTTTATGAGGGTAGCTTCTAGTTGAGAGAGATTTATGTACAGTCAGTTGAGAATGGGTGTCTCCTCTTATACTTATTTTTCTCTTTCATAGTGAAGCTTTGCATAACCCATGGGGGCGAGCCTTTGGACTAATCTACGTACTTGATTATTTTTTTATTTTATTTTTTTTTCTTTCTATTGCAATCTACTGGTACTAGATCATTAACGAGTGGTATCAAAGCATGTTGATACCCTCAACAAATTTGAATTACAGCACAGGCGATACCGGAGCGTAGATTATAGCAGTGGTGATAGAGATTGAAGAATATGGAGAAGACAAGTACAATAAAGATAGAGATCAATAGGTTTGATGGGAAGGGCAATTTCTTCTTATGTTAAGCAAGGATAAAGAATGTCCTCATCCAACATGGTTTGATCAATGCTCTCTTATACAACAAGATGCCATCCACCATGGAGGTGTAGGATTGAAAGTGGATCTAGATGTAGGCAATGAGCCTGAACCGTTTGTACCTAGCAGATGATGTCGTGATCCATGTACTTGATGAAACTTTTTCAACGATGCTATGATCGAAGCTCAAGAAGTCATATATGGCAAAGTTGCTCACCAACATGCTATTCCTTTGGAGATAGTTCTACCACCTACAGATGGATGAAGGCTAGAATGTGCGAGAGCATTTATGCAACTTCTAGAAGATCCTCACCGACCTCAACATTGGCAAAAAAATTGAGGAGAAGAGTAGGGCATTGGTCTTGCTAGTGTTGCTTTCTTCTTCATATGAGTTCTTGGTGACTGCTCTTCTAGTGAAAAAGAGCACCATCAAGATGGATGAGGTCACTACAATGATACTCCAGAATGAGGTTCTCAAGAGAAAAAACCTAGCTTCAAGCTCAAATGGTGACAGCTCAGCATTGGCAATTTCTAAAGAAGTAGGAGGCAGTAGATGGAGTGGTACAGGATCACGAGGAGGATGATCTAGGTCTAAGATGAGGGATCAAAGCAAGATCAGATGCTATAGGTGTGATGAGTTGGGGCATCGAGTCAAGGATTGCCCATAACTCAAGGATCGAATGAGGGCTAATGCAGCGATGGCCAGTAACGAGTTAGAGGATGATGTCCTAAAAATATCTAATGAGGTATCTACTTTTTTTCAGCAGTGAATTTTAGATTCTGCATGCACATATCATATTTGTTGCAGAGATGAGCAGTTTGACTTCCTAGAAAGTAGTGAGGACACTGTTTATCTATCGGATTGATCGAGCTATGCAATCAAAGGGATTGGGATGGTTAGCTAGTGAACACAAAATGGTGCAGTAATGAGATTGGGGAAGGTTCAATACATATCTAATTTCAGATAAAATTTTATCTCATTGAGCAGACTGGATTCAAACGGCTACAGGTGGATAGCTGGTGATGGAATCCTGAAGGTCATGCATGATGATAGTGTAATATTGGAGGAAAAGAAGAGGATAAAAGGATAATACTATCTAACAAAAAGTCCAGTACAAGGTGGAGCTTCAGGAGCCAGAGGAAGCCTAGTGCGAGGTGGAGCTCTTAATGGAGGTGGATCGAGCACAAGATGGGAGACTCGAAAGGATGAGAGGTGACATCATAAAGTGAAGTTCCTATTACCATAGGAGATTTTTTCAAGTAGGTCTTTTGTTAAAGTGGACACAGTCATTGATGGAGGTGGGATCGAGTAGTCAAACTCGACTGCCATATTTGTCTATCCATGATCAGCAGGCATGCCCCAGGGCTTGTGGGCGAGATGGATCACAAGCTCTTAAAGTTAATTGGAGGCTGAATGTCAAGTCGAGGTGAAGATTGTTAAGATTTGATGCCTCGAATTCGACCCATAGTAGAGGAGAATCAAAATTTGCAAGCAATCAAGCCAACTCGGATATGGGGTTGAGTCGGCTCGGGCTGAGATCGAATCAGCTCGAATCACAGTCGAGTCAGCTCTCTTAGGCAAACAGAAAGCAAGAGTTTGGACGAGATGCAATCAAGCCAGCTCAACCTTTGATAGAGTTGGCTCAATAGAAATGAATAGAATATGACAGGATTTTCTATTTGGACTCAAATTATGATTAATCCAAAAGGTCTACAAGAGTTGCATATGGACCATAGGATCCAGCAGCCATGGAGGACTGTGGTCATGATCTAAAGATTGGAAAACATTTCAAGACTCCATCAAAATCATATTTGACTCAAATTAGGACAAAGAGTCCTGTTAGGACTCCTATGAACTGCTGAGAAGAGGATTCTCATCCTATTTAAAGAATTGAGGTGTTGCGGAGCAGAGGGACAGCACATGTGGCATGAAAGGCACGTAGAAAGGCTCAGGCAGCCACGTGGAGGATCTTGGTAGAGCGTCGAGCACATGCAGCCTATGAGATAGAGAAGCAATAGGTGCATAGCATCTGGCAAGGAGGCTGTAAGGGTAGAGCATCTTGTAGCTTCTGAGGATCTCCTTAGGATTGAGAGAGAACTTTTATGATGGTAGCTTCTAATTGAGAGAGATTTATATATAGTGAGTTAAGAGTGGCTGTTCTCCTCTTGTACTTATTTTTTTCTTTCATAGTGAAGCTTTGCATGCCCCATGGAGCCGAGCCTTTGGGCTAATCCACGTACTTGATCATTTTTTTATTTTATTTTCTTCTTTCTTCCTATCGCAATCTGCTGGTACTAGATCCTTAATGAGTGGTATCAAAGCATGTTGATACCCCCAACAAAAATCATAAAAAGAATGGAGGAATAAATGCAAGAAAACTCTAGAATAAGACCCTCTTTTTCTTCTATATTTCTCTCACTAAACCACCTTGATTGGTGCCTTTACAATTCCCACGCCTAAACCTCTTGGTGCCTAGCCTCTCCACACACAAAAATCTCTCTCTTAGATCTATAATCTCAAAAAAAAATTGGTTAAAATCATTTTTTATATTGAGAGATATGGAGGAGTCCTTGTCTAGGTCAAATACTTAGTCAAGAGACCTTCAAATTAGGCAAGACTTAAGGTGCCCAACTCTTGTGCGTCCCCTCCTTTTTTTTGGATGTAGACCATCTGGTGTTTGGCACATTAAAATTCTTTATTTTCCTTGAAATTTTTAGAGATGAATCAAGAGTTTAGGCACTAGGCATGGATAAGAATTCTGGTTGCAACAAACTCTATCAAGTAGAGTTTGAAATCAAAATAACTAATTTATTTTGACTTGGTCCTCAATCAAATACCATGTAAGAAGTATATAGAATGTGCGGATGCATGTCCTCTCTCTAAAAAAGAGAGATTCTATGAAAAAATTGAATAACATTTCATGGAGAGTGCATAGAGATTGAATGGCACAAGGATTTGGGAGTCCTAGTCTCACTAGGACTCCTAATTTGACTTGGTCCAACTTGATTCTTGGATCAAATTAAACTAGAATTTATTTAATCCAATTAGATTAGATCTTAGTCCAACTAATAACCTTATTAAATTAGATTTAATTAGATTTAATTTTGATTTAATTTCTAACAAATTAGAGATTGGGTTCAGTCAAGTCCTAATTGAACTAGGACTAGTTCTTTCATGCAATTGGCTTCATCTAATAAATCAATTGGACTTGATCCAATCAAGTTCAAATTAAATATAATTCAATTATATTTAATTAAACTTAATCTTAGTCCTATAGCTTAATCAAATTAAGTCAATTAGCAATCAAATTGCTAATTGATCCTCCTACAACACTTGCACTAGGTTAAACATCAATCATATTGATTGCTTAACCCTAGAATGATTCTTAATCATTGATCAACCATTCAATCAAATCAACACCTCTTATGTGTGTGACCCCATAGGTCTGAATCTAAGCCAGTAGCATAGAAACTAATTCCTATACTAATCGAAGTGACCATCTAGCAATGGTACCTGACGGTCGGATAGATCGAATGTGCAGAACAATATCCTTAGAACCCATATGGATATAGTTTCTGTATAATTCATCCCACTGACCAAAATGCTCATAGGATACCTCAGAGTTTAACTATCAAGCCAGATTAGGTCATCCACATTGTATTTCAGAATACCAAATTCATCTTATGGATTACCCTGACCAAGATTTTTGCAATATTGAAATATAGTGATGCATTCTTCTCCAACTCTTGGAGTGGTCAATCTCATCTTGATCACTCACCAACTTTGTAGGTACTTGACTGTGCCCAAAAATTTTTTATTACTAAATTACAAATTTAGTTAGTCTAGTACCAAAGCACAGTGACTTGCTTGCAAGCCACTATGGTGATCTCAGGTCGAAGGGACACTTATATATATATCCCATCAGAGCATTTCTCAATAGCAGAATGCTCTAGAGTTGGTCACGTTCAATGATGATGTACCATTACATCTCACTTGTATGCCATACTAGTGTCTCTACGCTCCTTGGTTAGGAGGACAACCACCCAATATGGCATACAATGATCTATTCTCGATAAATTTTATCATCATTATTAACAGTGTATCATTTGATCGTGAATAGTTTAAGGACTAATCGATAAATCCTCACTTTATTGAAGCTAAATAGTCCTAAGCACTTCATCACAATAATGATGTTCATTAGAAGATGCAAACTTTCTGATGAAAATATAAAAAATATATTTTATTTAATATTGAATCAATTACAATTACAAGATAGCATAACCATCAATAGGCTGATGATTAGCTTTGAAACATATTTTCCAACAAGGTTTGAATGCAGATTTGCTAATCGATCTTGGTCGAAAGGTCAGGGTATATGACAGTTAGGTGATGAGGGTTATCTAGGATGATGGATAGCATAAACTATTTAACGATTGAAGAGAGGTTTTTCAAGAGGTAATGGTCAAAGGAATGCTAAAGAAGCGACTATATATCCTTCGATTGCAAGAAGATGAAAAGTAGTCGAGAGATAAATTCAGCGGTTCAACCAGAGCATGGATTTGCGAAGCCTTGGGAATGATGGAGATGAAGATAACTAATCCATGGAGCATTGTAGCTAGTTCATGAGGAGGCAAAGATCCTTGATGGTTTTAGAGGTGCCCATGGGGTTGTAGAGTATCCGAGATGGGAGCAGCGATGGAGGTCTAGAAGGTTAGGGTGGGGCATTTGATCTTAGATCAGGTTTCTTCTATAAGAGCACTAGGGAGAGTCATGGTTTAGATGGAGAATGATTTGTGTGTAGTAAGAGAAGACCCAGATACCTATGAGTAGGTTGTGTCAAGACAAGGCAGAGAGCACTGAAGTGCTGTAGTAGCACTTTCCTAGAGGCACGAGGCTGAAAGAGGCTTGGTGGTGCAGCAGCCAAGGGAAGTATCTCAGTAGAGCATGTCAGTAGGCATCTCAGAAAGACTAGAAGCAGGTCTCAAGGAGAGCTAAGGAGATCTCAGGAGACTCAGGATGAGATAGGTGGGTTTGAGCCCAGGGTAGGGTTTGAGCTATTATTCCTCCAAGCGTAACTAAAGCAATGGTTGGTGCAGGGAAAGAAGAGGAGAAGAGATAGGGTGGAATTTCCTAGGGTTTAGTTGCTGGTTTAAAGGGTTGGATGAGCTCTTGTTAGTCTCAGAGGAGCCCATAGAATGCAGTGTATCTAAGATGGCTTCAAAGGGGTTTGCAGAGTGCAGGGGGCAGTGATAATTTTTGAGGTACAGCGATAGGCTTAATAGTGTAGTGTTCAGTGGTTGGCCTCGTGTGACTTGGTTACAGAGTTAGATTCTTTTGCGACATCAGATGAACATTGATTTCAGGTGGAGGATCGGGTAGAGGTGGCTTCATCGGTAGAGATGTGACATGAGTTCAGAGCGGAGAGGTGCGGAAGGACCTATATCCCAGCACCAGCATTGGAGATGCATAGTTTTAGATGGAGTGGCATGTGCAGAAGGACAGGCATATTTCTAAGGAGATTGTGTCAGGTGATGCAGCAAGTGCTAGTACAGGAACACTACAGGTTCTTCAGGAAAGTCTAATGAAAGTCATACAGCTGCTAAGCAAAAGGGATCCTACAATTCTAGGATGGTGCAAAGAAGCAAGCCAAAGTCTTCAGTGGTGGAGGTGGTCATTCTAAAGGCCTCAAAGGATGCACAATAGCTAAAAAGGATTGGCAGAGATAATGTTTACACAAGGGAATGTCAGGATGCATAGTGATAGTAGGAACATGTAGGAGGGCATTGCCAGTGGTTTGCTAAGGCTTGGGTTACCGAGGTGGAGATTGTTAGGATTTATGGTGCTCCTAAGTCTTGGGAGGCCACAGGAGGAGTCAGGATGTTGGCTCTTGGAGACTAGGACAAGTGTGATCCTAGGGCTAGGATAGAAGCTATCCTAGGGTGGAGGTGATGTAGCCCTATACAAGCTCGATGTTAAGGTGTGAAGACCTAAAGGGGCTTGATAGGTGCTCCGGAGACCTATGACATAAGGTGGAGCAAAGGACTAGAGTTGGGAGAAGAATCAACTAAGACAAGAGATTGACGCACGGGTGGGCTAGCTTGGATATGTAGTCAAACTGGCTCGGGCTAAGATCGAGCTAGCTCTGGATGGATTCGAGTAGGCTCCCTCAGGCGGATAGAAGATAGGATTCGAAAGAGACACAGTCGAGCCAACTTGACTTTTGAAGGAGCCGGCTCAATGTTGGCAAATAGAACTGGATAGAGTTTTCTGTTTGATCTTGGATGGGATTATTCCAAGGAGTCTTAAGGCTTCGTTTATAAGGTCTTAAGATGGCTAACTCATGTATGGGTCAGGTTTAGATCAAATGGATGAGAGCATAGGAGACATGGGTGTACATAGGCTTAGTGAGTGCTTTCATGTATTGGGTTAGTCGGGAGTGTTTTTGGTCAGGTCTAATGGTTATGTATAAATACATAGGATGTATTAGGATTTCATGATGCAAATTGGAATATAGATCATTTCTTCCTCTAATCTCTCTTCTCTCTTCTCTCTAGTGTTGCTGCCCCAGGGTTCTTAAAGAGGACCTGGAGAGGGGGGCACCTCGCTCAAGCCCTAGGAGGGAGGCACCCCATTATAGGTCTAGGTCGTGGATCGGTAGTTTGCTGTTCTCAAAGAATGTCAAATGTTCCCTCATGTCCATTTTAAAGATCCTAGGTTTTTGTGAATAACAATTATCTTGGAACAATCAATACTGGTCTAATATCAATTGTTGTGCCTACAACTACTCAAAACCACAATCATAGATCTGATCTCTCGCATGAACCTAGATGTTAGTTTAGAAAAATGAAGAAGAGCAAAAGTTGATGGCAGCATCTAGGGCTTGGCATTGGAACCAAAGGAAAAAGAGAGAAGAGAGTTTGGGAGAACCCAAGGTTATAATGCCTAGGTTTATATATCCTAAGATTTCTGCTATACCATATGAATCCTAATAAAGTCAAACTCTAGCTAAAAAACTCTCCTAGGCTAACCCAATACATGAAAACACTCATCGAATCCATATACACCCATGTCTCCCATGATCTCATCCCTTGGATCTAAATCCAACCCATATGTGAGTTAGCCACCTTAAGACTTTATTAGATCAGGCCTTAAGACCTCTTGGATTAATCCCAATCCAAGATCAAATAGAAAGTCCCATCTACTTTTGTTCGCCATCATCGAGCCAGCTCTATCAAAAGCTGAGCTGGCTCAACTGCATCTTGTCCGAATCCTATTTTTTGTCTGCCTGAGATAGCTAGCTTGACTACACCCCAAGCGGCTTGTTCTCAATTCGAGTCAGCTCGACTGCATATCCAAGCCAGCCCATCTATGTGTCAACCCCTTATCTTGGCTGATTCTTCTTCTAACTTTGGTTCTTTGCTTCATCTTGTGTCCTAGGTCTTCTGAGCACCTACTAAGCCCCTCAAGTTTCTCACACCTGAACCACGAGTCCGTACAGGGCTATACGCTGCCTTCACCCTAAGACAACTCTTATCCTAGCCCTAGGACTCATACATATCTTAGTCTTCCAAAGCCAACACCCTGGCTCCTTCCATGGCCTCCCAAGGCTTGGGAGCACCACACCAAATCCTACAATCTCCACCTTAGTGCGCCCAAGCCTTGGCACACCTAGCAATGTTTTCTTTCACAATCCTACTATCGATGCATGCCCTGACAGCTACTTAAGCACACATTGCCACTGCCATCTTTCTTCAACTGTTGAACTCTCTTTGAGACTTTTAGGATGACCGCCTCCACCGCTAAAGATCTTGGCTTGCTCTTATGCACCACCCTAAAAGTTATAGACATCCTTCTTCTTGGCAGCCGCATCATTTATCTTGGACTTTCATGGAGAATCTACAGCAATCCTATGCTGGCATCCGCTACATACCCTAACACGATCTCCTTAAAACTTTGCCTATTCTTCCGCACGTGCTACTCCATCTAAAACTATGCATCTCTAGCGTTGGTTCTAGGATATTGATCCTCCTGCATTCCTCCACTCTGAACTCGTGTCATAACTCTCTCCACTAGTGATGCCATCTCTATCCAGTGCTCCACCTGAAACCAAAGCCTTCTTGATGTTGCAGAAGTCGACTCTATAATCGAGTCCCCCAAGGCTAACCATCCAATGCTATCCTGCTGGGCTTGCCGCTACACCTCGAACACCATCGCTGCTTTTTTGGACCCTCTACACTCCGTGGACCCCTCCAAAATCATCTTGGATACATTGCACCCCATAGGCTCCTCCAAAACTACTAAGAGTTCATCCAACTCTTCACTTTTAGCAACTGAAATGATAGAATCCAACTTTTCTCTTTCTTGCACTTCTTTCAAAGTGGACAATCCCGCTTAAAGTTTTCTGCTTCACCACACTTGAAGCACTTCTTAGACCACTTGCTGCCCCTCTAATCGCCCTTCTTCTTCCCTTTCCTTGAACTCTTTAAAACCATGAGATCCTCTTGGAAGGTCATCCTCTTTGTCATCCGCTCTCGCTACTCATTGGACCTTAGCACTGATACGATCTCCTCGTACACCAGTGTCTCCTTACCATACAGCAACACCATTACCAATGGATTGAAGCTCTTGGATAGCGAATATAGCAGCAATAAACTCTTGTCCTCCTCTTCTATAAGCTCAAAAGTGGTGCTCCCAAGTCTTGGAAACATGAGAAGATAGGTCATGGGAAGACGGGTGCAAGCCGAAAGAAAAATCAACCCAGATAGCAAAGTTCAGAAACTAGGTTGGCTCATCTTGAGACTGAGTCGGCTAAGTTGAAAACTGGACCGGCTTAGTTCAGGACTGAATCGGCTATGTCTTAGAAAAAAATTCAAATAGAAAGCAGCATTTTTGGACTGTTGGCATGGTACACAACTGGGTCGGCTCAGTCTGCTCAGTCTCAGACTGAGCCGACCTAGTCGCAGGTTAGCCGATTAAAACTAGGTCAGCTCAATTTTTGCGTGTTTGTTTTGTGTACATGGGATGTTTGGATTTTGGAGAGTTTTTCTATGAGGTTGGGCCTTGACCATTTTGTAAAGTATAAATACTAGAAATAGGTCAAGGTTATATATGATTCTGAATTCATTGAATAAAGCTCTTTTCTTCCAAAAAACTCTTGTGCTCTCTTTCTCTCTTTTCTCTTGAATCTATTATTTTGCTTTTATGTTGGTCCTAGAAGATTGTTTCTTGTTGCTTGGCTAATTACCAATGGCCACATCAATCCGAAAGAGGTTAGTTTATCCTAATAATTGGTATCAAAGCGGTGTTGCATAGAAGAAAGGAAGACACCTAGGGTTACTATATCCAGGATCTGTTGCATCAGATTTTATCTAAAATCTTCTTATTTCTTTATTGTTTGTCTCTAGATTAAGGTGGAGATTCGTTACACAGAGGGACGATGATACAAATGGTTGAAAATAGGATCTAGGACATTTAGATCTTCTTTGAATTATAGTGTTACTGGTGTGTGATCGAAGAAGGGTGTTAGGGATCTGTTCTTAACTTGTTTGAAGTCATGGGATCAAGTGGATTCAATGTGGATTTCAAGAAGTTCGATGGCAAGGGAAACTTTATCCTATGACAGGAAAGGATAAAGGACTTGTTGGTTCAATAGAGGATCTACAAGGTCTTGACAAGAGAAAGATCGTAAAAGATCAGTACTGAGGATTGGGAAGAGTTGGAGAAAATTATTTTCAGCATAATTTGAATGTGCATGATCGATTAGATTTTGCCCACGGTTTGCACAGAGACTACGGCAAAGGGCCTCTGGACGAGACTGGAGAACACATACATGGACAAGAATATGACGAACAAGCTATGGTTGAAGAAATAGCTGTATAGTCTGAGGATGTCTGAAGGCAGAGATCTTTGTTGCACATATCTAAATGTTCAATTAGGTGTGTTCTAAGGTGATAAGTTTGAATGTGAAGATCGACGAGGAGGATCGAGTGTTACTGCTATTATGTTCTCTCCAAGGTTTGTATGATGATCTCATAACAACTTTAGTTTATGGAAAGGAGATCCTAAACTATGAAGAGGTTGTTGGTGTGCTTAGATCAAATGAGCAAAGGAAGAAGATCTGCAAGGGAGATCCTAAGTCTGAGATCTTGGCTGTGAGTGAAAGACAAGAAAGATCAAAGAAGAAGACAAGAGAAAAATCCAAGGGCAGGTCGATGCCTTAGGATCAGAGGAAGATAATGAAATATTATAAATATCATCAACCTGAACACCTCAGGAGATATTGTCCCCTTTTGAGATTAGAAAAAGAAAAGACCAGCAAGGAAGATGATACAGCTTTTGTGAGTAGTGGAGAAGACCTATTAGTCATACCAGATAGATCCACAGAGTATGATACTATGTGGATATTGGATTCGGCATGCTCGCACCACTATACTTCTCATCGAGAGTGGTTTGCTACCTACCAGAAGGCCGATAGTGGAAGTGTTAGCCTTGAAGATGATCACCCATGCAAAGTAGCTAGAGTTGGTTCTATCAGAATGAGGATGTACGATGGGATTATTCGTACATTATCAAATATCAGGCATGTATCAAAGTTGAGAAAGAATTTGATTCCTTTGGGCTACTTAGAGGAGCAGGATTATGCTTTTAGTAGCCATGCTGGGAGTGGATGTCTAAAAATTTCCAAGGGAGCTTTGGTGGTGATGTAAGGTAGAAAATTGAGCAACAATCTTTACAGAATGAAAGACACAGTGGTGAATGATAGTACAGAGGTGCTAGTAGCGGCATAGGAGGAGAAGATTTTATATCGACTATGGCACATCGGATGGATCATATGAGTGACTATGGGCTCATTGAACTTAGCAGAAGAGGAATGATCCCAGCCCTGAAGAAGAAGGGCACAGATTTTTATGAGCCATGTATCTTTGGCAAACAACATAGGATAAAGTTTGCCAGAAGTACCAAGTGCAGTGAAGGAGTACTGGATTTAGTGCACTTAGATGTGTGGGGATCAGCTCCTATATCAACTAGCGGTGGGGCAAGTTATTTTGTCATTTTAATTAATGATTTCTCAAGAAAGGTATAGGTTTATTTGATTAGAGAAAAATTAGAGCTGTTTGCCTAGTTCAGAGCCTGGAGAGCTAAAGTAGAGAAGGAGTCAGGAAGACAGATAAAGTGTCTATGGTTGGACAATGGGGGGATGTATACTAGCCTAAAGTTCAGAAGCTACTGTGAGAAAAATGGCATCAAACACCATTACACGGTGAAGATGACTCTCTAGCAGATTGGTGCCGTAGAGAGAATGAACCGAACATTAACCAAGAAGGCATAGTGTTTGAGGCTATAGATATCACTTTTAAAATCTTTTATGGGTGATGCCTTAACTTTTTCTTATTTTCTTGTGAACAGGTCCACACATCATAAGCTAAATGGATGCATTCCAGAGGAAGTCTGGAGTGGGAAGGTGGAGCTTGGCTACCTGAAGGTCTTTAGTTGCCCAGCCTATGCCTATGTGGAGGCAATCGAGAGGAGCAAATTAGATCCAAAATCTCAAAAGATGACTTTCATATGGTATCCACAAGGAGTCAAGGGGTACCTACTATGGAACTCTCAGGCATAGAAGTCAGTGATCAGTAGGATCGTTATCTTTGATGAGAAGAGCACTTGAGGAGGTCTGGGATACATGGAACTAGAGAGATAAATGTGAACGGTAGTTGCCAGTCTGAGACAAATGACATGCAGTCCGAATCCATGTATAGGAGTATTTATATTGAGGTGGAGCTAGGTAGGAGAAAAGATACTCAGATGGAAGACCGGCATGAAGTACCAATAGTTCAGATGGATGCGTAGGATCAGTCACAGACATCAAATAGAGATATGCTAGTGGGAGTGGCTTTGCACAAACCCCAGCATACTATCAAGAGATTAGTTAGATATTGCATTAATGAGGTTATCTCCTATGCACTTATCATTGCTAATGGAGATCCAAAAAATTATGCAAAGACTATGGAGAGAGAGGATCATGATTCATAGATGCAGGCCATGATGGAGGAGATAGAATCACTTGAAAAGAATCAGACATGATAGCTGGTGGATCTTCTAGAAGGTGCTCGACCTATTAGCTCAAAGTGGTTATTCACAAAGAAAGAGGCACCTTCAGAACAAGATGGAGTAAGATTTAAAGCAAGACTGGTAACAAAGTGATACTCACAAAGGAAAGGGGTTGACTATACAAAAATTTTCTCTCCTCTGGTGTGTCATACATCTATTCAGATTTTGCTATCACTGGTGGCACAGTACAACATGGAGTTGGAATAGATGGATGTGAAGATGACCTTCCTTCATGGCACATCGTAGGAAAGGATCTATATGAAGCAGCCAGATGGTTTCATGGAGACTGGATAGGAAAAAAAGGTGTTTACTAAGAAAATCTTTGTATGGCTTGAAACAATCCCCTTGTCAGTGGTATCGAAGATTTGATAGTTTTATTTTGAGCTTGGGTTTCAGTAGATGTGAACATGATTGTTGTGTCTACATCAAGAATATAGATGAGGAGGATGCTCTGTACCTACTATAGTATGTAGATAATATGCTTATAGTCGGCAGAAGCTTGGAAGCTATGAAAAGGCTGAAAAGAGCATTATCATCTGAGTTTAAGATGAAGGATCTGGGTCCAGCTGAGAAAATCTTTGGAATGGAGATTTGCAGAGATAGGTGCAAAGGAGTGCTCCATTTGTCACAAGAAAGATATATCCAAAAAGTTCTGGAGATGTTTGGGATGGAGAAGGCCAAACCTATAGAGATGCAATTACCAAGCCATATATTTCTCTCCAAGTTACAAAGCCCCCAGTCAGAAGAGGAGAGAGAATACATGAAAAGAGTTTCTTATGTGAATGCTGTAGGTAGTATGATATACACTATGGTGTGCTGTAGATCTGATATAATACATGCAGTGAGCACGGTTAGTAGATACATGGCTAACCCTGGGAAGGAACATTGGAAAGCATTGAAATGGATATTGCGATATCTGCATGAAACAAGGAATTATAGTTTGGTGTTTGGAGGACAGCTAGGAGGATTTGAAGATGAAGGTTTGAGTCATTTGGAAGGATTTGTAGATGCGAATTATGTAGGAGATCTTGATACAAAGAGGTCTACTACTAGATATCTCTTCTTTGTATATGGTGGATCGATGTCTTGGAGATTAATTCTTCAGCCAATTACGGCCTCGTCTACCATAGAGGTCGAATATATTGGAATAATAGCGGCTGTAAAGGAAGCCCGTTGGCTTGGAAGGTTGATTGTTGAGTTGGGGGTGGAGCAGAGCAAGGTTACACTATTCAGTGATAGTCAGAGTGCTCTGCTATTGGCATAGAACCCAGTCTATCATGCATGCACAAAGCATATAGATGTGAGGTACCACAGGATTAGAGAGTTGGTGGAGGAAGATGAAGTAGAACTGACGAAGGTCCATACCAAGGAGAGTCAATTTGACGCACTCACGAAAGTACTCTCTAGAAATAGCTTTCAGATGTGTATGGCAAGGATAGATTTGCTGAGAAGAGATAAGTTCACAAGGACTTGAAAGCACTAAGATGGAGAATGTGAGCTCAAAAGTGGTGCTCACAAGTCTTGAGAACATGAGAAGATAGGTCATTGGAAGACGGAAGCAAGTCGAAAGAGAAATCAGTCCAAATAGCAAAGTTCAAAAACTAGGCTGGCTTACCCTGAGACTGAGCCAACTAAGTTGAAAACTGGGCCGGCTCGATCCAATACTAGGTCGGTTGTGTCTTAGAGAAAAATCTAGATAGAATGTAGTATTTTTGGGCTATTGGAATGGTACACAACTGGGTCATCTTAGTCTCAGACTGAGCCGACCTAGTCGTAGGTTAGTCGGCCTAGTCTGAAACTAGGTCGGCTCAATTTTTACGGGTTTATTTTATGTACATGGGATGTTTGTGTTTTGAAAAGTTTTTCTATGAGCTTGAGGCTTGACCCATTTGTAAAGTATAAATACTGTAAATAGGTCAAGGTTATATATGATGTTGAATTCATTAAATAAAGCTCTTTTCTTTCAGAAAACTCTTGTGCTCTCTTTCTCTCTTTTCTCTTGAATCCATTGTTTTGCTTCCGTGTTGATGCTAGGAGATTGTTCCTTATTGCTTGGCTAATCATCAGCAACCATGCCAGTCCGAGAGAGGATAGTTTATCCTAATATCTTTAAAGTCTATCCTAATATTGAGCAAGTCCATGCTCATCTGGTTGAATCAATGAATATGTCCCGCAACATCCTCGCCCTCCTGCATCCAAAGGCTATATAGTTGCTTCTTTAGCACGAACTTGTTGCACATGTTCTTCTCCATATACAACTGGTGTAACCTCAATCACAAATCCTTGGGTGTCTTCTCCTTCAATACACCATATAACACCTCATCTACTAGACAAGCCCTAATTGTGGCGTATGCCCTTTTCTTATCATTTTCAACAAACTTCTCAAATCCTTCCTTTAACCTACTATTCTTCATGATGAAACCGAATCAAAAATAGCCAATAGGTGTTAGATGTGTGCCCTAGAAGTCAAATTGGCTAACACTTGTAATATACTTCTAAGGACAATTTTATAATTTTGATTATAAATAAATAAAAGGATTATTTTCTATCGTAGTGTGTATTTAAGTGTCTGCGATACATTCTTTGAGCTAGTGATAATAATACTTCATATTTTCAAGAGTTGAAAATTTAAGGCTTGAATTTTCATACTTAACTCATAAACTGCTCCTAACCATAGGATTATCATGAGGATGGTGATCGATCTAAAAGGTTGGTGTATAATCATTTTCTTAGGATAGATGAGTCTTAAGTCTATGGTGTGGAGACACTGGAGTAAGAGTACAGATACTCATTAGAGAATGAAGAAATTGATCGTGACCACCTTAAGCAATCATAAGGGAGTCTATCTTCTCATCGATGATTGGCTCGATGCTGCAGTATTATTTTATTTTATTTCATAAAGAATATTACAATGGTCCTTAAGAAAACTAATTACATAGCCTTCTTGTGCTAAACATGAAACAAAAATCAAATTCCTACTTGCAGCAGGCACATAATAACAATCCCTAAGTACTAAATCTAAGCCAAATGGTAGTCGAAGAGGGTAGGTTTTCACGGCCATAGTAGCAACCCTTATTCTATTTTTGATGCATAGGATCATCTCACCATCCCTCAACCTCCTGCTATCCTCAAAACCCTGCATGAAAGTGCACAAATGAGCACTAGAACTAGAGTCAAGCATCCAACTGGATGCAGAAGAAATCGTAAGGTTAGATTCAATAATGAGCATACCTCTAGAAGGACTTGTCTCCTTCTTATTCTTCAAGATGACCAGGTATGTAGGGTACTTCCGCTTCCAGTGGCCGTCAGTATTATAATGGAAACACTTTTCTTTGTCAGCGGCCTTCTTTTTCAGCTCTATCTTCTTTTTCTTTCCACCTTCCATCTTCTGCCTTTTCACAGACTTCTTCTTCTTTCCAAAAATTTTTTTTTTGGAAGAAGTCCGTTCCATAGTAAGTACTGAGCCTTTAGAATCTTTCATAGAAAGCTCAGCAGTAACCAGCATATTCATAAGCTTGATCAGAGTATTCTAAAGTTTATGCATATGGTAGTTCATGATGAACTGCCCATACGCATCAGTGAATGATTGTAGAATTATATCATTCTATAGATCCTGATCTAACTTCACTCTAAGCTTCTCAAGCTCTTCCAAGTTCTTGATCATCATCAGACAATGATCTTGGACTGATTACCCATCATGCATTTTAGCCTTAAACAGTCATTTAGTGATCTGATATTTAGCAGTGCGACTCTGTTCACCAAATAACTCTTTCAGATGAGCCAATATTTGATGGGAAGTCTTGATATCTTCATGTTGATGCTGAAGCTCATCAGACATCAAGCCCAACATATAGTATCTGACCTTATTATCTTCATCCATCCATTTGTCAAAAGATGCTCTCTATTCAGCGGATGGACGAGCTGGTAAGGTGGGAGGATCTTGATCTAATACAAGAGTCAACTTCTCAAAATCCAAACTAATTTTGAAGTTTCAGAGCCAATCCTTATAATTAGGTCCGATCAATCTATGGGTGTCCAGGATACGAGCTAGTGGATTGGATGCAGATATTTTTCTTTTCCTATAGAGAGTAAAAATTTCTAGTTAGATTTTATAATTAAGACTTGATCAATTTGTTTAGAGATTTGATTTTTAAAAAAATTAGCTTCCACTATTTTTTCGAATCTCTATACTTTCTTTGTAGAGATGCTAAAATCTCCATGATTACTAATTTTTAGTGGATGGTGCAGTTCCACAAACTGACTCATCACCTCACCTAACAGTTATTGGTGATGGGTTAGCCATTGAGTGAATAACTCTTGTTCAATGATTCTCTAATCATGGTGCACCTAGGCTTGGTCTCTAATTCATGAATCTCACTGTGCCCAGAATATTGATCCACTCCTTAGTTAAGTTAAACCCACCATTTGCATAGATTGGATTCCTAATTGGGTCTCTCACCGTATCTGAAATATTGAGCCCAATCCATCCTTCAGCCCATAGCATGCAATGACTAATAGACATGGTTGCATCTTTTTGGTGCAACTGAACCACTATGACCAGCTGAGAATAATCAACCTCGGGAAGGGCCCACACATCTACAATGGTGGAAGACCTTAGACTTAATCTTTTTTTAGGGAGATTTGATTTAGGTCTCTTTAAACTTGACTTGATATAGCCATAACCATTATGACTAACCTAGTGGCATGAGTTAGCTCAAATTGTTAGCCACCTTAGATCATGACTGAGCCAACAAATATGATCAGGTAAGTGAGACCGATGGAAAGGATATGCCACTAACTCGACAAGAATGCATTCGAGTCGAGTAGCTCCCAATTAAAAGTTAGTCGGTTGTATATACCAAACTTACCTTAAATACTAAATTATTGAGCCAAAACCAATTGAGTTAACCTACAATCCAGACTCTAACCACTGAGTATAATTAGGTCTTAACTTGATCGATCACTCATGTGACTCGATCTTGATCCAAACTTAATCCTATTAGGCTGGTCAATTTAAGTACTCTTGATCCCATCTAACTAACTCTTGATTCGGTTTGATCAACCGCTATACCTAATTGAGCTACCCAAGTCCGAATCTAATTTTATGAATATATCTTAAATCTAAATATTCTCAATTTTAAACCTAATATGTTTCATAATCTTAATTCTTAATTAAGTTTAGGGTTCATAAACAAAACATGTATATAAAATCCTAGGGTTTTAGGATCTAGGATTTTGCAGAAAATAAGTTTTAGATTTCTGATTAAGAACGAACGTGCAACATCCCTATACATCATAAGAACATCCATCAAATAGGAGGAGAGGGCCTTTAAACCCTACTTCATTCCTATGATCGGACGGCCAAGGGGAACGTCTTAATCAGAAATATGATAAATCTACAAAACTAGTTAGATCTACATCATATATCAAATATATAAAAAATTGATCTAGCTAAAAAATATTTTGCATACATCTCATGTATCATATCATGCATATTTTTAAATCTAAATTATCTTATAAATATCTAAAAAATAAGATTCAAATTGATCATATCAAATTAAAATTTATTCTAGATAATTTTGTAGAACTATTCTATAACTAGTCTAAACATGCATCTATCATATCTCATATGAATAAATTAAATAAATTTATTTTTTATTTTCTAAATCTATTTATAATATTTATAATATCAAAAAATAGTAAATAAATAGAACTAAAAATTATAATTAATTAAATTAAAATTATGATCATATTAAACTATACATAGAACAATTCTATTCCTAGTCTAGTCATGCATCTCATACATCTTAGATCTAGATTTATTTAATTTTTTAATTTTTTTGATTGTAGATCTAATAACATCTGATGTAACATCTAAAATCATCTAATTATCATATTAAAAATAAATTAAAATTAGATCTAATAAATTTTGGAACCTAGCTCTGATACCAGTTGAAGAAAAAAATCTTATTTTTTGGGTCAAGTTCGTTCAGATCTGATTGAATCAAGAGAAATATTTTAAAAATTTTCTTCTAAGATCCTAATTAGATCTAAGACTCTTCATATCTAATCTTATTAATTTGATAAAATAAAATTAAAAAAAAAATAAATTAAATCTAATTTAATTATACCTTTATTTTGGGTAATCCAATTATCCTATGATGATCTTGATGTTTATCTGAGGTTCTGGATGTAGCCATGCAAGTGCCTGACCTCTACCAGTATCCACTCGGACAGGATCTGAAGATCTTCTCCTTCTCAATCAATCCTCTAAAATCTTGAAGGTCTTCAAAATCTCTTTTAAAGAATAACCGTTGTCTCCTGCTATAGTGCTACCTTCTTCCTTTCCTGTTGCCTTTTGCTTGCTTGGATCGTACCTAACTCATGCCCAAAACCTCTTGGGCATGGAGAGAAGAGAGAGGACCAAAGGGTGGTGTGGAGAAGGAGGAAGAAAAGCTTTGAGGCATGGGCTAAAGTAGAAGCTCTCAATTCTAGGTGCAGACAAGGTTTATATAGATCCTACTGCGCCATGCAGTGCCACATCATCCCAGCCAATCACGACCCTTTGTGCAATCAGATCTAAAACTAATTGATGGGATGACATCATCTAATCTAATCAGATTAGAGACCCTCAAAAATCTCCTTAGATGGCACCAAGACCTAAGACTGGGTCAAACAAGTCTTCTTGGCGCCATCTAGGTTGATTCCCTTAAGCAACTGGAGTCTCATCTGTATGGGACTCCAAACCTTATCCACACGGGGCTCACACCTCCCTAGGCATGCACTCCTTATCTATCTACTTTTTAGCAGGGAGACAAGGGCCAAAGTTCTCTCCTATGGGTGCATGACATATGGGCAGATGTCTAAGTGTCAAAGGTCAACATCTGACCAAAGTCGAAAGATAAAATTTAGCAGACGACGAAAAATGGCAGGTGTTGTCTCAAATTTATCTCATAAATTAAGACAACCCTTTTCTGACCTGGACAAACTGCAGTCAAACCAAATAAAGGTTTCTGAGTGAGCCCAAATATATTTGGCTCAGTTGAGATAAGTTTTAATGATTGTTAAAGGAGAACATTAAGCTCAATCATGTCCTAGCATGATTTTCTTGAACCTAATTGAATCTTATTCAAATCAATTGAATTGGGTTAATCCAATTGATGATATCTAGATTTAAACCCTTGTTTGTATGATCCAATTAGTTTTAGTTCTATATGATTGTGGGATATATCATAATCTCTATCATCAACATCATCGAAACACCTTTCGATGGATCAGAACATTTTTGATTCAGACAACTAGTATGATTGATCATCCAAATCATTCTAATTGCTCTCAAAATTCACTAGTGATACCTAGTAGCATATGGTGGCAATCCATTAGAACTGAAAGCGAATCGCTCAGTGCAGTTACCTATGTGATTAAGTTCCTCTATCTTGATCCCCGATCGGATTAGGGTTAAGGTGATCTCGTCAAATCCTAATTTCCATCATATGAATTAATCATTCGATTCAAGTTCAATGTAAAAACCCTAATAGAAACTCTTTTTATTATTTCACTCTACCATGGCCATGGGCTTATGGACTTGATTCTCATGATCATCATAGGGCTGCTCCTCTTCTACCGAGGTAGATAGATCCCCTATTGGTGCAATCCAATTCCTACAATGAACATGCTATCACCAACATACACCTCAGGATTTCGAATGGCTAGAATATCGAGTTATGGTGTAGTCAAATTAATACACCCTTAAGGTAAACTGTCGATGCACCTCAGATCAAAGAACCAGATACACCACTGTAGCTTCGAGCCAGTCATCGATGAGAAAGTAGATATCCTCATGACTGCTCGAGGTGGTCACGCTCGGTGCCCTCGTTCTTTAATGAGTACTTATACTCTCGCTTCGGTATCTCTACATCATAGACTCAAGACTCATTTATCCTAAAAAAGTGATCATACACCAACCTTTCAGATCAATCACCATCCTCATGATGATCCTATGATTGAAAGCATTTTTATGAGTTAATAATGAAAATTCATGTCTTAAATTTTCAACTCTTAAAAATATGAACTATCATTGTCATTGACTCAAGGGATGTATCACAGACACTTTCAAATATACATTGTAATAGAAAATAATCTATTTTATTATTTATAGTCAAAATTATAATTTTGTCCTTAGAAGTGTATTACAAGTGTTAGCTAATCTGGCTTCAAGGGCACACATATCTAACACCTTCTGCTTTAAGGCACCTCTTGGACTGAGTCACGTAATTTTAAATGATGCAAAATTTTGATGGGCATGAAATATGATGATGGGGTGTGAGATGATGATGTGGGAAGGGCATGAGAAATTAAGATGGCACCCCTACGTACATTATAAATAGGGGTGCGCACCAAGAGTCCAAAGCATTAGAAATTCCTCCTTTCTTACAAGAGTTTCTTATTGTCCAATTATTCTTTTTCTCTTCTTTTATCTAGACAAGGTCCTAATAAGGATAAGAAGTCTTCCTTAAGATGAAGAGATTAGGAAGAAAAATTAAGAAGACAAGGAAAAAGAAAGGAAGGCAAGGAAAAGGCTTGGAGGGTGACATTAAAGGCTAAGAAATGTTCTACCCAAATAATTAAAATTCTTGTCATAAGAATTTTAATTAAATTAATCAGAAGTGCTGGTGTCTTGATCAAGTTTTTGTGTGGATCAACATTAGAGGGTGAACACGTGGACACCTGATGGAAACTCTGATGGATTGTTGTCGGCAATCAAAGTCAAATTAGGATTTAACGATTGAGGTATGTACCAATATCCTCTTATATGTTATGAATGCATATTATATGATTGAAATTTTAATAAGGTGCTCCTAAGGTTTGGGTTTGGTTTTATGATTTCATAATTCTGCTTTAAAATTCATGCTTTTGCCCTATACACCAAACCCTACATTGGTATCAAAGCATGCCTTATTAGGTTAAATCATATCTTGCTATGTTTATATAATAATGCCTAATTGTAAATATGATATGATCATATTTAATTTGTTTAGAATATTATTTATATGATGTGATCATATTTATTTAATCATAATTAGATTATGATGTATGTATCATTCTGTAAGGTTGCCCTGACATAGTGGCATATGTTCACTATGTAATGATGGTTGTCCTAGAATAATTATACATGCTATTATGTTTGTAGTATATCATGATTGATATATATTCATGTGTTTAGTATGATTTTAAATTAGAATGAGCAAGAGACCATGTAAAGCCCTCTATAAAAATTATATTAAGTTATAGTGCAATTAACCGATAGCAGAACCAATCTGGATGTCTAATTGATCAATCGGTGTCTAGGAAAGTGATTCATGATTGGTAAAGAGAGTGTGGTTTCTAATTGATTTCATTGTCTGACTTGGCTAATTTATTAATATCTAAGAAAAGCAACGGGGGACCCCACCTCTCTCCCACTTACCTGGCAGATTAGATTAATTTAATTCTAGATTAGGATGCTTAGAGTTATATTCACTATATTAAGGCCTTCTTTATGCTAGGTCATTATTATATCATGAATCATATTAGGTTTGTTGTATAACCATAAGTCCTATCATGGGGATTGATGTAATATTAATCTAGTGCATTAAGATGCTTACAGCATTTTAGGTATATTGCTTTATTGTGCAACCATAAGAGCAGTTATATTCCATTTTGACTGTATAGAAATGAAGGATCCTACTTAACTAAAATATTATAGTTTGTTGTGCTAACATAAGGCTATTAATATTTTAGAGGTCAGGGTTATGATGAGAATTGCATGAGATGTAATTGGAAAGAGTTTCCTACCTTTGAACTTATAAAAGGTTTGTTGTGCTAACACAAGATCTTTTATAAGAAATTAGGATCTCAATCCCACTAAGAAAACTAATTAGGGTTTCTCAACTATCATATTAGAGGGGTATAATTTTTGATAAAATAGTGGGAGACACAATTAAATTAAAGTTCTAATTTAATTATATTTGTCATCATGAGTTGTTTGCTTATATAATGTTCTTTGTTATGTAGATTAAATGGCTTCTTCACTTTCACTACATTCAATTTTGGATTCAAATAAATTGATCAGACATAATCATGTGGATTAGTTGAGAAACCTTAAAATAGTACTCAAATAGGAGAATCTCTCCTATATCCTCGAATCCCCTGATCCTAAGAAATTAGGGAAAGATGCCACAAATGAAGAAAATGTTGCTTATAAAAAGTGGCAAAATGATTCTCTTATTGTCAAATGCATCATACTAGCCTCCATGAGTAATGAGTTATAAAGGCAGCATGATGACATGGATACTCAGTCCATATTGCTTAATTTAAAAGAGCTTTATGGAGAGCAGAATAGGACTGCTAGATATGAGATATCTAAATAGTTATTCCATGCAAGGATGGCATAAGGGACATCTATACAAAACCATGTTCTAATGGGAATTGATCTAATCGCTTGATTAAGTTAATTAGGTTTCGTTATGGATGGGAAGTTAAGTTAAGATCTGATCCTATAATCAGTTTCAAAATTATTTTCTTAGTTTATTGTGAACTATCACATGAACAAACTAAATACTATCCTACCGGAGCTGTTAAATATGTTAAAAACAGCAGAGAGCCATATCAAGAAGAATAAGACTCTTCTTCTTGTAGATAGGATCTCCAAGAAGAAGATAGGTAAAAAGAATTCAAAGAGGAGGCTAAACCCTAAAGGTGGATTAAATAAGAGAAAGAAGGAGAAGAAGGCCTCCAGTTAGACAACTTGTTTTCACTGTGGCAAAGTAGGTCATTGGAAGAGGAATTGCAAGGCTTACCTTGCAACAATGAAGACCGATGCAAGTGTTGCACCAAAAGGTATGTATGAGATACATACAATTTTGTCATTAAATTCTTCTATTTTAAACTCTTAGATATTGAATACCGGCTATGGTTTTTATATCTACAAATCATTGTAGGGGCTATAGAACATTAAGAGTTTGAATAAAGGTGATTTCGAGCTCTACGGTGCTGGAGGAGAGTCCATCCAAGCAAAAGCTGTAGGGACAAATATATTGAAGTTATCTTCTAAAAAGATCTTAGAGCTGACAAATTATTATTATATGACTAAGATCATTAGAAATATTGTATCTATATCCTTGTTATTAAGACAAGATTATAGTCTTGATGTAATGAGCAAAGGTTGCTCGATTAAATATTCTAATGGAATTATTTATTCTGGCATTTTTAACAATGGCTTGTTGACTCTATTTTTGGATGATAATATTTTTCATGTTGATAGAAAATATAAGATAGAAGATATTAATAATACTTTGCTTTGGCATTATCGACTTGGTCATATTAGTAAGATCAGGATCAACAAGTTATACGAAAAAAAGTTCTTTGAACCTTATGAATATGAATCATTAGGAACTTGTGAATCATGTCTCATGGGCAAAATGACCAAGACTCCATTTAGTGGACATGGAAAAAGGATAAATGAGTTATTAGGACATGTACATTCAGATATATGTGGTCCTATGACAACTCAGGTCAGAGGAGGATACTCTTATTTTATAACGTTTACTAATGATTTATCAAGATTTGGATATGTGTATCTTATGAAATACAAATCTAAAACCTTTTATAAATTTAAAGTGTATCAAAGTATGGTCGAGAAACAAATTGAAAAGAGTATAAAAAACTTTCAATATGATCGGGGTGGAGAATACTTATCCAATGAATTTCTAAACTATCTTAAAGTAAATGGCATTCTCTCTTAATGGACTCCTCCTTATATGCCATAATTAAATGGTGTAGCTAAAAGAAGAAATCATACCTTATTAGATATGGTACGGTCCATGATGTGCTTTATAGAATTACCTATTTTCTTCCGGGATCACATCCTGAGGACCGTAGTGTATATTTTAAATAGAGTACCTTCTAAATCTATATCTAGTACTCCATATGAGATATGGAGAGATAAAAAATCTAATCTTAAGTATCTTAAGATATGAGGTTGTCCAGTATATGTCAAAAAAAATTTGGACATAAGCTAGATGCTAGATCAGACAGATGTCCATTTATCGGATATCCTAGAGATAGTATGGGACATCTATTCTACCATCCTATTGAACAAAAGGAGTTTGTAAGTAGGCATGCCACTTTCATGCAGAAAGAGTTTATCCTAGAAAGAGGCAGTGGGAAAAATATTGAACTTAGTAAAGTTCAAGAAGAAGAAATAGACATTTCTTAACCAAATAAATATATAAATATGGAAGAACCAGAATACACAACTCCTATCCATAGATCTGATAGAGTGCGACATGCACCTATGAGGTATGGATTTATCATCGATAATAATGAAGCCCAAGTCATTGAGAATGATGAACCTCTGACCTATACGAAAGCGTTCATGAGTAGGAACTCAGACAAATGGCTAGCTGCCATGCAATCTGAAATGGACTCAATGTACACCAACAAAGTATGGACTTTGGTGGATGCACTAGTGGGTGTAAACCCTATTGGGTGTAAATGGGTTTTTAAGAAAAAGATTGGAGCAGATGGTAAAGTTGAAACCTATAAAGCTAGATTGGTGGCTAAGGATTTCAGGCAAAAATAGGGGATTGATTATGCTAAAACATTTTCACCTATTGCCATACTCAAATCTATTCGGATTATCCTTGTCATAGCAGCATACCACAATTATAAAATATGGCAAATGAATGTAAAGGCCACCTTTCTTAATGGTTTTCTAAAGGAGGAGGTCTACATGTCACAGCCAAAGGGATTTATCTCAAATAAGAGACTAAATTAGGTATGCAAGCTTAAAAGATCCATATATGGATTAAAACAAGCATCAAGGAGTTGGAACATCCACTTTAATGTTACAATCAAAGAGTTTGGCTTCATCAAAAATATGGATGAACCTTGTGTGTACAAGAAGACTAGTGTGGGTGCCATAGTTTTCTTGGTTCTGTGTATAGATGACATACTCCTCATTGGAAATGATATCCCAATGTTGCAATCAATCAAATTATGGCTATCAAATAAATTTTTCATGAAAGACTTGAGAGAAGCATCCTATATATTTGGAATAAAGATCTATAGATATAGATCTAAGAGGATGCTAGGCTTGTCCCAGTCTAGGTACATTGACTTAATACTAAAAAGGTTCAGTATGGATGGGAGTAGAAAAGGTTGCTTACCTATGAGTCAAGGCATAAATCTCTCTAAGAAGATGTCTCTTAAGACACTTGAAGAGAGAAATAGAATGAGTTCTATTCCTTATGCTTCAACTGTAGGATCAATTATGTGCACCATATTATGTACCAGGTCTGATGTTGCTTATGCCTTAGTCATTGCAAGTAGATTTCAGGCTGATCTAGGAGAGGATCATCGAAAAGTTATGAAGAATATTCTTAAGTACTTGAGAAGGACTAAGAATATTTTTCTTGTATATGGAGGATCTGATCTTAAACTAGAAGCATATTCTGACTCTAGTATTCAATCAGACCCAGATGAAAGCAAATCCATTTTAGGGTATCTCTTTGCTCTGAATGGTGGAGCAATGAGTTGGAAGAGTACCAAGCAGCCAACTATAGCTGACTCAACCCCTGAGGTAGAATACATAGCTGCAAGTGAAGCCACCAAAAAAGCTGTCTGGATGAAGAAGTTCATCATTGAATTGGGTATTATTTCTGAAATTGAGAATCCAGTACCATTTTACTATGATAATACTAGAGCAGTTGCTCAAGTAAAGAAATCAAGATCTCATCATAAATTCAAGCATATTCTGAGATGCTTTCATCTCATTCATGAAATTATTGAAAGATAAGATGTTGTCATTGAACGAGTAGATACAAAGAACAACATAGCAGATCTGTTCACTAAGGCTTTACCACAGCAGCAGTTTGATCGCCACCTTGAATGTATGGGATTAAAATATAAGGGTGATTGACTTTAGTGTAAGTGGGAGATCGAAAGGAATATGCCCTCAAGCTAATCGAAATTTATATTTTGATGGGCTATTCTTTATCTTCCAAACTCATGTAATAAAAATTTTCAAATAAATAAAGATATTTATTTCATCATATGCTGCATCTTTATTTAAGATTATGATGAACCCCATAAATTAGGGCTATAGTTTTAAAGTTATGATGAAATCATACTAGTGAGATCTAAAATCTTAAAATCCTAATTTAAATATTTCTAGTCAATGGAATATTAAGTTAGGGATCAATGTTTGAGGTAAGACTGGCACATCCTTTGTATGCTCAATGGAGAAGGTGATTCATCTCACAATCACTTATGTATGACACTAATATAAGGATATGGGTGCTCATTAGAGAATGAGTTTACTGAATTGATCCAAGTCAAGAATATCTAATGGAGTCTTATCTATATATCAATAAATAGTTCTCATAGTGGGAGTTGTGCATGTGTTCTTTGACCTAAGACTACCATAGAATCTTATATATATGAATCCATATTTTGGTTCATACTCATTCATGACTCAGTCATATACGGGGTGATCTAGATATGGTGGATTATATATGTAGGTTGTGAGTAGGTCAACATGGAATCGATCACTCCTGGTAAGACAAGATCGCATCCTACCAACTTCAATCAAATGATGATTCAAGAAGTCTTTGATCAAAGCATGATGAAAATTAAAAATGATCTCTAATATTTCATTAATCAAATCATCATCATAAGATTGAGAGAAATATGAATATAATATTGGGTTTGACATATTTTCATACCTAAAGTCATATTCGGGATGCAAGGTGATCGAAGGATCCTATTGCACGATAACTTTTCACTGAAGGATATTTTTGTTATTTTCATCAAAATTTTATATCTTTCAAGTAGACATGATGCATTGCTAGATATCAATCTAGTCTTGTGGGTTTAATTAAATTTGATCATTAATTAGAAAGTGTTTTAATTGGTCAAATCGGATTAGCTAGTTTTGACCTAAATTATTTTGGTTGAGTTTTAACTAGATTAGGTCAAATCATATCTATATCCACTACTGGCTAGATGTGGAACCCAATGGGTCATACACAAAAAAAAATGATCAAGGATCTAATTGGATTAGACCATGTTTGCAAGTTGAACATGCTAGCTTATGTTGCAAACCCTAGCACATAGATTCGAATCGGGTTCCAATTTGGGCTAATTTTCATTTGATTTGAGCCAAATCAGATTTGATCTTGAATTAGGTGAAGCCTAGGTTTATTATCCTAGTTTTGGGTGCCACTTACCTGAGTCCCACATGCCAGAGACTCTCTCTCTTATGCGTGGGAAGATGTTTCATGCACTAGGGACTTCTTGAAGCATAGATGGTTGGCGCCAACTTTCTTTGACTTTTCCATCTTTTGTTTTACGTAAATATTGTTACATAATTTTTGGATTATGAAGAGGCATAAATGAGAGTCCTTTTGCTTCTTAAACTCCTCCATAATCCATCTAGAAAATGGGATAAGGAGCACTCCTTGCCGCCCACTCTACCTTGGCGGCCCTTGGATCAAGTCAAAACCCATGGGGCTTTGACTTTTCCACTCTTATCTCCATGCCTCCCCTCATGAATGGCATCCCATTTTTAGGCCATTGCATGGCCTACATCTCTGATCAAATGGTGGAGATTAATGGCACCACTTGAATGAATTATTGAGACTCTTCATAAAACTTACGTAGAATTAGTCCAAAGAGTCCTTCTACTTTAATGAACCTCTTGGACTAAGTCTACAAAATTTTAAATGGCCCAAAATCTAGATGGGCATGAGATATTATGATGGGCCATGAGATGTTGATGTTGGAAGGATGTGAGAAATTAAGATGGCACCCCTACGTACATTATAAATAGGAGCATGCACCGAGAGTCCAAAGCATCAGAAATTCCTCCTTTCTTACAAGAGTTTCTTATTGTCCAATTTTTTTTCTTTTCTTCTATTATCTAGATAAGGTCCTAACAAGGACAAGAAGTCTCTCTTAACATAAAAGACTAGGAAGAAAAATTAAAAAGAGAAGGAAAAAGAATGGAAGGCAAGGAAAAGGCTAGGAGGGTGACATTGAAGGCTAAGAAAGGTTCTACCCAAATAATTAAAATTCTTATTATAAAAATTTTAATTAAATTAATCAGAGGTGCTGATGTATTGATCAAGTCTCCACGTGGATCAACATTGAAGGGTGAATACGTGGGCACCTGGTGGAAACCCTGATGGACTGCTACCGACAATCAGAGTCAAATTAGGGTTTAGCGATTGAGGTATGTTCCAATATCCTCTTATATGTTATGAATGCATATTATATGATTTAAATTCTAATAAGGTGATCCTAGGGTTTGGGTTTGGTTTTATAATTTCATAATTCTACTTTGAAATTCATGCTTTCATCCTGTACACCAAATCCTACAAAATCCAAGCATATCGAGCAACGATATCATCTCATCCACGATTACCTCGAGAAGGGATACATTGAGGTCAAGAGAATTGATACTGTAGATAATGCGGCTGACCCATTGATAAAGTTGTAGAGCCAACAGAAGATTGAAGCCCATCTTGAGAAGATGGGACTTAGATTTGTAGCCAATTAGCTTTAGGTCAAGTGGGAGTTTATTAGATGTGTGCCCTCGAAGCTAGATTGGGTAAACACTTGTTATACACTTCTAAGGATAATTTTATAATTTTAATTATAAATTAATAAAAAAAATATTTTCTATCATAGTGTAGATTTAAAGTGTCTGTGATACATCCTTTGAGTTAGTGGTAATGATAGTTCATATTTTCAAGAGTTAAAAATTTAAGACATGAATTCTCATAATTAACTCATAAATTTCTCCTGACCGTAGGAACATCACGAGGATGGTGATCGATCCAGAAGGTTGGCGTACTATCACTTTCTTAGGATAGATATATCTTGAGTCTACGAAGTGGAGACACTGGAGCGAGATTATAGGCACTCGTTAGAGAATGAGGGCACTGAGCATGATCACCTCGAGCAATCATAAGAAAGTCTATCTTCTCATCGATGATTGGCTTGATGCTGTAGTGGTGTGTCTGGTTCTTTACCTAAGGTGCATTGATAGTTCACATTGAGGGTGTTATAGTTTGACTATATCATAACTCGATCTCCTAGCCATTTGAAATTCTGAGGTGTATGTTTGCTATAACATGTTCATTGTAGAAATTGAATTATACCAATAGGAGATTTATCTACCTCGCTAGATGAGGATTAGTCCTATGATAATCATGAGATTGAGTTCTTAAGCCCATGACTATGGTAGAGTGAAGATGATAGAAAGAGTTTCTATTATGATTTTATATTGAAGTTGAATCGAATGATTAATTCATATGATGGATGTTGGGTTTGATGAGTTCACCTTAATCCTAATTCTATCGGGGCTCAAGATAGAAGAATCCAATCACACAGGTAACTACCCTGAGAGATTTGCTTTTAGTTCTAATGGGTTGCCACCATATACTACTAGGTGTCATTGGTGGATTTTGGGAGCAATTAGAATGATTTTGATGATCGATCATTCTAATTGTATGAATCAAAAAAGTTCTGGTCCATCAAAAAATATTTTGATGATGTCGATGATAGAGGTTGCAACATATCTCATTACCATATGAAACTAAATCTAACTGGATCACACAAATAAGTGTTTGAGTCTGGATGTCATCAATTGAGCTAATCCAGTTCGATTGATTTGGATAATATCCAATCATGTTCAAGATAATCATGCTAGCACACGATTGAGCCTAACTTTCTCCTTCTATAATCTTTCTGATTCATCGCAACTAAGTTAAATTTGATTTGACTCATTCTTATCTCTTGAATAGGTTTAATTTTATCTTATTGAAATCTATCAAAGTTAGATTAATTGTAGAAATTAAATCCATTCATGGTGAAATTGGACTAGGGTCAAAAGTTGACCTTATTAAGAGAACTAATGGTCACCTAATCAGAGGCTTCTAGAAAATTTTTTGAGAATAATTTTTCTTTAATTTTTTGATATGTGATTGGGCTCGAGTCATAATTTGGGTGAGCCCAATTTCATGATTTTTTGTGGTGCCTAGATTGGGTTTCTAATAGATTTTGTTTTGGATCAAACTCTTGAAGGCAGGAGTCCCATATGCCATGGTCTCCTCCTTATCCTTTCTTCTTGCCAACTTGGAAGTAGTTTTGGATGACAAAACCTGATGAATATTAGGTGGGCAATGTGGGTTATCAGATTGGAGTCCTAGATAATCAAGCAAATGAGTTGCTCGATCATTTAGGAGTCTAGATGGTGCAAGGATCTTCTATAAAAACATAAGGCATTTGTAGAATTCTGATTGCCATGCCCATATGCTACCACCCCTTCCATCTTCCATGCCCCCTTTGATCCTCTCTCTCCCTTCTTCTACATGCTAAAAGTTGGGCTCAAATTAGAGAAGAACATTCAATCTAATTTGTGAAGAGTTCATCATCTAAGCGATGGTGTTCGTGAGACGGACAAGCTGCCTTTAGAAGTTTTTTTGAAGGTTCTTCAGATCAGATTTAGATCTGATCTTTGGAAAAAGATTCATGAGGAGAAGACATCTAGATCTTGCATGAGTGGACATTGGTAGAGGCCAGGCGCATGCGTGGCTCCCTCTAGAACCTCAGAAAAGTTTAGGAACATCATAGGATAATCAGATTATCCGAACAAGATAAGAAATTAAATCTAATTTAATTTTATTTTTAATTTTTAATATCAAATCACCATGATAGGATCTAAGAACTTTTAGATCTGATTGGATCATTTAAAAATTTTTTAAAAATATTTGCCTCAGATTTGATCAGATCTGCACGATCCAATGCTGAAAAATGAGAATTTTCTTCATAATTTGGTCTAGCAGTTGATCAAACCGAATCAAGTATTAGTTAGGTGGGATCAAGAGTGCTTAGAATTGACTAGCCCAATAGGATTAAGCTTGGGTTAAGGTTGACTCGCATTCACATGTGGTTGACCAAATCAAGACCTAATTTGGCTCCATGGTTTGAGCTTAGATTGTAGGCTAACTCGATTGGTTCTGATTCGATAATTTGGTGTCTGTGGTAAGTTTGGCAGATATGATCGACTGATTTTTAATTAGAAGTTACACAATCTGAATGCATTCTTACCAAGTTAATGGCATATCTCTTCCACCGATCTCACTTACGTAGCCATTTGTGTCAATCCAATTCTGATTAGAGGTGGCTAACAATTCGAGCTAACCCATGCCACTAGGCTAGTCATAATTATTATGACTAAGTCAAGTCAAGTTTAAAGAGACCTGAATCAAATCTTTCTAAAAAAATATTAAGTCATAGGTCTTCCACCATTGTAGATGTGCGAGCCCTTCTTAGGGTTGATTGTTCTCGACTGATTATAGTGGTTTAGTTGCACTGGAAAGATGCAACCCTATCTATTAGGCATTGGATGCTACAGGTTAGAGGATGGGCTGGGCTCAACATTCTAGATACAGTGAGGATCCCAATCAAAAATTCAATTTATGCAAATGGTGGGTCTGACTTAACTAAGGAGTGGATCAATATTTTGGATATGGTGAGATTCATGAATTAGAGATCAGGTTTGGATATACCATGATTAGAGAATCATTGGACAAGATTTATCCATTCATCAATTGACCCATCACCAATAACTGTTAGGGGAGATGGTGAGCCAATTGGTGGGATCGCACCATCCACTAGAAATCATTGATCGTGGAGATTTTCGCAACTCTACCAAGAAAGTATAGGGATCTGAGTAAATAGTAGGAGCCTAATTTATTTAAAAATGAAATCTCTAGATAAATTGGTTATGTCTAATTACAAAATCTTACTAAAAATTTTGACACATCTATAAATTGACGGGACCCAACTATAAGTATTGGCTTCAAAACTTTAAAATTATTTTGGATTCTGAGAAGTTGACTCATGTGTTGAAATAGGATCCTCCCACTTTACCAACCCATCCATCCGCTAAACAGAGAGCATCTCTAGAAAAGTGGATGGATGAAGATAATAAAGCCAGGAATTACATGTTGGGCTCGATGTTTGATAAGCTCCAATGCCAATATGAAGACATAAAGACTAGCCATTAAATGTTGGCTCACTTATAAGAGTTGTTTGGTGAACAGAGTCGCGCAACCAAATATCAAGTCACTATGAGACTTTTTAAGGCTTAGATGCATGATGGGCAGTCGGTTCAAGATCATTGTTTAATGATGATCAAGAACTTAGAAGAGCTTGAGAAGCTTGGTGTCAAGTTAGATCAGGATCTACAAATTGATATAATCCTACAGTCCTTGACTGATGTGTGTAGGTAGTTCATCATGAACTACCATATGCATAAACTGCAAAATACCTTGGTTGAGCTTATGAATATGCTAGTCACTGATGAGCTTTCCATGAAAGATTCTAAAGGCTCAGTAGTTGCTGTGGAGCGAACTTCCTCCAAGAGAAAGTCTTTTGGAAAAAAGAAAAAGATCATGAAGAAGTAGAAGATGGAAGGTGAGAAGAAGAAGACCGCTGATAAGAAAAAATATTTTCATTGCAACACCGATGTCCACTGAAAGTGGAACTACCCTCTATAATTGGCTAGCTTGAAGAACAAGAAGGAGGTAGGTCCTTTTGGAGGTATGCTTGTTATAAAATCTAATCTTACGGTTTCTTCTGCATCCAGTTAGGTGCTTGACTCTAGATCGAATGCTCATTTGTGCCCTTCTATGTAGGGTCCTGAGGATAGCGGGAGGCTGGGAGATGGTGAGATGATCCTGCACGTTGGAAATAGAGGAAGAGTTGGCCATGAGAATCTATCCTTTTTTACTACCATTAGGATTAGATTTAATTCTTAGGGATTATTTTTATGTGCCTACAGCAAGTAGGAATTTTATTTTTGTTTCTTCTTTAGCACAGGAAGTCTATGTAATTAGTTTTCTTAAGGACCATTATAATATTCTTTATGAAAAAAATAAAATTAGAAGTAGTTTTTTTATAAATGATTTCTATTAGTTACATATTAATGTTTCTATTTTCAATATCGAGCAAAACATGAATGCCATAGGATCAAAGCGACCTAGGGATAGTCTAAATAATAGGTATCTTTGGCACCTTAGGCTAGGTCATATAGTGGAAGACAATGTTAACAAATTGAAGAAATTCAAACTATTGAGTTCATTGACTTTTGAGTCATATCTGATTTGTGAATCATACCTTCATGGCAAAATAACCAAGCTACCTTTTGTAGGACATGGGGAAAGGGCCACGACCTACTTGCCCTAGTACATACAGGCATGTGTGGTTCATTTGATGTGCCAGCCAGAGGCAATTATATCTAGTTCACCATCTTTACCGATGATTTATCTCAGTATGGGTATGTGTATTTAATGCGATGTAAGTTTGAAGCCTTTGAAAAATTCAAGAAATTAAGACTCGAAGTAGAAAAATAAATAGAAAAATTTATTAAGATTCTTCGATCACATCAAGGAGGTGAATACCTTAGTCAGAAATTTCTAGACTATCTTAAAGATAATGGCATAGTCTTATAATAGACTCTACCTAAAATGCCTCAACTCAACGAGATTTCAAAATGAAGAAATTAAATCCTATTAGATATGGTCCGATCCAGATGAGTTTCATAGACCTTCCTGAGTTTCTTTGGAAACATAGTCTAATGATCGTTATATCTTTATTGAATAGGGTTCCTTCTAAAATCGTTCCTACCATACCATATGAGATATGATATAGTAAGAAACCAAGTTTGAGTCATCTTAGAATTTGAGATTGTTTGGTGCATGTCAAGAGACAGTAGGCGGACAAGTTAGAATCTAGGTCCTTTTGAGCTAGGTTCATTGGATATCCTAAAGAGTCGTTAGGATATTATTTCAATCTTTCAGAAGACCACAATATGATTGTGAGTCGATATGTCATTTTTTTTGAAAAATAGTTTATTCAAGATGGTAGCATCGAAAGATAGATTAGGCTTGAGAAGAAGATCACCTAATAGCAACGAGCTAAGGAACCTATGGAACCTAATTAGATTGAGCCAATCTAAACACTACCTCCTCCACCTTGAAAATCAACTAGGATTTTCCATCCTCCTAAAAGATATTTAGGTACTATTCAAGAGGATGTAAAGAAAATGTTCCTCATAAGAAATAAGGTTCATGTTAATGATCCCAAGACCTATGATGAGGCAATATCATATACTGATTCCGAGAAATGGTTAGAGGCAATGAAGTCAAAAATTGACTCAATGCACTTAAACCAAGTTGGGATCTTGGTAGATCCATCTGAAGGTATTGTACCTATTGGGTGTAAATGGATCTTCAAGAGAAAGATAGGTACCAATAGAAATATAAAAACATTCAAAGCTAGGCTCGTAGCAAAAAGGTATTGTCAGCATGAAGGTATTGACTATCCGGATATCTTTTCGCCAGTTGCCATGCTAAAATCCATCCACACACTACTTGTTGTTGCCGTCTATTCCGATTATGAAATAGGTAGATGGATGTAAAAATGACATTCTTAAATGGATATCTTGAGGAAGATATCTATATGGAATAGCCATTCGATTTCACATCTATTGATAGTGATCACAAGATCTGCAAGCTGCAAACGTCCATATATGGACTTAAGCATGAAGAAAAACTTGCAGAATTTCATGTTTGAATTTTAAAATATTTTTAAAATAATATGCAGCTGAAGATGCAAATTAAACTATTTAATCTATAATAGTATATAATGAAATTATTAAACCCTACATCAAAAATCTATAACATGTTATGATGCAAATATAAATTTAAAATTAAATTAATCATAAATGGTATTGATCATATCAATACCTAGATCTAGAATAATTCTAGATCTAATCCTAGATCATATCAAGATTACCAAAATATCAAATCTCTTACCTTTGCATGGGTCGAGAACTCTACAGTTAATTTTCATTATTACTTTTAGAGCCACACATGCGTCCGGCCTCTACAGGTGATCCTCACGAACCTGCAACATAGATCGGAGATTCGTCGAACGAAGATCCGCTCAAATTGCTAGCTTCTCATGGATCCCTCCTGATGGTTAATCAAATACATGTTCTTCGGATCTCTTGGATACTCCAAGAGATGAAGAACATGAGGAGAAATAAGGAAGGAATCCAAATCTTGGATCTTCCATAAATCAAAAAATAAAATAAAGAAAAAATAAATCCTAAGAGAAGATAAATCTTCTCCTTCAGGACATCAATGGTTGATGTCTTGAAAACATCTCTATGCTAGGACAAGAGGAGACCTTCTCCTCTAGGATTTTTTCTAAGTTTCTAGATTTAAGATTTCTGATTTTATTCCTATAAAATTCTCCTAAAAATTGGAGAAGAAGGGTTCTCCAAGAAACCCTAAGAGATGACTTTTCTTCTCTTCTCCTTCTCTCATCAGGACATGATCAAATCACATCCAAAAAGAATATCATGCCCTAACAACTTGAAGCACTTATCCCCACATCCTATTCCTCTCTCTCTCAGATTTTTATCACATAAAAATCATAAAGAATACACAAGAGAAAAAATATATAAAAGAAAAATAAAGAGAAGACAATCTTCTCTTACCTTGTCTCTTCAAGACATCAACATTTGATGTCTTAGTTGAAAGCTCTTCTCCAAGAATCTTGGTGCCACAAACCACCCCATTCCTTCTCCTCATTTTCCTTTAATTTTTTATAATTTTTTTAGGATTTATCACATCCTCTAACCATCTGAAAGGAGGCACCTCAATTTAAGACCAACACTAGGTCAAAGTCCAAGTCTTAGAAGGAGTCTCATGGGGCATCCAACTCTTAGATGCCCCTCCCTTAATTTTTGGCATGTAACCATTGATTCTCATGCACAAAAGAAAGATAATGTGGTGCACAAAAGGGTTGGTGGGCATAGGAGAGGAATCCAAAATAAGAAGGAAAAGATTTGGTCAAAAGGGACTCTTCCAAGTAGGAAACAAATCACAACTTCTTTCAAGTTTTGACCAAGTCATAACAAACTCCCAAAAAAATCTGATATGTGGGCATGGAGACTCTCCTTAGGCATGGGAATGTACATTAACATCAAAAATATAATTGTGGGGCATGAGCTTTCTTAGGCATAAGAGAAAGAGAGAGAGTTCCAGTCCAACTGGGACTCCTCTTGTTTGACTAGGTCAAAATAGGTTTGGACTCGATTTAAATTATATTTAAATTAGATTAAATACAATCCAATTAAGGGTAATTCTAGTACAACTAGGAGTCCAATTAAATCAAGATTTAAATCTAATTTAAATCCTAAGTCAATTAGGTGCACCCAAGTCCTAGTCAAACAAGAAATTGTTCTTTTTTGCAATTGGCTTATCCAATAAATCAATTAGATTTAATCTACTTAAATCAAAACTAATTTTAATTAAATCTAATTCAGTTAGACCTTATCTCAGCCCAATTGCTCAATCAAATTGAGCTAATTAGTAATTCAATTGCTAATTGATCCTCCTGCAACACTTGCATTAGGTCAAACATCAATCGCATTGAATGTTTGACCTCGAAACGATTCTCAATCGTCGATTAACCATCTGATTAGGTTACAAGATCTAATGTGTGTGACCCCATAGGTTCAAACCTATGCTGATAGCACTAGAACCAATTTTTGTATCAATCAAAGTTACCATATAGCAATGGTTCCCAACGTCCGATTAGGTTGAATGTATGCAAAGCAACATTCTTAGAACCCTGGCCCATGGTTACCGTATAATTTGTCCCCATGATCAATAATGCTCAAGATGACTTTGAGTATCCTATCAAACACTTATACAAGTCATCTCTATTGTATCACAAAATTTTGCAAATCCCGTGATAACTCGTAAGAATTATCTTGGCCTAGATTTTGCTAAATTGAAACACAATGAGACATTCTCTTCCTCAAGCTAATCAAGAGTGGTCAATTCCATCTTGACTCATACACCAACTTTATAAGTACTAGACTGTACCTAAAAACCTTTCGAACCTATATTAGAAATACAGGCAGTCTGGCACCAAAGTATAGTAAGTTGCTTGCAAGTCACCGTGGTGATCTTAGGTCAAAGGGACACTTATACCCATTAGCCTTAGCTAGCTACTCTTTACAATAGAGTGCTATATTAATCATGTTCAGTGCAGATGTGCTCCTACATCTCACCTTGATGCCATACTAGTGTCTCCATACCACTTGATTATGAGGACAACCAATGCATATGGCATACAATGACCTACACTCAATAAGTTATCATCCTTGTTAATAACTTATCATTTGATCGTGAATAATATAAGAACCATCCAATAAATCCTCCTTTATCAATTAATTATGGTTCTAAGGACTTCATCATAATTTAGGAGTTTATTTAAAAAAGATAAAATTTTTATAATCAATCAGCCAAATAACTATTATTATTAGATAATTCATATACTAATTTCAATCATCTACCACTTAGATGATTGGCTTTAGGACATATTTTTTAATAACTTCCACTTGGACTAAAGTCAATCAGAATGATATCAAATATCCTATCTCTTACTTGAGTTCATAAAACTCCTTAGTTTCGAGGCCTTAGCAAATGGGTCAGTCAACTTCTCCTTTTACATCGATCTTCTAAAGATCGACATCACCCAGATCAGATATCTAAGGTGAAAGTGATGCAGAATATGCTGGTCCTTGGATATTTTAGCCTATGCTATGACTCCAGTGCTATGATAGGACTGGAGCATTGGTGGAGGGTGCCACTCCCAACAAGCTAATGAACCTCAGCAACTGCGTAGCTTACATAGCAGCATCGTATGCAACAATGTACTCTACATCACTAATTGAATAGGCTAAAGTATACTGCTTGGAATATTTTCAGCAGATTGCTCCTATAATTAGGGTATGATCCGACATTCTCTTGTTGTCATCTTGTTTTAACTAAAATTAAAACAACCATATATTTTAAGTCAATACTTCCATATTTGAGTCATTGAATCTTAGTATTTCTCAAATACTTAAGGATTGTCTATACAATCTTTCAGTAGCTATCACTTGGATTAGACTAGTATCTGCTTACTAACTCTAGTTTGTATATCATGTCTGATCTCGTACATGGAGAAATAAGATGATAGCTAAACCTTTATTCCTTGCAATGCTGGAATGCCATTTCTGATTAAGAGAATTTCATCCTCAAATATCATAAGAAATAACACTACAAAATATTTTACCCAATTATAAATATAGAATTTATCTTTGTTCATAACAAAGATATATGTTCAGAACATATGTTCGAACTCTATGATGATACTCAGACGGGCTTTATAGGTCCTTACCTTCCCGTCTATGTTACTTTGATCCTATTAAAAATTTATTTACACCGAATGGGTTTTATCCTTTCAGGTGAATCAACTAGTGTCCATACACTATTGATTTTCATAGACTTCAATTCAGATCATATGGCTCCAAGCCACTTCTCAGAGTCAGGCCATTGCATTGTATCTCAATAGGTGATCGGATCCTTGTTGTTCACATCAAGCTCAACAGGATCGCCATTCTGGACCTAGATACTAAAGTATCTATCCAACTAATATGGTACTCTACTAAATCTTCTTAAATGTGATACTTTAGTGGGCTTCAAATTTGATCTGACCAAATTTGATTCTATAGGTTTACCAGATAACGTCGATTCTTTTCTACCAGTCAAACTTTTACAAGTTTAACTTGACAGGCATCAGTTCCTTCTTTAAGAAACTTCTTTCCAAAAGGAATGCCCTACTGCTGATGAACATCTTATGTTCTTTAGTATAGTAGAATTAATAATTTTCAAACACTTATTGGATCAGGATCTAAGTCTATCTATGTGCAAATCTTTGACATAGGCTAATCAACTCCAAACCCGAAGGTGAGAGAGTCTACTTCTATGCCCGATCCATATCCCATATGGAGTCTTTACAATAGATTTACTTGTTATAAATTCAGAGTAAAACTAGTAGCCACAAGAGCACAGCACTGAAGCAGGAAGACAAGTGAATCCTATCCTGGATTGAACCAAGTCTAACAAAATTCAATTTTCTTATTTCAAATGCACTATGTTCTGAAAAGAAATCCACTAAGAGAGAATCCTATTCTCTCCTAGATATATCACAAACTTACTGGATAAGTATTTTTCTTCTCAATCTGATCGAAGAGTTTCAATATCCTTTCCAGTTTATTTTCTTTTTTCATTATTGAATCATTTTTACATTTCAAATACTTCAGGCTAGATGCACCCATGCCTAGATAGATCGTCTGTAATAAAATAATAATATCTTTCTTTGGCACTTAAGTTTATAAGTCCACATACATCACTATATATGGGACTTAGAACTTTATCGGCTCCTTCACCTTTTTTAGTAAAAGGTGACTTTGTCATCTTTCCATGAAGACAAGATTCACAGGCTATCAATGATTCACAATCATTGGTGTCGAGGTTTTTCTCTCAAGCTAACCTATTTATCCTATTCTTGTCAAGATAGCTAAGCCTATAATGCCAAAGATAGATATCCATGACATAATCTAACTTGGGTGTGTACATTACACTTAACAGGTTGTATAAATATTAAATATCATTTTTCTATTATCCATGTATTACTATAATATTATTCATAATAATATCATAATATTCTTCTTTATTAATAAATGATAACCATCTCTGACCAAAAGGCCATCAGAGATCATATTTATCATAAACGATGGACAATAGTGACAATCACTCAATATGACATCTATTGAAAATAAGCTTGACAATTCCTAAAGCTAGGATTGGAACAAGACTTTCATCCCGAACATTCAGATATTTCTCATCATTTTCAAATATCCCACTTACTTGTAGTCTTTGCAACAAATTATATAAGACTACCAGCATCTAATACTCATGTAGTAGAATTATATATAGAGAAATTTTAAGGTGTTATCATATAACATCCTTAATGAGCAACTTTTGCTCTTTTTTCTTGTTCAGCCTATTATAGTCAAGAAAAGCAAGACAAATCTTCTTCCTATGATCCTGCTTCTAACATTAGAAGCATAATGCCTGATTTGGATTAACCTTGGACTAATTATTTTGATTGGACTTTGAAGCTCCAATATGAATCCATTCGTATTGCTGAACCAAATTCAACTTTCAATACTAATTATCGAAGCTGGATCCCATAAGTCATCACTATCTGACAGTGATAGAAGCAATTAGGGTTTAGCCTTAATTTAAGAATAGAGAACAATGACCTATTGTATATGAATTATATTAAGCCTAAAGACTTGGACTTTAGTCTAAAGGTTCTTCCACTATTTTGTTCAAACTAGTAGCCTCTACCTCCAATTCGAGGAATTACATTAATTTTCTAGTAGGTACTAGAATCTGTATAGACTGGACACAAGCCCAACTTTGGTTGGCTAACCCATGTACATCTAAGGGTAGGTTCATTATCAATTGTTTCTCCAAACAATTTCTAGTAATTTAATTTTGCCCTAGAAACCTAATTGGTAGGCTTTGGCCTCCACTATAAGGATCCAATTAGGTCCAACCATTAACATGACCATACTTGGTGCATCTAACCAATGAATGATTAAGTCCAACTTTGGTTGGCTAACCTAACCACCATTAGAGAGATACATCCAAGTCGTCATATGATGAATGATCATTTTATTAGTCAACAAGCGCCAAACCTTTGGGCATGCAATGATTATTGAGTTAATGGACCCATTATCAAATACCTTAATGAGAGACTATGACTCAGTTATCCCCATAACTTTATCATTTTAAGGATCTAATAATTTTAGAGGATTTAAATTATTAGTGATTTAAGGATAGAAAGAACATGGACCAATTTGCTCTCACTAACTTCACCAAGTCAAGTCCTCCCACTATCTTCACAAGTTATTGATGAGGACTAGGATCAATTTTGATCCATGGGCACCTAGATCAATCTCACTGAATGAAATCAGTCTCACTAATTTCCTATGTGACATGGGTTAGCTCGAATCAATGAACAACCTAATCAAGACCTGATTAACTGTAGGTAAGTGAGATCGATGGGACGGTCTGCCAAGGCTTGCCTTAGACACCATAAAATATAGCCAAGTAAGCAAGTTATCAATTAAGAACCACCAGTCTGGAATGCCAAACTTACCTTAGACACCAATTGGTTCATCAGTTTTTATTTGGTCTGCCTAAAGACTCGAGCTCGACCACTTAGCCATAATCAGTATCCATTTGTTAGATGTATGGACTTTGATCAACTACAACTATTGAATTGATCTATAGAAAAGAAATGACCTAATCCTAATTAACTATTAATTAGGTTTGATCAATTTCTTAACTTAGTCCATATTTAATCTAACCTTAGGTCTAACCTAGTGAATGACCTGATCAAGCTAACCCATAACCCTTTAACCCATATTTTATGAAATTATTTTAGGATCTTTAAATCACAAACCTAGATCCTAAACAATCACTTAATTCTCAATTAAGTTCAAAACTTATGGGTTTAGATTTATGGAACCTCATAACTAATTTTTTATTTTACTATTTAAAATATTTTTTAAATTATAAATACTTTACTTTGAATCAAATTCAAATGATGGTTTTAGATCTTATTTATTTTAATATTTCGATCATGTCCTAAAATTTTGTAGAAAGTAAGTTCTCAATTTAAATTCTACAAAATAAATATATCATATATATACATTCTATATTCAAAACAAAAATTACATATCAACATATGCAATAAGAGGATCTAGATTTAAATATAAAATACATCATATGGATCTTATCATAAATTATTTAAAATTAAATTTAAAATTTAAAAATAAATTATAAATTACTTTAGATCTCATCTAATATTTTTATGATTTAGATTTCTTGGATAGCACATACTAGGACAACCTTTCCACTGTAATGGATAAACTTTACAGCAGGACAACCTTATGGCATTATGTACAATCCTGATATTATTTAGATCTAATCTAAATAATCTAAAATAGATCTAATATGTATTTAATTTTAAATTTAAATCAAAAAATTAAATCATAAATTTTCTTAGATCTAATCTAAATAATTCATGATTTAGGTTCAAATCAACACATACTAGGATAATCTTTTCATTGTAAGGGATTAACCCTACAACAGGACAACCTTATGGCAGTATGTGTGATCTTTAATTAATTTTAATTTTTAGATTTATTCTTAAGCATATATAAACATGTTATAAAAGAACCTGGCTCTGATACCACTGAAGGAAAACATGCAGGGTTTCATGCTTGAATTTCAAAATATTTTTGAAATAATATGCAGCGAAAGATGCAGATTAAACTATTTAATCTATAAAAGCATGTAATCAAATTACAAAAACCTACATCAAGGATCTATAACTTGTTATGATGCAAATATAAATCTAAAATTAAATTAATCATAAGTGATATTGATTATATCAATATCTAGATCTAGAATAATTCTAGATCTAACCCTAGATCATATCTAGGTTACCAAGAGATCAGATCTCTTATCTTTACATGGGTCGAAAACTCCGCAGTTGATTTTTGTTATTTCTTTTAGAGCCGCACATGCATCCGTTCTCTACAGATGATCCACACGAATCTACAACATAGATCGAAGGTTCGTCGAACGAAGATCCACTAGAAGTCTCGTAGATCCCTCCTGATGGTTAATCAAATACATGTTCTTCAGATCTCTTGGACACTCCAAGAGATGAAAAATATGAGATAGAATAAGGAAGAAATCCAAACCTTAGATCTCCCATAAATTAAAAAATAAAATCAAGAAAAAATAAATCCTAAGAGAGGATAAATCTTCTCCTTTAGGACATCAATGGTTGATGTCCTAAAAATATCTCTATGCTAGGACAAGAGGAGACCTTCTCCTCTAGAATTTTTTTAAGTTTCCAGATCTAAGATTTTTGATATTATTCATATAAAATTCTCATAAAAATTGGAGAAGACGGGTTCTCCAAGAAATCCTAAGATAAGACCTTTCTTCTCTTCTCCTTCTCTCATCAGGACTTGATCAAATCATGTCCAAAAAGAACATCATAACCCAACAACTTGGAGCACTTATCCCCACACCCTATTTCTCTCTCTCTCTCTCTCAAATTTTTATCAAATAAAAATCATAAAGGATAAACAAGAGAAAAAATACATAAAAGAAAAATAATGAGAAGACAATCTTCTCTTACCTTGTCTCTTCAAGACATCAACCTTTGATGTAGGCTCTTCTCCAAGAATCATGGAACCACAAACCACCCAACACCCTCTCCTCCTTTTCCTCTAATTTTCCATGATTTTTATGGGATTTATCACATCCTCTAACCATCTGAAAGGAGGTGCCTCAATTTAAGACCAAGACTAGGTCAAAGTCCTAGTCTTAGAAGGAGTCTCATGGGGCGTCCAACTCTTGGACGCCCCTCCCTTAATTTCTGGCATGTAACCACTGATTCGCTTGCACAAAAGAATGATAATATGGTGCACAAAAGGGTTGGTGGATGAGGAAGAGGAATCCAAAATAAGAAGGAAGAGATTTCGACAAAAGGGACTCTTCCAAGTAGGAAACAAATCCCAACTTCTTCCAAGTTTTGACCAAGTCATAATAAACTCTCAAAAAAAATCTAATATATGGGCATGGAGACTCTCCTTAGGTGTGGGAATGTATGTAAACATCAAAAATATAATTGTAGGGTGTGAGCTTTCTTAGGCACTAATGAAAGAGAGACAGTCCCAGTCCAATTGGGACTCCTCTTGTTTGACTAGGTCAAAATAGGTTTGGATCCAATTTAAATTATATTTAAACTAGATTAAATGCAATCCAATTAAGGGTGATCTTAGTCCAACTAGAATCCCAATTAAATTAGATTAAATCAAGATTTAAATCTGATTTAAATCCTAAGTCAATTAGGTACACCCAAGTCCTAGTCAAACAAAGAATTGTTCTTTCTTGCAATTGGCTTATCCAATAAATCCATTAGACTTAATCTAATTAAATCCAAACTAATTATAATTGAATCTAATTCAATTAGACTTGATCTTAGCTTGATTGCTCAATCAAATAGAGCCAATTAACAATCAAATTACTAATCGATCTTCCTGCAATACTTACATTAGGTCAAACATCAATTACATTGAATATTTGACCTCGAAATGATTCTCAATCATCGATTAACCATCTGATCAAGTTATAAGCTCTAATGTGTTTGATCCCATAGGTTCGAACCTAACTCAGTAGTACAAAAATTAATTGCTATATCAATCCAAGTTACCATACAGCAATGATTTTCGACGTCCGGATAGGTCGAATGAATGCAAAGCAACATTCTTAGAATCCTAGCCCATGGTTACCATATAATTCATTTCTATGACCAATAATGCTCAAGATGACTTCGAGTATCCTGTCAAACACTCATACAAATCATCTCTATTGTATCTTAAAATTTTGCAAATCTCGTGACACCTCATGAGGATTATCCAGGCCTAAGTTTTGCTAAATTAAAACACAATGAGACATTCTTTTCCTGAAGCTAATCAAGAGTGGTCAATCCCATCTTGACTCTCACACCGACTTCATAAGTACTTGACTATATCCAAAAATTTTTTGAACCTATATTAGAAATAGAGATAGTTCGGCACCAAAGTATAGTGAGTTGCTTGTAAGTCACCGTGGTGATCTCAGATCGAAGGGATACTTATATCCATTGGCCTTAGCTAGATATTCTTGATAGTAGAGTACTACATTGGTCACGTTCAGTGCAGATGTACTCCTATATCTTACTTGGATGCTATACTAGTATCTCCACATGACTTGATTATGAGGACAACCAATGCATATGGCATATAGCAACCTACACTCGATAAGTTATCATCCTTATTAATAACTTTTTATTTGATCGTGAATAATTTAAGAACCATTTGATAAATCCTTTTTTATCTATTGATTGTGATTTAAGGACTTCATCATAATTTAGGAGTTCATTTAAGGAAAATAGAACTTTTATGATGAATCTACCAAATAACTATTATTATTAGATAATTCATATACTAATTTCAATCATTTACCACTTAGATGATTGGCTTTAGGACATATTTTCCAATAAAGCAAACATCTCAGAGCTGGAATGCTCGTATCAATGATGTGATCAAATCATTTATTTTTATTAAAAATGAGGAGGAGCCTTGTATTTTCAAAATGATTAGTGAGAGCGCTGTTATCTTCCTCATATTATACGTCGATGACATCCTCCTAATTGAGAATGATATTTTCATGTTGACCACGGTCAAAATATGGTTGTCTAAAAAGTTTTTTATTAAAGATCTAGGAGAAGCATCCTTTATTTTAGGAATTAAGGTCTATAGAGATAGACCAAATAGGATGCTAGGACTTTCACAGAAGATGTACATAGAGGAGGTGCTAAAGAGGTCTAGCATGAAGAACTCCAAAAGAGGTTTAGTATCCTTTAGACATGGCATTCATCTATCCTAGAAAATGTGCCCTAACACACCTGAGGAGATTGAACCCATGAGCAAGATCCCTTATGCTTCGACAATAGGGAGCCTCATGTATGTCATGCTATGTACACGACCTGATATTGCCTATGCCGTGAGTGTCACAAGTAGGTATCAGTTGAATCTAGGTGAAGAGCACTGGACTTTCACGAAATGTATCCTTAAGTACTTAAGAAGGACTTAGGATATATTTCTAGTCTTTGATAATGGAGAATTCCAAGTCCAGGGGTGTACAAATTCGAATTTTATATCTGATATAGATAATCAAAAGTTGACATCTAGGAGTCCGTTTGTGTGCAATGGTTGTTGATAAGAGCACAATGTTGTCGTTAATACACCATGTTTAATAGTTTAATTTAACTTCTTAAATCAATTAAAAATAGCTAACAAGTAGTGAGTCGGGTCGAATCCATAGAGAAGATAGTATTTTAGTTTTAAAATCTTTAATTTTTATTAAAAAAAAATTAAAATCAAAAAATAAAATTAAAAATAGAAAGCGAGAATTAAATGATGCAGAAAAATAAACTTGGTACTAAGATTTACTTGTTAGATCTTAGCATCTACTTATATAAAAATAAAGAGCAATTAAAAGTAAAAAATAAAAATTTAATTATAATTAAAAATAAAAAGCTAAAATTAAAGTGCATAAAATAAAATTTATGTTAATTAAAATTTAAGAATTAAAATACAAAAAATTTGAAAAGAAAAGAAAAAAAAATTAAAAATAATTGATCTCTAATCTTGGGCATTAAGATGGTGTAGAAGCCAGCTCTTCTTCATAGCACCAATTGCCTTGAAGCAGCCTCTAACCCAAACATGGCTCTACCCTTTACCAAACTCCTTCCCATGATCAAAGATAATGAATTCTATATGCCTGGAGTCTTATTTATACGTGTTGGAGGGTTGGAGACCTTTTCTGTAGGCAATGCAGAACTTAGGGCCATTTTAATCATCAAAATAGAAAGAAATCTAAGTGAAATTTGGATTAAAAGGAGTTTTGGATGAATTTTGCTCTCTAGGATGAAGTCTGACCATCAGATGGTGATCAAATAGTCCAAAAAATACCAAAAATGGATGCATATAAGCCCAGATCAAGTCGGATTAAGTTCTGGCCATTAGATCATGTAAGATGGAGAAGATCGTTCCATTGATCACATGCTTGGATGCTTTAATCACTATCAAAAGCTTTCTGGACCATCTGATCGGCATTTGGAGTGTTGTTGGCTTTCGGATCGCGATCAGGGAGAGCTAGGAAAACCAAATCAAAGTAGAAAACAACCCCCACTGTTGGATCTGGACCAACATCAATCTAAACCATAGGATGGCACAATTCCTATAGCTGTGGACCGCATAGACCGACCACACCATAGGCCGCAATCAATTAGCGCATGATTTTTATGTGAAATTACCATTTTGTCCCTATATGCTATGATGAATTTCTTGTGAACCTCTTAACGGTCTAGGTCCACCACATGGTGGCTCTGATTAACTGACTTTTGCTGAGCTGGCAATCCATACCTAGTTTTGTGGATCGACTAATTGACTTTTGTAGCTAAGTCAGCTTTGATGGCTTGGCTTGATGCACCGACTTGGCTTGCGGAGCAAGCTGAGCCATTTTTCTTTTTTATTTTAATTTTTTCTTTAAAAACTCATATCTTGCCCATTTTAGCTCTAATTTACTTCAAACTTATTTTGTTGCAACCAAAAAAATGAGTTTTTTTATTGATAATTATTTTTTATTTTTAATTTTTTTATTTTCTTTAATTAATAAAAATATTAGTTTCTAAAAAATATATAAAAATTGATTATTAATTTTTAAAGATAAATATAAGTTAATTGATAAATTAATACTTTTATTGATGAATTTATTATACTTATCACATCCTTCAACTTAAACTTTGCTCGTCCTCGAGTAAAGAAAGAATTTAGTTTTAGATATCTTTTAACTTTAGAGCTTCGAATTTTACCTAAGCAGTTTTCAAAATGGCCATTGATATTCAGTAGAGCTTAAGTGAGGTATGTCATTGAGGTATTAATACTTATCAAAATAAAAATTATTGGTGTAGAATCTAATTAACGTCGGAACTAACTGGAGCTAGAGAAGTCGAGGTCATCGTTGGGAACTGCAAAAGAAGTCCAAACCAGAGGAGGGGTGATTCCAGCAGGACCCTCTGACGATCAAATCAGCTCTTTCGACCAACAGAAATGGAATGCTCGATAGAAAAAGTAGAAAAGTTTCGAGAGGAAGGAGAGAGCCTTTGGAGAAAAACATATATGGAGGATCCCTTTTATAGATCGAGCCTGTAACAAATTGATGGTGACTGCCGCAACTACTGAGTAGTGGGTCATTCAGGCCACGTGGGATTTATTATAGAGGGTAGTGTCTATTATCATGATACATCCATTATCATGACATGCAGATGATTGAGATTTAATTATTGAAGTTCGGACTGAACCGCTATCAGTAGCGAGAAAGGTTCGACTAGGAGAAGCCCTTCAGACGATTGGAAGGAATTTGGAGGAAGTTCGACTTATGGAGAAATCTATCTAGAGAGAGAGTTCATTTGAAGGAGAAGTCCGGAGGAAATTCGACTGAAGAGAAGTCTAGAAAAAGTTTGTCTGGTGGAGAAGCCCGAAGGGAGTTCGTCTGATGGAGAAGTTCGGAGGAAGTTCGTCTGGTAGAAAAGCCCGAAGGGAGTTCGTCTAGTGGAGAAGTCCATCTGGAGGAAAAATCTAGAGGAAGTTCATCTAAAAAGTCTGGAGGAAGTTCATCTAGTGGAGAAGCCTAGAGGGAGTTCATTTGGTGGAGAAGTTCGTCTGGAGGGGAAGTTCGTCCAAGCAGTCCCAAAGGTCAGCAGGCATACTAAAGGTTGGTCAACCTAGGGACAAGCGAAGCCATGGTTGAAGCTCTTACACGATCGAGAATCCTTCTCAATCAAGTGCCAGTCTGAAGTTCGGTAGGAGTGGAATTTATCCCCAACAATAGTCTTCCTACTCTCGATTCTGAAATTCGAAGGAAGGGAGTACAGAACAAGCGATTGCCAAAGTTTTGATCCGAATTTAGCACTTGCAGGATGGGAAGTTTTGGCATTTATCGTGCTAGTGTCGAAGCCTCCTTAAATGCAAAGCAACCCAAAAAGCCAAATTTCAAAAATCCTACTAAGACGCTACCCCAAGTATGGCATAATTATGGTTCTACCAATTGCTAGTCGCCTGTCACAAGGAGAGGGACATGCGTCAATTGGAGACCGGCTGGAGGATATTTAGACTTGGCACTTTCTCCTGAGGACTCATTCTTCCTTACACTCTTCTCTTTCCTTCCGCTATTTTCATCTTTCTTCTTGAGAGCACTCCGATTCCCTCTTCCAATTTTTTCTTTTTGGTGTTTTTCTCGTTCATTTCCTACCGTGCCAATCATCTCGTTGATCTTCCAGACCTAACTAGATTAGTTTTGAAACCTTTCTCTTGATTATTTCTGCATCTTTTGTATCTCGTTCTTTTGGTTTCTTTGTAATAGTTCTATGTTTTATTTTCTTTGATTTTCGTGGTTCCTCTATATTTGAGTTTGATCCAAATATTTTCTAAAATTGCTAAGTCATCCAGTTCTTGAAGTTCATCCGATTCAACCTCTCAAAACCCCAACTCCGGTGAGGAGGCCGAACTCAAAAGTGTATCCCATTCGACCTTTATACCTAGCACCATTCCTTGCTCTCTGTCTTTAGATGACCTTTCACTGATTAGGATATGGTATGGGGTCCCTCTCGAGTATGAACTAGAACTTTCTGGACCCAACGATCGGGCTTGCTCTCCCCCACCCGATTGATTTTGTCTGTACCTAGAAGCCCTTCGTGCTGGACTAAGGCTTCCTCTCCCATCTTTTGTAATTAGTCTTTTTCACTTCTTGAATATTCTACTTATCTCTGTAGTATCGAACACCTTAAGATTTTTTATTAGATTCCTCTCTCTCTGCCATCTTGCTGTAGTTCGTCCAACCAACTTCCTCTTTAGAAATTACTACACCTTCAAGCGCCACCCTTCCGCAAGGGACTGATGGTACTTTTCTCCCCAGTTCGGTAAGAAGGAATTATTAAAAGGAGCCCCTTCTTCTATCCATAACTAGAAGGAGAGGTTTTATTTTGTATCTTACCGAACTATAATGCTAGGACTTACTCCTTAGGGTCTTCTTAGAGAGTCAATCTGCCAAGCTGCTAGTTTAGATAGGGGTGATCTTGACTCTGTTAGTAAACTTAGGAATTATCAGACTCCCTTTCTACCCACACTCTTGAAGGATCAAACTTTGTTTAACATGGGTTTGAGTCCCCTCGACCTAGCTGGTACTTTTCTGCAAGCTTCGAATTTTCACAAGATTTTGTATGTATGTAGATGTTGCGGATTATGATCTCTAATTTGTTGCAATGATGGATGCTCGAGCCATTGACAGACTTGCCAAAGAACTTCATGCCCAAAAAAAAAAAGAGGAAAGTACTAGAAGAAAGTTCAAAGAAGGTGAAGATTACCGCCCTGAGCTCCACGGCTCCTCCTAGTGCCGCTACCGCTTCCGAGGCTGTCGAGAGTGCCAAAGTCCCTCGCCCTGCGGAAGTTCCTCCTATTATTGGGATTGATGTCACTGAGGGTTCGGTGCCTCCTATTTTTGCAAGTTCCCCCGCTAAAGATTGTCCTATCAAGAGAGAATGGGGAGAGGAGAAGAAAAAGAAGAAAAAGTCGGCCATTGTAAAGGTGCAATGCAAGGCTCATCCTAGTCGATCCAATGATAATGACAACTTGGAAGAGGGCCCCTTCAGCACCCCAGACACCATACGGGAGTTGGTCAATAATTTTGCCTTACTCAAGATCGTAGATTAGATGGTCGACCTCGATGATGCACAACTCATCTGGGACTCTCTTGGTACCTTCCTTCAGGTAATCGCCCCACTACATCTCTTCTTTCTTTCCCCTCTAATGTCTGTATAACTCTATTTACTCCTTACAGTCGGGTCACCAATTGCTAGCATACATCAAAAAGGTGAACCATTTGAAGTTGGAGTCATCAAGGGTTCAGGAGAACCTCCAGGCCAAAGTTGATCGCCTTCGGGAGAGGACCGCTAAAGCTGACCGTCTCTTGGAGGAGAAGACGGTCGAGGTTGGGGTCCTTCAAGAGGCAATCTAGAAGGAGAAGCTCATTCTAGTGGGGTCATAAGCTGCTTTCACTTTGGAGGAAGAGAGGAGGAAAAAAGCCAAGGTCAAGATTAATGAAAAAAATTCTAATTTTTTTGGTCAGTTTCGTTCAAATCTGATTGGATCAAGAGAGATATTTCAAAAATTTTTTCTTTTAAATTTAGATCAGATCTGAGATATTTTAGATTTAATTTTATAGATCTAATAAAAATAAAAATAAATTAAAATAGATTTAATTTTGTACCTTATTGTTGGGTAATCAAATTATCCTGTAGATGATCCTGCTGATGCAGCTGAAGGTTCTGGATCTTAGCCACGCAAGCGCCTGGCCTCTACCGGATATCCACTCAAGTTGGAATCTAGAGATCTTCTTCCTTCTAAATCACACCTCCAAAAATCAGATCTGGATCTGATTTGGAGGATCTTCAAAACTCTTTTGAAGATCGGGTAGTCGTCCTTCTTGCAGCAGCGCAGCCTTCTTACCTTTTGATCGCCTTTCTCTTGATCTGAATCGCACCAAACTGGAGCCCAAAATCTCCTTTTGAGCGTAGAGAGGAGAGAGAGGACCTAAGAGATATGGCATGGAGAAGGAGGGAGAGAGGCAGCCTTGGTAGCATGGGCAATAGTCTAAGCTCTCTGAAATTAGGCACAGATAGGGTCTTATTTATAGACCCTACTGTGCCATCCAACTGCCTCTTCCATCTCAACCAATCATGTCAACCCTTTGTGAAATCAGATCTAAATCTGATTGGTGGGATGACATCATCTGATCCTAATCAGATAGGAGCCCCTCTAAATTATCCTTAGATGGCACCTAAGACTGGTCAAAGTCTAATCTTTAGTAGCCACTCTAGATTGGAAATCCAAAAGGTAAGGTGGAGTCCCATCTGTATGGGACTCCTAGGCGCCTCCTATCCTTGGGCTGCACGCCACCCTTAGGCGTGCACCCCTAGTCTCCTTGCTCAGGTTCTGGCAGGGGGACAGGCCCAAAATCAGCTCTCCAATAGGTGCATGACATGTGGTCAAAAGTCAAAGAATGTCTAAGTTTGACCAGTCAAAGGTCAACTGTTTGACCAAAGTCAAAGAACAAGAAATGGCAGGTGACCAAAAATGGCAGGTAATTGTCTCAAATTTATCTCATAAATTAAGACAACATTTTTCTGACTTGGACAACCTCCAGTCAGACCATATGAAGGCCTCTGATTGAGCACAAACTCCTTTGGCTCAGTCAGGACAACTTATTTATGATAGTAAAAGAAGAACGTTAGGTTCAATCGAGTGCTAGCACGATTTTCTTGAACCTAATTGAATCTCATTCAGATCAATTGAACTAGATCAGTTCAATTGATGATCACCAGATCAAACCCTTGTTTGTGTGACCCAGTTAGGTTCAGTTCTGTATGGTAATGGGATATGTCATGATCTCTATCATCGACATCATCGAAACTCCTTTCGATGGATCAGAACTCTTCTGATTCAGACAGCTAGAATGATCGATCATCTAAATCATTCTAATTGCTCCCAAAATCCACCAGTGACACCTAGCAGTATATGGTGGCAACCCATCAGAGCTGAAAATGCGAACCTCTTGGTGCAGCTACCTGTGTGTGATTAAGTTCTTCTATCTTGAGCCCCGATCAGATTAGGGTTAAGGTGAACTCGTCAAACCCTAGTCTCTGTCATATGATGTAATCATTCGATTCGAGTCCAATGTGAAAATCTAAATAGAAACTCTTTCTATTATTTCACTCTGCCATGGCCATGGGCTTCTGGACTTGATTCTCATGATCATCATAGGGCTACTCCTCTACCACCGAGGTAGATAGATTCCCATCTTGATGCAATCCAGTTCCTACAATGAACATGCTATAGCCAACATACACCTCAGGTTTCCATATGGCTAGGAGACCGAGTAATGGTGTAGTCAAACTATAACACCCTCAAGGTGAACTGCCGATGCATCTCAGGTCAAAGAACCAGACACACTACTGCAGCATCGAGTCAGTCATTGACGAGAAGGTAGACTTCCTAATGACTACTCGAGGTGGTCACGCTCAGTGCCCTCGTTCTCTAACGAGTACCTGTACTCTCGCTCCGGTGTCTCCACACCGTAGACTCAAGACTCATCTACTAAAGAGAAGCGATCGTACACCAACCTTCCGGATCAATCACCATCCTCGTGATGATCCTATGGTCGGGAGCATGTTTATGAGTTAATAATGATTATTCATGTCTTAAATTTTCAACTCTTGAAAATATGAATTATCATTACCATTAACTCAAAGGATGTATCACAGACACTAAATACACATGTGTGATAGAAAATAACCCATTTTATTAATTTATAGTCAAAATTATAATTTTGCCCCTAGAAGTGTATTACAAGTGTCAGCCAATTCTGGCTTCTAGGGCACATATATCTAACAATCTCCCACTTGTCCTAAAGCCAATTGGCTACAAGTCTAAGTCCCATCTTCTCAAGGTGGGCTTCGATCTTCTGCTGGCCCAACGGCTTTGTAAGTGGGTCTGCCACATTATCTGTGGAGTTGACTCTCTTGACCTCAACGTAACCTTTCTCAAGGTAATCGCGGATGAGATGATATCGCCGCTCAATGTGCTTGGACTTTCTGGTGAGACCTCGGCTCCTTAGCAAGGGCTATGGCGCCATTATTATCGCAGTATAGAGGAATGGCATCTGATGGCATTACTCCGATTCTCTGCAGCAAACTTCTTATACCAGAATGCTTCCTTCGCAGCCTTCTGATGCAGCTGATATATTCTGCTTCCATGGTGGAATCTGCTATCATTAGTTTGCTTGGAACTCTTCCAACTGACAGCACCACCATTGCACACAAAGACTCTCCAGATGTCGACTTTCGATCATCTATATCGGACATGAAGTCCGAGTCTGTGTATCCCTGGAACTTGGAGTTCTCCATTACCAAAGACCAACATCATATCCTTAGTTCTTCTCAAGTACTTAAGGATACATTTCACAGAAGTCCAGTGTTCTTCACCTGGATTTGACTGATATCTGCTTGTGACACTCACAGCATGGGCTATATCAGGTCGTGTACATAGCATGGCATACATGAGGCTCCCTATTGCAGAAGCATAAGGGATCTTGCTCATGCGTTCTATTTCCTCAGGTGTGCTAGGGCACATCTTCTTGGAAAGATGAATACCATGTCTGAAGGGTATTAATCCCCTCTTAGAGTTTTCCATACTAAACCTCTTTAGTACTTCCTCTATGTACATCTTCTGTGAAAGTCCTAGCATCCTATTCGGTCTATCCTCTATAGACCTTAATTCCTAGAATAAAGGATGCTTCACCTAGGTCTTTCATGGAGAATTCCTTGGACAACCACATCTTGACTGATGGTCAACATGGGAATATCATTCCCAATAAGGAGGATGTCATCCACGTACAATACGAGGAAGACAACAGCGCTCCCACTGACCCTTTTGAAAAACACATGGTTCCTCTTCATTTTTGATGAAACCAAACTTTTTGATCACATCATTGAAACGAGTGTTCCAGCTCCGAGATGCTTGCTTAAGTCCATATATGGACCTTTGCAGCTTGCAAACCTTGTGATCAGTATCACTGGATGTGAAACCTAGCGGCTGTTCCATATAGATATCTTCCTCAAGATATCCATTTAGGAATGCATGCCATTTTCACGTCCATTTGCCATATTTCATAATCGAAATAGGCTGCAACAGCAAGCAATGTGCGGATGGATTTTAGCATAGCTACTGGGAAAAGGTATCCTGATAGTCAATGCCTTCACGTTGACTATAACCTTTTGCCACTAAGTCTAGCCTTGAATGTCTCCACATTCCCATCTGCACCAATCTTTCTCTTGAAGATCCATTTACACCCAATAGGTACTATACCTTCTGGTGGATCTACCAAGGTCCAGACTTGGTTTGAGTGCATCGAGTCAATTTCTGACTTCATTGCCTCTAAGCCATTTCTCGGAGTCGATATCTGATATCGCCTCGTTGTAGGTTTTGGGATCATCACCATGAGCACCATTACCTATGAGGAACATTTTCTCTACATCCTCTGAAATAATACCTAAGTATCTTTCAGGGGGATGGGAAAACTCTTTCCGATCTACGAGGTGGAGGAGGTAGTGTTCTTATTGGCTCAACCTGATTTGGTTCCACTTGGTCCTTAGCTCGTTCTGCTTGTGAGACTTTCTCATCAAGCTTAATCTGCTTTCCAATGCCACTATCTTGAATAAACTATTTTTCAAGAAAGATGGCATGTCGAACTCACAATCACATTGTGGTCTTCTGGAATGTAGAAATAGTATCCTAATGACTCTTTAGGATATCCTATGAATCGAGCTCTAAAGGACCTAAACTCTAACTTGTCCGCTTGTTGTCTTTTGACATGAGCCGGACAACCCCAAATTCTGAGATGACTCAGACTTGGTTTCTTACCGTGCCATATCTCATACGGTGTGGTAGGAACGGTTTTAGAGGGAACCCTATTCAGTAAATAGATTGAAGTTAATAATGAAGTGTCCCCAAAGAAAATCAGGGAGGTCTGTGAAGCTCATCATGGATCGAACCATATCCAATAGAGTCCGATTTCTCCATTCTGAAACCCCGTTGAGTTGAGGTGTTTCCTGGTGGAGTCCATTGAGAGACTATGCCATTTTCCTTAAGATAGTCTAGGAATTCCCGGCTAAGGTATTCACCTCCTCGATCTGATCGAAGAACCTTAATGGGTTTTCCAGTTTGTTTTTCTACTTCATGTCTGAATTCTTTGAACTTTTCAAAAGCTTCAGACTTGTGTCTCATAAGATACACATACCCATACCTAGACAGATCATCGGTAAAGGTAATGAAGTAGACAAAATTGCCTCTAGCCGGCACATCAAATGGGCCGCACACATCAGTATGTACTAGGGCAAGGAGATCTGTGGCCCTCTCCCCATGTCCAACAAAAGGGAGTTTAGTCATTTTGCCTTGAAGACAAGATTCACAAGTTGGATATGACTCAAAAGTCAATGGACTCAATAGCCCATTTTTCTCCAATTTGTTAATCCTATCTTCTGCTATATGACCTAATCTCAGGTGCCATAGATATCTGTCGTTTGGACTATCCCTAGGTCGTTTGGCATTCACGTTTTGCTCGATAGTTAAAATAGGTACATCAATATGTAACTGATAAAGACCATTAATAAGGAAACCATTTGCAATTTTATTTCTTTCATAAAGAATGTTACAATGGTCCTTAAAGAAGGTGATCACATAACCTTCTTGTGCTAAGCATGAAACAGAAATCAAATTCCTGCTAGCTGCAGGCACATAATAACAGTCTTTTAAAACTAAGTCTAAACCAGATGGTAATCGAAGAGGGTATGTTCCCACGGCTACTGCAGCAACTCTTGCTCCATTACCATCGCGTAGGATCATGTCTCCATCCCTCAGCCTCCTGCTATCCTCAAGACCCTGCATAGAAGTGCACAGATGAGCACTAGAACCAGAGTCAAGCACCCAACTGGATGCAGAAGAAACCGTAAGGTTAGACTCAATAACGAGCATACCTCCAGAAGGACCTTCCTTCTTGTTCTTCAGGGTGGCCAGGTAAGTAGGGCAGTTCCGCTTCCAATGGCCGTCGCTGTTGCAATGGAAACACTTTCCTTTGCCATCGACCTTCTTCTTCGGTTCTGCCTTCTTCTTCTTTGATCCTTCCACCTTTTGCTTTTTCACAGACTTCTTTTTCTTTCCATAAGACTTTCTTTTGGAAGAAGTCCGTTCCATAGCAAGAACTGAGCCTTTAGAACCTTTCATAGAAAGCTCAGCGGTAACCAGCATATTCATCAACTCGGCCAAGGAATTTTGAAGTTTATGCATGTGGTAATTCATGATGAATTGCCCATATGCATCAGTCAAGGATTGCAGAATAATATCGTTCTGCAGTCCAAGTCCAACTTCACACCGAGCTTCTCAAGCTCTTCCATGTCCTTGATCATTGTCAGACAGTGATCTTGGACTGACTGCCCATCACGCATCTTAGCCTTAAAAAGTCATTTCGTGACTTGATATTTGGCTGCGCGACTCTGTTCACCAAACATCTCCTGCAGGTGAGCCAACATTTGGCGAGCAGTCCCGATATCTTCATGTTGGCGCTGGAGCTCATCAGACATCGAGCCCAACATGTAGTATCTGGCCTTATTGTCTTCGTCAATCCATTTTTCCAGAGACGCTCTCTGTTCAAGTGGATGGACGAGCTGGTAAGGTGGGAGGGTCCTGGTCCAAAACATGTGTTAACTTCTCTGAACCCAAAACAATTTTGTAGTTCCTGAGCCAATCTTTATAATTGGGTCCAGTCAGTCTATGTGTGTCTAGGATACGTGCCAAGTGGGTTGGACGCAGACATTTTCCTGTAGAGAGTCAAAGATTCTAGTTAGATACTGTAATTTTGACTTGACCAATTTGTTTAGGGATTTTATTTTTAAACAAATTAGCTCCCACTATTTTCTCGGATCCCTACACTCCCTCTGTAGAGATGCGAAAATCTCCACGATTGATGATTTCTAGTGGGTGGTGCGGTCTCACCAACTGACTCATCACCTCACCTAACAGTTATTGGTGATGGGTTAGCCAATGAGTGAACAACTCTTGTTCAATGATTCTCTAATCATGGTGCACCCAAACTTGGTCTCTAATTCATGAATCTCACCGTATCCGGAATATTGATCCACTCCTTAGTTAAGTCAGACCCACCATTTGCATAGACTGGGTTCCTAATTGGAGTCTCTCACCGTATCCAAAATATTGAGCCCAACTCATCCTCCAGCCCATAGCATCCAATGCCTAATAGACATGGTTGCATCTTCCCGGTGCAACTGAGCCACTGTATCCAGCCGAGAACAATCAACCCCGGGAAGGGCCCGCACGTCTACAATGGTGGAAGACCTCAGACTTAATCTTTTCTTAGGGAGAATTGATTCAGGTCTCATTAAACTAGACTTGGCTTAGTCATAACAATTATGACTAACCTAGTGGCATGGGTTAGCTCGGATTATTGACCACCTCAGATCAGAACTGTGTCAACAGATATGGCCAGGTAAGTGAGACCGGTGGAAGGAATATGCCGTTAACTCGCACAAGAACGCATTCAGGTCGAGTAGCTTCCAATTAAAAACCAGTCGGTCGTCTGTGCCAAACTTACCTTAGACACCAAATTGTTGAGTCAGAACCAATTGGGTTAGCCTACAATCCAGACTCTAACCTCTGAGCCTAATTAGGTCTTGCTTGATCGTGACTCGATCTTGACCCAGACTTAATCCTATTAGGCTGGTCAATTTAAGCATTGTTGATCCCATCTAACCAACTCTTGATTCGGTTTGATCAACCGCTTAGACCTAATTGAGCTACCCAAGCCCGAACCCAGTATTATGAATATGTCTTAGATCTGAAATTCTCAATTTTAGACCTAATTAATATTCCATAAACTTAATTCTTAATTAAGTTAGGGTTCATAAACAAAATATGCACAATAAATCCTAGGGTTTCAGGATCTAGGGTTTTGCAGAAAGTAAGTTTTGGGTTTCTGATTAAGGACGAACACGCAGCACCCCTACACATCATAAGAACACCCCATCGAATGGGAAGAGAGGGCCTTTAAACCCTTCTTCGTTCTTATGACCGGACGGCCAAGAGGAACGCCTTAATCAGGAACATGTAAATCTACAAAACAGTTATAGATCTATATCATATATCTCATATATAAAAATTTAGATCTAATCAAGGCATATTTTGCATACATCTCATGTATCATAATCATGCATGTTTTCAGATCTAAATTATCACATAATAATCTAAAAAATTAGATTTAAATTGATCTAATCAAAATAAATTCTAATCTAGACAATTATGTAGAACTATTCTACAACTAGTCTAGACATGCATCAATCATATCTCATATGATATTTAAAATTAAATAATTTTTATTTGCTATTTTTCAGATGTTATTATAACACTTATAATATCAAAAAATAGTAAATAAGAAGATCTAAAATATGATTTAATCAGATTAAATCAAAGACATGCAAAACTATTCTATAGAACTATTCTATTCTAGAACTAGTCATGCATATCTTCATGTTCTTAGATCCAAATCATTTAATTTTAATTTTTTCTGATTTCAGATCTGATCACATCTCATGTGACATCTGAAATCACTTTATTTTCTAATTAAAAAATAAAATTAAAATCAGATCTAAACAATTTAGAGAACCATGGCTCTGATACCAGTTGAAGGGAAATCCTGATTTCCCGGTCCAGGTTCGTCCAGATCTGATTAGATCAAGAGATATATTTCAAAAATTTTTTCTCTTGATCTCAATCAGATCTTGAGATATGTTTCAGATCTGATTCTTATTATTTTAATAAATAAAATAAAATAAGATAAATTAAATCAAATTTAATTTACCTGATTTGGGTAATCCTATTACCCTGTAGATGATCCTGCTGATTGCAGCGGAAGGTTCTGGATCTAGCCACGCAAGCGCCTGGCCTCTACCGGTATCCACTCGGGTTGGATCTGGAGATCCTCTTCTTCTCTATCACACCTCCAAAAATTAGATCTGGATCTGATCTGGAGGATCTTCAAAACTCTTTTGAAGATCTGCAGTCGTCCTTTTGCAGCAGCGCAGCCTTCTTGCTTTTGATCGCCTTTCCTTGATCTGAATCGCACCAAATTGTAAGTCCAAAACTCCTTTTGGACGTGTAGAGAGGAGAGAGGGAGACCTGAGAGCTATGGCATGGAGAAGGAGGGAGAGAGGCAGCCTTGGGGCATGGGCAATGGTCTAAGCTCTCTAAAATTAGGGCATTAGCAGGGTCTTATTTATAGACCTCTGCTGATCATCCAACTCCTCTTCCTCTCAACCAATCACAACCCTTTGTGAAATCAGATCTAAATCTGATTGGTTGGGAATAGAGACCCCTGGATTCCTCCTTAGAGAGCTGCCTAAAGACTTACATGGTCAAGACTGGTCAAAGTCTAATCTTTGGAATCCAACCTAGGTAGAAATCCTGGAAGTCCTGGAGTCCAACTGTCCAAAGGACTCCTAGGCGCCTCCTACCTTGGGCTCACGCCTCCTTGGCGTGCGCCCTTCTCCTTGCCAACTTTCTGGCAGGGGGACAGGCCCCCACCAGCTCTCCAATAGGTGCATGACATGTGGTCAAAAGTCAAAGGTGTCAATGGTCAACGTTTGACCAGTCAAAGGTAGACTTTTGACCAAAGAATCAATGGCAGGTAACCAAAAATGGCAGATGCTATCTAATTTGTCTTACAAATAAGACAACCTTTTCTGACTTGGACAACCTCCAGTCAGACCATATGAAGGCCTCTGATTGAGCACAAACTCCTTTGGCTCAGTCAGGACAACTTATTTATAATAGCAAAAGAAGAACGTTAGGTTCAATCGAGTGCTAGCACGATTTCCTTGAACCTAATTGAATCTCATTCAGATCAATTGAACTAGATCAGTCTCAATTGATGATCACCAGATTCAAACCCTTGTTTGTGTGACCCAGTTAGGTTCAGTTCTGTATGGTAATGGGATATGTCATGATCTCTATCATCGACATCATCGAAACTCCTTTCGATGGATCAGAACTCTTCTGATTCGAGACAGCTAGAATGATCGATCATCTAAATCATTCTAATTGCTCCCAAAATCCACCAGTGACACCTAGCAGTATATGGTGGCAACCCATCAGAGCTGAATGCGAACCTCTTGGTGCAGCTACCTGTGTGATTAAGTTCTTCTATCTTGAGCCCCGATCAGATTAGGGTTAAGGTGAACTCGTCAAACCCTAGTCTCTGTCATATGATGTAATCATTCGATTCGAGTCCAATGTGAAAATCTAAATAGAAACTCTTTCTATTATTTCACTCTACCATGGCCATGGGCTTCTGGACTTGATTCTCATGATCATCATAGGGCTACTCCTCTACCACCGAGGTAGATAGATTCCATCTTGATGCAATCCAGTTCCTACAATGAACATGCTATAGCCAACATACACCTTCAGGATTTCATATGGCTAGGAGACCGAGTAATGGTGTAGTCAAACTATAACACCCTCAAGGTGAACTGCCGATGCATCTCAGGTCAAAGAACCAGACACACTACTGCAGCATCGAGTCAGTCATTGACGAGAAGGTAGACTTCCTAATGACTACTCGAGGTGGTCACGCTCAGTGCCCTCGTTCTCTAACGAGTATCTGTACTCTCGCTTCGGTATCTCTACGCCGTAGACTCAAGACTCATCTACTATAAAGAAGTGATTGTACACCAAACTTCTGGATCAATCACCATCCTCATGATGATCCTACGATCAGGAGCATTTTATGAGTTAATAATAAAAATTCATGTCTTGAATTTTCAACTCTTGAAAATAAGATTATCATTATCATTAACTCAAGAGATGTATCACAAACACTAAATACACATTATGATAGAAAATAATCTATTTTATTATTTATAATCAAGATTACAATTTTATCCTTAGAAGTGTATAATAAGTGTCAGCCAATTCTGGCTTCTAGGGTACACATATCTAACAAAGATTATGGAGCTAAAGGATGAAACCTCAAGGCAGATCTTGGAGGCAAAGATCCAGGCGATGGAGGAGTTTAAGATTTCATCTCAAATGATAGACCTGAACATTGCCTTCAGCCAGGAGGCTTTTCAAAAAGGGTATGAGCTCTATGAGGACTGAGTGGCTGGAAAGTTCTTCGAACTTGATCTTAGTTTTCTTTATGGAGACGTCTCCAATGAAGAGACTAGACCATCAGCTATTGTAGCCGACCCTTGTCCTGCCGAAGTAGCCCTTGAGCCATCCAAGCCTACTATCGAGGTGCTCAAACCCATGTTGGAGCCTGAGGTTGTCCCTGAAGCACCGGGCTCCCCTGCTGCTCCCCCTTCTGAATCACCTGAATGGCTCCCGGGTCTGCGACTGCTACTGGTGTGCCAAGCTCCTCCCCTATTTCTCCTTCTGATGTTGGGGTTTCTTGATAGTTGTATTTTTTTTCTTTATCCTGTACTCAAAGAACTTTAATTAATGAAAGTAAATTTCTTTTTATCAATACCTTCGAGTGCTTTTGAATATTTTTTGTGCATTGGATGTAGTCCCCTGTCAATGCCAAACCGTTGCCTCAGGGCGTCCCTTTAAAGGCTCATCTTAAACATTTGAGGAAAGAAGTTCATCAGTTAAAAAAAAAATTGAAGAAAACTAAAGATGAACTTTAGAAATCCAGGGAGCATGCTTCGGAAGCCAAAATCGAGGTCACCCACCTCCGCAAGCTACACATGCGAGATTCTGCAAGTGTTGCCATCAAGAAGGGTGTCTTTGAGAAGAAGCTTGCCGAACTCAAGAAAAATGCTAGTGATAAGTCTTGGGCATTAACGGTGAAGGTCAGCTCCCTCGAGGTTGGGCTTAAAGCAATCAAGAAGAAGATTTGATTGTTAGAAGGGAGTTCGCCGTGGTCCTCTAACAATGCATGCTATGAGTGGGTTTGGTCGAAGAAATTCTCTATGCTCCAAAAGCAGTTGCATGATGCAGAGCTCACTTACGATACTTATCGATTGGGTTAGAGTGAAAGAATATCCAAACTTAAGTAGAAGCTTCGTGCCGCTGAGAGTGAGGTGGTCCGGCTCCAGAAGCAGCTTGTTGATAGCTATTATTTTGGATCGAACAGAGAGTCGGAGCAGGTTGCAACCTTGAGGAGGATCATGGGCAAACTCTCTGAATCCATCGAGCAGGAGAAGGCCGAGGTTCAGTAGTTGAAGATCCAACTGGCTTGCGAGCAGCAAGCCATTAAGGATGCAGAAGCTAAATTGGAGGTTCTAAGGAAGAGACTACGGGAGTCAGAGGAGAACTACCAATGAGATGACCGGATGTTCTATGATAGCTTGATGAGAAGAAAAGAGCTTGAAGAAGGGATCATCGTTCTGAAGGAATTCTTAATACTAGCTAGCAATCTAAAGTCTGAGGAACCCGATCCTTCTTAGAATTTTGCCCATCCTTCTATTTTGTACTTGGTCTTATAGACCCTCATTTTGTAACTATCCTTAACTTTAATGAAGTGACACTTTCTTCTATTATCCTCTTGCATGGGTTAGATGTTTGTCAACTCTTTTATTCTCTTTACCTTTTCTTTTAGTTGGATAAGCATCGAATAGTATTTTCCCTTCATTTCAAGCATCCAAAAATTTTTATCCGTGTTAGGATGAGATCGTCGGGGCATTCTTTATTCTTGCTAGGATGAGGTTCTCCTCCTGTTCCTAGCGAGGCTATAGGGGTGCAAAAGGTTCATTACAAGGATCTCTTCCCACATTCCGACTTAAGTAACCGAGGTCTTTGTTTTAGCTCAATGTTTGGATGAGGTTCCCCTCCTATTCCTAATAAGACTATAGGGGCACAAAAGGACCATTGAAGGAGCCTCTCCCCGCATCCCGATTTAAGTAACTAAGGTCTTCGCTTTAGCTCAATGTTAGGATGAGATTCTTTTCCTATTCCAAATAGGACTATAGTAGCACAAAAGGATCGTTAAAGGAGCCTCTCCCTGCATCCCGATTACCATTGAAGGGGCCTCTCCCCACATCCTAGCTTAAGTAATCGAGGTCTTCGCTTTAGCTCAATGTTAGGATGAGGTTTTTCTCTTATTCCTAATAGGACTATAGGAGCACAAAAGGGCCATTGAAGGGGCCTCTTCCCGCATCTCGGCTTAAGTAACCAAGATCTTCGCTTTAGCTCAATATTAGGATGAGGTTTCCTCCTATTCCTAATAGAATTATAGGAGCAACAAAGTGCCGTTGAAGGAGCCTCTCCCCGCATCCTGGCTTAAGTAACCAAGGTCTTTGCTTTAGCTCAATGTTAGGATGAGGTTTTTCTCTTATTCCTAACAGAATTATAGGAGCACAAAAGAATCTTTGAAGGGGCCTCTCCCTGCATCCTATCTTAAGTAACCGAGGTCTTCGCTTTAGCTCAATACTAGGATGAGGTTCCCCTCCTATTCCTAATAGGGCTAACTTCATCTAATAACAAAGTTCGGAAGGCTATTTTCTATCATCATAGTTTTGCACCAAGATCAAAGATATTAAAATAAGGAGATTTTATTAAAATGAGATTATTGATAGTACATGCGTAAGTTCTCCAAGCTCCATAGGCGTGGGAGATCGGTGCCTCCAAGCTCCTTCATGTAATAAGTTTCAGACCAAACAACCTCTTTGATTTCGTAAGGACCTTCCCAGTTTGGGGTGAGCTTCCCTTGGTCTTGAGGTTATGAAACGACTACTCATTGAAGTACCAAGTCCCCTAATTTTAATATTTTGTCTTTAACTCTAGAGTTATAGTAGTAGGCCACTCTTCATCTATAAGCAGCCATTCGAACCTAGGTTTCTTCTCATTTTTCCTCCAATAGATCGAAGTTTGCTCTAAGGTCCTACGAATTACATTGCTTGTTGAAGGCTACAACTCGTGTCGATGATAGCTTGAGCTCTATCGAGATGACTGCTTTCATTCCAAAAGCCAGAGCAATCGACATTTCTCCAGTTGGCAACTTCTAGATAGTTTGGTATGCCTATAGGACATGGTAAAGCTCATCCATCCAAGTTCTCTTTGCTCTTTCAAGCCTTGCCTTGATGCCTTGCAATAAGATTTTGTTAGTCACTTCTGCTTCACCATTCGCTTGTGGATGAGCTACTGACGTGAAGTTATGAAAGATGTTCAAACCTTCACAGAACTCGACGAACTTCCTCCTAGCAAATTATCGTCCATTATCTTTAATAAGGGTTCGGGGCAAGCCAAATCTACAAGCAATCGACTTTCAGATGAAGTCTTGCACTTTGTCTTCAGTAATCTTTTCCAGGGGTTCGGCCTCGACCCATTTGGTGAAGTAGTCGATCACAACTAAGAGAAACTTCTGTTGTCCAGGTGTCGTCAAGAAGGGGTCAAGTATATTCATTCCTCATTGTGCAAATGGCCAAGGGACGCTTAGTGGGGTAAGCTTGGAGGCCGACTATCTTTGTATATTTACATTCCTTTGATAGCGATCGCAATTTCTAACATATTCAATACAATCATGGTACATAGTCGGCCAATAATAACCTTATCGAAGTAGCTTGTAAGATCGAGATCTGGCATCCAGATGGTTTCCATAGATTCCTTCATTCACTTTTCATAATGCAAAATCAGCCTCGGAAGGTCGAAGACATCTTAAAAGCAGCAAAGAATATGATCTCTTATATAGTTTATCTTGGTAAAGTAAATACCGGGAGGCCTAGTTCCTCAACTTTCGAGCTTCCTTTGGATTATGAGAGAGAGTTCTACCTCTGAGATAAGCAGTCAGTGGATCAATCTAGTAGGGCTCATGATCAATCTGCATGGTCAATCAGCAGCTCTTCCGAACTTGAGCATTTTAGTACTTCAAAGTACACTTCCTTCAGAAGTTCATTGGGGGCAAGTGTGGCCAATTTGGATAGAAGATCGGTTCTAGCATTTTCCATCCTTAGGATCTATTGGATATTGAAACTATTGAAAGCCAAGTCAAGCTCTTCACTTTCCCAAGGTATTTTATCATGTTTACCTCCCGAGCCTCATTATAGCCGCTGACCTATCCCACTATCAAATGCGACTCACTATAAGCTCAAAGATGATTTGCTTCTAATTCTTTTTCTATCTTTAGTCCTACTATCAGAGCTTCATATTCTGCTATGTTGTTTATTGCGAAAAACTCAAAATACAATGTATACTTGGCAATAACCCCTTTTGGGTTGACCAAGATCAATCCAGCTCCCGCACTAAAAGCATTGGAAGAGCCATCCATATACAGGGCCCAAAAACCTTTGAGAAGATCCTTTCTATCTTCGAAGAAGCTTGGTTGTAGCTATGAAATGCTGGCCTCATTCTTCTCAGGTTTGGCATCGTCTGGGATCATGCATTTAACTATAAAATCAACCAGTATCTAAGCTTTGATCGACGACCAAGGTTGATAGTTGATGTCAAACTCTGTGAGCTCAATTACCCACTTTGTGATTCTCCTAGAGGTGTTTGTTCAGTGAAGAACTGCCTTGATTAATTGATTAGTGAGGAGTGTAATTATGTGCCACTAAAAGTAGGGCCGAAGTCTCCTAGATATAATCAGAAGAGCATAAGTTAATTCTTTCAATTTAGTGTACCTGATCTCTGCATTTCTTAGGACTCGACTTATATAGTAGACCGACCATTGCATTTTCGCCTCTTCTTTGACTAAAACCTCCACGAGGGTTGTTGGGGAGACTACCAAGTATAGAAACAATCATTATCCAAGTTTGGGCTTAGCCAGCAGAGGAGGTGAGTCGAGGTAGCTTTTAAGCTCTTCGAATACTTGTTGGCATTCTGTAGTCCAGTAGAAGTTCTTTGGTTACTTGAGGATCTGGAAGAAAGGCATGCATCGCTCAGCCGACCTCGAGACAAAGCGATTCAAAGATGCCACATTTCCAGTTAGGTGCTAAACTTCTTATATTGATTTTGGGGCAATCATTTTCTAGATGGCTCGAATCTTCTTCAGATTGGCCTCGATTCTCCACCTCGAGATCATGAATCCCAAGAATTTCTCTGAGGTTACTCTGAAGGTGCGCTTGGTTGGATTCAACTTCATCTTATATCTTCAGAGTGCATTGAAGGTCTCTTCAAGGTCGGCTACGTGACTGATCGAAGTTTGGCTCTTAACAAGCATGTCGTCTATGTAGACCTCCATATTGCAGCTGATCTACTTTTTGAAAATCTTATTGACCAGATAATGATATATCATGCCTAAATTTTTGAGCCCGAAGGATATGATCCTATAATAACAAAGACCACAGTCAGTAATAAAAGTAGTTTTCTCCTCATCCTCCGATGCCATCTGGATTAGATTGTAGTCGGAGAAGGCACCCATGAAGATGAGAAGCTCATGGCCCAAAGTTGCATCCACCAGTTGATCAATTCTAGACATGAGGTAACTATCTTTTGGATAGGCCTTGTTCAGCTTTTTGAAGTCTATGCACATTCTCCATTTATCATTGGCCTTCTTGACTAAGACCACATTGGAGATCCAACTTGGATAGTTGACTTCTCGAATGAATCTGACTTTAAGGAGTTTGTCCACTTCCTCTACTATCGCCTTCTATCTTTCTGGTGCATGGCTTCAAACCTTTTCTTTCATTGGTCTACATATGGGATCAACAACCAGTCAATGCTCCATGACCTCGGTGTCAATTTCTGGCATGTCTATGGGGACCCAGGCAAAGGCGTTGGCATTCTTCCACAAGAAGGCAATGAGCTGCTTTCGAACTTCTCCATCCAAGCTAGAGTCGATCTGCACCATGTGTTCTATGTTTCCATCATCTAGAGAGACAGCTACTAGGTCTTCCATGGGTTCATCCCGTTCCTCAGTAAGGTCGTCACGAAGATCCAGCCCATCAACAAGACAAAAGTTGGGTTGGCCACTTTTTTGCAAGGCGATGGACTAGCAATGCCTTGCCAGAGCTTGATCTCCTCTGACCTCCCCAATCCCGTGACCTATTGGAAACTTCATCTTTAGATAATAAGTGGATATTACTATCCGAAGTGCATTCAGACCAGGTCGGCTGAGAATTGCATTGTAAGCAGATGGAGCATTTACTACCAAAAAGTTGACCTATGCTCTGGCTCGTTTAGGGTATTGTCCTGCAGCCATAGTTAGTGTTATTATTCCCTCAATTGGCATAGCATCGCTAGTGAAATCCACCAATAAGGAACTCGCAGGTCCTAGGTGGTTATTATGTCTAGACATTTTAGAGAATGCATCATAAAATAAGACATCAATAGAGCTTCCATTATTTATCAGAACATGGCATATATCATAGTCAGCAATGTTTAGAGAGATTAAAAATTGCATCATTATGTGGGAATTGAACTCCTTGAGCATCTTCATCAGTAAAAGTTATTAGTTCTTCAGTCCTCCGCTTCTTCACTTCTCTTGCCAATCCAGTAGCCTCTTCCTACCGAAGTCTCCTAGAAATGGTGTTGATGATGCCAAGGAATGGCCGATCTCATTACTGCTCTTCTATCCTTGATCGTTTGGGCTGGGGCAGTGCCCTTGGCTGATCTTCTCTTACTTCAGACCGACATCGCAAGAATCAATCAAGCTAGCCTAGTTTGATGAGCTCCGCGATCTCATCTTAGAGTTGGATGTATTCCTCAGTATCGTGACCATGGTCACGATGGTAGAGATAGTACTTATTAGGGTTTCGCTTGCCGGGATGAGACCACATCTTCTCTGGCCTCAGTAGCTGCTCCTTGATCTCCATCAGGATTTGAGTCTTCAAAGCATTGAGGGGAGCATAGGTGTGAAACCTTCTACGGGAAGAGTTCCACCATGCCCTTTGATCGGGGCTTCTCCAATGACAAGCTCGAGGAGAAGTTCGTGTTAGATATGTGCACCCTAAAAGCCAAAATTGGCTAGCACTTTTAATACACATCTAAGGGCAAAATTATAATTTTGACTATAAATAATAGAATGGGTTATTTTCTATCATAGTGTATATTTGAAAGTGTCTGTGATACATCTCTTGAGTTAATGGTAATGATAGTTCATATTTTCAAAAGTTGAAAATTTAAGATATGAATTTTTATTATTAACTCATAAAATGCTCCCAACCATAGGATCATCATGAGGATGGTGATTGATCTGGAAGATTGGTGTACGATTTCTTCTTTAGGATAGATGAGTCTTGAGTCTATGATGTAGAGACACTGGAGTGAGAGTATAGATACCTGTTAGAGAACAAGGGCACTAAGCATGACTACCTCGAGCAGTCATCAGGAAGTCTACCTTCTCATCAATGACTGGCTCGAAGCTATAGTGGTATGTCTGGTTCTTTGATCTGAGGTGCATCGGTAGTTTATCTTGAGAGTGTTATAGTTTGACGACACCATAACTCGATCTCGTAGCCATTCGGAATCCTGAGGTGCATGTTGGCTATAGCATGTTCATTGTAGGAATTGGATTGCACCAATAGGGGATCTATCTACCTCGGTAGATGAGGAGCAGCCCTATGATGATCATGAGAATCAAGTCCATAAGCCCATGGTCATGGCAGAGTGAAATAATAGAAAGAGTTTCTATTAGAATTTTCATATTGGACTTGAATAAAATGATTAATTCATATGATAAAAATTAGGATTTGATGAGATCACCTTAAACCCTAATCTGATCGAAGCTCAAGATAGAGGAACTTAATCACACAGGTAACTGCACTGAGAGGTTCATTTTTAATTTTGATGGATTGCCACCATATGCTGTTAGGTGTCACTGGTGGATTTTGGGAGCAATTAGAATGATTTGGATGATTGATCATACTAATTATTTGAATCAGAAAAGTTTTGATCCATCGAAAGATGTTTCGGTGATATCGATGATAGAGATCATGATATATCCTATTACCATACGGAACTGAACCTAATTGGATCATACAAATAAGGATTTGGATTTGGATATCATTAATTGGACTGACCCAGTTCAATTGATTTGAATAAGATTCAATTAGGTTCAAGAAAATCATGCTAGCACATGATTGAGCCTAATGTTTTCCTTCAACAATCATTAAGAGTTGTCTCGACTGAGCCAAATATGTTTGGACTCACTCAGAAACCTTTACTTGGTCTGACTGAAGCTTGTCTAGATCAAAAAAGGATTGTCTTAATTTATAAGATTAATTTGAGACAACACCTGCCATTTTTCATCATCTGCTAAATCTTGTCTTTGGACTTTGGTCAAATGTTGACCTTTGACACTTAGACATCTACCCATGTGTCATGCACCCATAGGAGAGAGGTTTGACCCTTGTCCACCTGCTAAATGGTAGAAAGATAAGGGGCGCATGATTGGATTCCCATACAGATGGGACTCCAGTTGCTTCATGCATTCAACTTGGGTGGCGCCAAAGAGTCATCTTTGACCAATCTTCGTGCCACCTAAGGAAGTTTGTGAGGAACTCTAATCTGATTGGATTAGATGATGTCATCCCACCAATCAAATTTAGATCTGATTGCACAAAGAGCCATGATTGGCTGGGATGATGTGGCACTGCATGGTGTAGCAGGGTCTATATAAACCCTATCTGCACCTAGGATTCAGATCCTCTATCCTTTGCCCATGCCACAAGGCTTCTCTCCCTCCCTCTCCATGCCATCTTCAGATCCTCTCTCTCCTCTCCGCTCCTAAGAAGCTTTGGGCTCTAGTTTGGTGTGATCCAAGCAAAAGAAAGGCGATAAGAAAGAAGAAGGCAGCACTGCTGCAAAAGACAACACTCGATCTTCAAAAAGTATTTTGAAGACCTTTAAAATCAGATCCAAATTTGATCTTTGGAGTATAGATTGAGAAGAAGAAGATCTCTAGATCTTGTTCAAATGGATACCGATAGAGGCCATGCACTTGTGTCGCTACATGTAGAACCTCAGGCAAACATTGGGATCATCATTGGATAATAAAATTACCCATAATAAGGAATAATTAAATTAGATTTAATTTATTTTACTTTTATTCTTATTTTGTCAGATCAATAAAATCAGATCTGAAGAGTCTCAGATCTGATTTGGATCTAAGAGAAAATTTTTTGAAATATTCCTCTTGATCAAATCAGATCTGAACGAACCTGATCTGAGAAATAAGGTTTTCCCTTCAGTTTGGGCTTGTCTGTGCTCGGGAGGAGTTCTAGAGCACGGCAGAGCTTCGCTCGACTTTTCATCTACTATGGGTTTGCTTGAATCACCTACCTGCCACTTTCTCATAGCTTCTTCATCCTTTGCCTTGAAGGCCTCTTCCACCTGGGCGTAACCATCAGCCCAGGCCAGCATATTGGCAAAATTTCTGAGGTACTTCTTCTCCAGAAAAAATAGCAGATCATTCTTCTGGAGGCCGCCCTTTAGTGCGGCCATTGCAACAGACTAGTCTAAGTCTCGAACCTCTAGAGCAACAGCATTGAAGCGGTTGACATAGGCTCGAATGGACTCCCCTTCCTTCTGCTTAATATGGATGAGGAAATTCGAGCCTCATCGAGGATGTTGACTACTAATGAAGTGAGCCACAAATTGATGGCTCATTTGATCGAAGAAAAAGATAGTACCCAGCTAAAGGGTCAAGTACCATTTCCTGGCTGCTCCCTTTAGGGTGGAGGAAAAAGTTCGACAAAGAATGGCATCGAGCATGCCATGGAGCAGCATCATTATCCAAAAGGCCTCTAGATGATCGACCAAATCTACAGTCCCATCATAGCTCTCGCATTGAGGAAGCTTAAAGTTCGGTGGGATGGGGTCCTGCATAATTTTATGGGAAAAGAGAGGGTCAGTGCAAATATCATTACCATGAGAGGAAGGAGCATGGCAGAGTTTCTCAATCTGTTAGTTCATTTCTTGCAGCTTTCGATCCAAAAGATCCTCACGATCATGGATCTCCAAAGTCTTCCGATAGAATTAGGGTATGGTCCCCCTAGGGATCGAATCATGATCGAAGCAAGGCCTCTTTGCCCTTTGCTTCTCTTTTTCGAAAGTTACTGACTGACTCGTTGAAGTCAGTCAGCCTGATACTAGATCCTAGGATTCTAGTGTAGCCCGCTCCGACTGGGCAGGCGCCAGAGGCCATTGTTGTTGCATGGCCTACACTGCTTCAGTGAGGCCTCTAACCTGCTAAAGCAATAGGTTGAATTGCTCCGCATCCACTATTACTGCTGTGGAGCTTGAGATGCTAGGAATGAGATAGGTGCGGACAGATCTAGATGAGATCTAGCCATGGAGGTTGTTGTCCATCGAGTCGAGGCCTTCTGGGGAGGCATACTCGTGAGATCGGCTGGTGAAGAAAAAAGACTCCGAGGGAGAAGAAGAGAGATCTCTATTGAGTGCTCTTTTCAGAACAAGGAAACCTCAAAAGAAAGAATCTTCTTCTAGCACCAATTCTATTAGGATGGATTCTGGTTGACGTCGAAACTGGCTGCAGTTGGAGAAGCCGAGGTCACCATCAAAACCTATAAAAGAAGTCCAAATTATAGGAGGGATGGCTCCGGTAGGACCCTCCAATGGTCAAGTCGACTCTTTCAGCCAACAAAAATGGAATGTTTAATAGAGAAAGTAGCAAAGTTTCGACATGGAGGAGAGAACCCTTGGAGAAAAATGTATCTGAAAGATCTCTTTTATAGATGGAGCCTATAACAAATTGATGGTAACAGCCGCAACTACTAAGTAGTGGGCCATTAAGGCCACATGGGATTTGTTACTGAGGGTAGTGTTTGTTGTCGTGATGCATCCATTATCGTGACATGTAGGTGGTTGAGATTTAATTATTGATGTTCGGACTGAACCGCTATTAGTAGTGAGAAAGGGTCGACTAGGAGAAGCCCTTCAGACGATTGGAAGGAATTCGGAGGGAGTTCGATTGATGGAGAAATCCATCTAGAGAGAGAGTACGTCTGAAGGACAAGTCCAGAGGGAATTCAACTGAAGGAGATGTTCGGAGGAAGTTCATTTGGTGGAGAAGTCCGAAGGAAGTTTATTTGGTGGAGAAGTCTATCTGGAGGAGAAGTCCGGAGGAAGCTCGTCTGGTGGAGAAGTCTAGAGGAAGCTCGTTTGGTGGAGAAGCCCGGAGGGAGTTCGTCTAATGTTGAAGTCCGTCTGGAGGAGAAGTCCGAAGGAAGTTCATCTTGAGGAGAAGTTCGGAGGAAGTTCGTCAAGTGGAGAAACCCGGAGGGAGTTCATTTGGTGGAGAAGTCCATCTGGAGGGGAAGTCTGGAGGAAGTTTGTCCAAGCAGTCCCAAGGGTCGACAGGCATACTAAAGGTCGGTCAATCCAGGGACAAGCAAAGCCATGGTTGCTCTTTCGCAACTGAAAATCCTTCTCGATCAAGTATCGATCTAAAGTTTGGCAGGAGTGGGATTTATCCCCAACAAAAATTAAGTGAAGAACACTCAACTTTTTTGAACTTTTTCTAAAATTATCCTATCTTTATCTTTGAATTGTCCAAACTTTCATATGGGCAAGTGTATTGCTACTTCCATCCTTCATTTATTGATTTTTTTTTTGTAATGCCCACTTTTTGATGCGAATATTATTGCTTATTTAGGTAATAGGACCCGGTTACTCCATGGAAAACCAATGTGTTTTTTTTTTAACATTGTACCATTATTGAGTGCCTTAATCCATTAAGCTTTTTATTTGATCCATGTAGCGAGTCTTGGGCCAATCACTCCCATACCAGTTGGCTTTAGGGCACTAGGTATAAAATATCCCTCAAACTTACTAACTCAAATCAAACGGGTTATGAGTTAAGACTAGCTTTACAATGAGATTCCTTGCTCTTCCCATCTTTTAACATGAAAATCAATGCTTACTTAGACAAAAAAGCTTATTTACCCAGTGAGAAGTACTTAAAAATTATTTAATTTTAATTTTTTTAATTATTATAAAGAAACATATAGTTATCCTACACAAGCCCATAAAAACTAGACTTTTCTTTAATACCGATAGAAAAAATTAGAAGTGCTCAAAGAAAAACTTTTTATGTTCTAGACTTAACTTTTTATTGAATTTTCTTAATACTTAATCCCTCAATATCTCACAAATTCTCTAATTTGTGCATCATTTTTTTAAAAAAAATGCTTAGTTCAACTCGATTCTTAAGCATAATCGAACATCTAAATACTAAATACTAACTTATTTCGAGGACTTTAAAAAATTAAAAATTTTTATTATTCTTCCTCCCAACTTAATCGATAATGTCCTCAATGGAGAAGAAGAAAATAATAATAATAATAATAATAATAAAAGAATATAATAAAGAATAGGAAAGAATACATCTGACTCAATGTATATGTTCTCATGGTCTAACATGTGCCTTTGAAAATTTGAGCTCTTCCTCCAACTTTATTCAATATATCTTGAAAAAAAAATAAACTAAAAAGATAAATTAGATAAAAAATAAATAAATATTGGATTATCTTCCAACAAGTGCTAAGTTTACCATCTTCAGCCAGACACAATGCAGCCTACTATCCAGTGTCAAATACTTGATTGATAAATTTTACTATTTTGGTTTGCCAATCTCAAGAAGATAGTTTGTTATCCCATTATTGAGATATTCATTTTGAATTATGGAAATATAGTTTGTGACCCCATTCTCAATCCCTTGTTTATTAAGAATTTCTCCTATTTATTCTTCTAGAATGCTCATATATTGAGTTTTTGTATTAGGAGTTGAGTTTAATAAAATGGGTATTGGAAGGATGACTAAAAGTGGTTTTAATTCTTGAGGTAAATTAATATGATCTTGCTTAAATGACTCTATTGACACTTCATTACATGCCTCTTGATTTTTATGAGAAGAATCGATTTTTAGGAGTGAAGGAAATAGGAGTGGTAGAACTGAAGAAAAAGGCTGATGTCAAAGGAAAGTGTTTCCATTGCAACAGTGACGGTCATTGGAAGCGGAACTGTCCTACTTACCTGGCCACCCTGAAGAACAAGAAGGAAGGTCCTTCTAGAGGTATGCTCGTTATTGAGTCTAATCTTACGGTTTCTTCTACATCCAGTTGGGTGCTTGACTCTGGTTCTAGTGCTCATCTGTGCCTTCCATGTAGGATCTTGAGGATAGCAGGAGGTTGAGGGATGGAGACATGATCCTACGCATCGGTAATGGAGCAAGAGTTGGTGCAGTAGCCATGGAAACATACCCTCTTCGATTACCATCTAATTTATACTTAGTTTTGAAAGACTGTTATTATGTGCCTGTAGCTAGCAGGAATTTGATTTCTGTTTCATGCTTAGTACAAGAAGGCTATGTGATTACCTTATTTAAGGACCATTGTAACATTTTTATGAAAAAATAAATTGCAAATGGTTTCCTTATTAATGGTCTTTTATCAGCCTACATATTGATGTACCTGTTCTAACTGTCGAGCAAAACATATGAATGCCAAACGACCTAGGGATTAGTCAAACGACAGATATCTATGGCAGCTGAGATTAGGTCATATAGCAGAAGATAGGATCAACAAATGAAGAAAAATGGGCTATTGAGTCCATTGACTTTCGAGTCATATCCAACTTATGAATCTTGTCTTCAGGGCAAAATGACCAAACTCCCTTTTGTTGGACATAGGGAGAGTGCCACAGATGTCCTTGCCCTAGTACATACTGATGTGTGCGGCCCATTTGATGTGTCGGCTAGAGGCAATTTTGTCTACTTCATTACCTTTACTGATGATCTGTCTAGGTATGGGTATGTGTATCTTATGAGACACAAGTTTGAAGCTTTTGAAAAGTTCAAAGAATTCAGACATGAAGTAGAAAAACAAACTGAAAAATCCATTAAGGTTCTTCGATTAGATCGAGGAGGTGAATACCTTAGCCAAAAATTTCTAGACTATCTAAAGAAAAATGGCATAGTCTCTCAATGGACTCCACCAGGAACACTTAACTCAACGGAGTTCAGAC